>CM053789.1:727948723-728548723 GCA_028749045.1 Cupressus sempervirens | reverse complement strand
TTTGAAGAGGATGCTTTGCTTCTATCTTTAAAAGTGTTGATGATTCCTAGATTCTGGTGCCTTATTTCATGCTACACCTCATAGAAGTTATTTCATTGATTATGTCCAAGAAGATTTTGTGCTTGTTTATTTGGGGGATAATAAACCCTATCAGATTTTTGGAAAGGGAAAAGTTAAGATTAAGTTTCAAAATAGGAATCATTGGCTACTACATGAGGTAAGACATGTTCCAAGGCTAAGTAGGAATTTAATTTCAGTAGAGCAACTCAGTGATGAGGGTTGTGTAGTTACTTTTAATGATAAAAATTGGAAGGTTTCAAAAGATTCACTTTTAGTAGAAAAAGGTATAAAAGTAGGAACCTTATATCTTTGTACAGGTCATATTGTTCCTTCTACTTTAACTACTTTAGAGAAAAATGAATGTTCAGGAATAATTGCTATAGTTAAGCTGGGAGAACAAAAAGCTACTATAAATTTTGATACAACACTATGGCACAACATAATCGGGCACATGAGTGAGAAAGGTATGAAAGTACTTCATTCAAAGAATGTTTTACTAGGTCTGAAATGTGTTAATATAGATTTCTATGAAAGTTGTGTGTATGGAAATTATAAGAGTGTGAGTTTTGTAAAGACTGGGAAGGAAAACAAAGGAGAAATTAGAGCTTGTGCATAATGATGTATGGAGACTGGCTCAAGTATCTTCCCTTGGAGGCTCTCATTATTATGTTACATTTATTGATGATGCAACTAGAAAGGTATGGACTTATTTTCTTAGACAGAAATATAATGTATTTCAAACTTTTAAGAAATAGAAATGCTTGGTTGAAAATGAGACTGGTAAGAAATTAAAATGTCTCAGATCTGATAATGGTGGTGAGTATTATAGTCACAAATTTGAAGATTATTGCTCCATTAATTGTATTCATAGACAAAAAAATTTTCCAAGGACTCCACAAGAAAATGGAGTAGTTAAACGCATAAACAGGACTATAATAGAGTGTGTAAGGACCATGAGGTTGCATGCTAGATTGCCCTTACACATGTGGGTAGAGGCTATTAATACTGTTGTATATTTTATTAATAGAGGTCCCTCTACTCCTTTGGGTTGTGTTAGTCTAGAGGAAGCATGGACTGGTAAGAAGGTGAGTTATTTTTTTCTTAGAACCTTTGATTGTGAAGCATTTTCTCATATAGATTCTAAAAATAGAACCAAGCTGGAAGCTAAGTCAAAGAAATGTGTATTTTTTGGATATGGCATGAATGAATTTGGTTATATGCTTTAGAATTTTGATAATAATAAAATTGTAAGAAGCGGGGATGTCATATTCAATAAGAAAGTGTTGTACAAAGATCTATTGCAGCAACATGAGAAGAAAAAAGATAATTATATAGTGTTGGATGATACTCCAAAGATGATGTTCTAGCCATTCCTCATGATGTGCAACATCTACAAAAACAAATACCACACACCAATGAATGTTAGACAGTCAACAAGGAAAATTAGACCTCTAGAAAGATTTTCTCCCTCTTTGTATTCTATTTTACTAATAGATATTGGTGAACCTAAATGTTATGATGAAGTTGTGTAGGTGGATGCTAAGATTCAGTGGGAGTCTTCCATGAAAGATGAAATTGACTCTTTACAAAAAAATAAGACTTTGGATTTATGCAAGTTGCCTATAGGTAAAAAGGCTTTACAGAATAAGTGGGTTTAAAAGTTGAAAGAAGAGGAAGGAGGTAAGAAAACATTTAAAGCCAGGTTTTTTGTAAAAGGATTTTCACATAAAAGGGCATTGATTTTGATGAGATATTTTCTCTTGTTGTTAAAATGACTTCTATCTATACTATTTTAAGTATTATGGCTACATAAGATTTTCATTTGGAGCAACTTGGTGTTAAAATAGCCTTCCTTCATGGTGATTTAGAAGAAGATATATATATATATATATATATATAGCTCAGCCACAGGGATTTGCAGTCAAGTGTAAGGAGAACTTAGTGTGCAAATTGAAGAAATGTTTATATGGCTTGAAGCAGGCACCTTAACAATGGTATTTGAAATTTGACAATTTTATGCATTAGCATGGATACCATAGTTGTCATTCAAATCATTGTGTTTATTTTAAGAGGTTGGATGATGGCAGCTACATTATTTTATGTTTATATGTTAATGATATGCTTGTAGATGGGTCTAACATGGATCAGATTAAGGGGCTAAAATGCCAATTAGCACATGCATTTACTATGAAAGATTTGGGGGCAGCAAAACAAATCCTTGGTATGAAGATTTGCAGAGATAGGAAGAACAAGAAATTGATGCTATCTTAGGCTGATTATGTTGAGAATGTGTTGCAACATTTTTCTATGGAAAATGCTAAAGCTGTCAGCACACCTTTACCTAGTCATTTGAAGTTGACTAAGGAGATGTGTCCCAAAACACAAGAAGAGGAGGATAAGATGTCCAAGGTACCCTATGCTTCAGTTGTAGGAAGCTTGATGTATGCTATGGTATGTACTAGGCTAGATATTGCACATGCAAAGAGAGTTTTTAGCAAGTATATCAGTCATCTAGAAATTGAGCATTGGAATGTAGTCAAATGGATTCTTAGATATTTGAGAGGAACATCCACTAAGTGTTTACACTTTGTGGGCTCTATTACTGATTTATAGGGCTATGTTGACTTAGATTTGGTAGGGAATATTGATACCAGGTGAAGTACTATAGCCTATGTCTTCACTATTGGTGGGGTAGCCATGAGTTGGGTTTCTAGGTTACAAAAGGTTAATGCATTATGGACTATAGAGGTAGAGTATGTTGCTGCTATAGAGGTAGCCAAGGAGATGATATGGCTTCAATTATTCTTGGAAAAATTGTGACATCCTTAGAAGGATAATTATTTTTGTACAGATAGTCAGAGTGTCATTCATCATGCAAAGAATTCAACTTTGCATTTCAAGACCAAACACATATAATTGTGGTACCATTTCATTTGGTCATTTTTGGAGGATCTAGATAGTTAAAGTTGGACAAGATACATATAGATGAAAATCTAGTGGATTTTTTTACGAAGGTAGTGAAAAGGGAAAAACTGAATTCCTCTTTAGCTTCAATTGGTCTTCTAGACTAAATAGCAATCAATGAACAACACAATTCATGGTGGTTTGATCTAGTGGGAGCCCCATGTGGTAGCAGTATTACTATAGGATCAGTCTCCAAGTGGGAGATTGTTGTTTAGTGTGGAGCTTGATCAGTCTCCAAGTGGGAGATTATTAGATTATGGTGACTGATCAAGAAAGTATTATACATACTTCATAAATTCTTTGGGGCCTGGGCCATCACCTCGAAAAAAATTTGGTCCCTATTTTATCGAGATTTTTGGCCGACAAGTAATTATTAATTATAACCCTAAAGTGGTTTAATACTTGTATAAAAAGGGCTTAGGGTTATGGACTATTTCATAAGGTGATACAAAATTGGTTCTTTGGCAGTATTGAGCTGTAAGGTATTACGAATTGTAATTAGGTTGTAATTACTGGATCGTAAAAATATTAGACTTGCTATTTGGTGGATGTAGCCCAAAGTTTGGGTGAACCACATTAAATCTTGGTGTCTTATGTTCTTTTCTATGTGATCTATTATTTTTTGATATTGGTTATATTTGCATGTAATTTTTATTTTGTCCATGATTTAATCCTAACACTAGCTCACAATTAGTGATCTGTCCACACACTCAAGAACTCTAGCTCTGATACCACTTAATATAGGGGACTCCCCTTAATACCATAAACTCATAATAGAAACAAAGAAACAATAAAAAATGCGAGAATAGAATATGGAATTCTTATTATCACCACAAATGTGGAATTACAAAATTCTCAATTACAATATGCTAACCCAAATGGGCCCTTCATTATAATGATCTGCAAGACAGTGCTGTGAACTATCACCTATAGCTGTCCTAGACAATTTTCAAGCTTTTCTTAATTAGAGAGTTTTATGCCACCCAAGAAGGTTCTAGATGCTCAAACTTAATACCTAAGGCTGACAAACCGTAACAAAACATATAGAGTTGGTCAAATACATCTTTGACAATTATTTTAGAAGTTTTGGGTAGCCCAACTTTGGAAGGCCTTAACTCATGAACCATTGCTCCGATTGGCAATTATAACCAGTTTTCAGAGATGCTAGCTCCTAATCTACAGACTTGAAACAATGGTAGCACCCTTCCATCAAGTTTCCAAACCTCATCTAGGCACTCTAAGGCCTCTAATGGTGAGCCTAAAGATTTTTCTACAAATTGTTCCACCGAAAATCTATAATAACTTCTCTAATACTTAAGCTAGAGCAATGAGATTTTTATGGTAGGCTTATATCTCTCTGATGAACCTTCCTATATAAAATGATAACATTCTAACCTCATACAAAAAACTTACTAAAAATAGCAAGTTCCCATAAATAGTAACCACTATGTTTACTAGTCCTTATTAAAATAGAAAAGACGGAAAATAAAAAAAATTTCGGTGATGCAAGATTTCCCTTACACCCATGATGCTCCTATATCATGCATGCATAGCCAAAAGCTAACTCACATCAAATAATAACTACATACGAAAATTAAATGCGACCAAGGTCAGCCCAAACTAGAACTAGACACAAACCACTCAAAAAATGAAGAATTCACAAAACACTAGTACTCCGCATTCAAACAATCACTTGGCAACCATACAAGCTCAACATTCAAAGAGAACTCAACAACCATGGACAACTCAACAATCAAAGTAATCACTTAGTACTAACTAAGAACTTGGCAATAACTAAACACTTTGCAACCACTAAAAGGTTGACAATGCAAGACATTGCAACTTGGCAAAAAGGAAAATTGAAATCATGCAAAATATTAGTGTAACCCAAGATGCTCCTACATCAAATAGCCAAGGTTGGAAGAAACAATTCTCTTAAATAATTGAGATGTTACAACCTAAGTTGAATCCAATGTAGATTGAGAAATCCATGAAGAATCTTTAATGGGTCTGTTCTTCCACTTCACCAAATATTCATAGTAATCTTTTCCTCTTGTGCTTTTACCAACTTTCTGATCCAATATCTGTTCAACTTCTTCAATCTACTTCTTAGATTAATCTTTTTACACAAAAACTTCATCATTTGACTCATATACTTATATATATCAGCAACATTAAATATAGAAGATATATCCATGTCATCAGGTAACTCAACTTCATAAGCATTTTCATTGTCAAACTTCTTCAAGATCTTACGAGGTCCAAACTTCTTCATCTTTAGCTTACTATATGTTCCAATACGAAATCTTCCTTTCTTTAAATGAACCATCACCTCATCACCAACTTCAAAATCGTGATGTCTTCTAGACTTATCAACATTCTCTTTATACTTATGATTACTTTGTTCCAACTTTAATTTTATTTCCTTATGTAAAGATTCCATAAAATCAGCAAATTCTTCCCCTGTAGCACTTCTTTTTTCTTCACCAGAAAAATTCCTCAAATCTAATACTCCTCTAGCCTACATTTCAATAAAAATCTCTAAAGGTGTTTTTCATGTACACCTATTCACAAAATTATTATATGTAAACTCAGCTTGTGCTAACACTACTTCCTAATTACTTGGCTTATCTCCCACTAAACATCAATTATCCAAGCTTCTATTCACAACCTCTGTCCATCCATCTATCTATGGATGGAATGTAGAACTGAACATCAACTCAGTTCCCATCTTCTTCCACAAAGTCTTCCAAAAATAACTAACAAATTTACTATCTAATTAGAAATAATACTTCTGGATAATCCATGCAATCTCACAATCTCTTTAAAGAAAAGTTCAGCAACATGCTCAGCATTTGATGTCTTTTTACATTATATGAAATGAGCCATTTTAGAAAATATTTCCACAAAAAAAAATATAGAATCATACCCTTTCAGTGTCTTAGGTAATCTGAGAACAAAATTTATACTGATGTCACTCCAAGGTTTCTCAAGGACAACAATAGGTGTATACAAACTAGTATTTTGACTTACTCCTTTTGCAACTTGATAAAATCCACAGCTCTTCACAAATTTATGAACATCCTTATACATTTGTGGCCAATAATACTAATCTTTTAGCAAACCCAATGTCTTTTCAATTCCAAAATGTCCAACCAATCCACCATTATGATTTTCCTTGATCAAATTCAACCTTATAGAACTTCTAGGAATACACAACTGAATACCTTTAAACAACGTACCTTCTTGAATGGAATATTTATCATACTTATGTGATCTATTAAATTTGGTGCTCTACACTCTCTCCACACCTCAAAAAAATCAAGGTCAGTATCATACAACTCTTTCATGTCATCAAAATCAAGAACTTCAACTTTCATCTCAGTCAATAAAGAACATCTTCTGCTCAATGCATCAACAACTCTATTAGTAACTCCACTCTTATGGTTGATCACAAATGTAAAATTATGCAAATACTCAACCCACTTCATGTCTTTGATTCAATTTATGTTGACTTTCCAAGTATTGTAAATCTTTATGATCAGTATACAACACAAAATCCTTAGGAATCAAATAATGTCTACACTTCTTTAAGGCTTGAACAATAGTATAAAACTCTTGATCATACACAGAATACTTCCTCTTAGTATCATTCAACTTTTCACTAAAGAAAGAAATAGGTTTACCTTCTTGACTCAATACAACTCCTATTGCACTACCACTTGCATCACATTCAACTTGAAATACCTTATTGAAATTAGGCAAAGCCAATATAAGTAACTCGACAGCCTTTTATTTCAAAGTCTCAAAACTCTTATCAACTCTATGTGTCCACTTGAATTCCTTTTTATCTCCTCTCGTTGTCTTAGTCATAGCATTACAAACAAAACTAAAAATTATTATGAATTTTCTATAGAAACTAGCTAAACCATGAAATGATCTTACCTCACCCACATTCTCAAGTGTAGACCATTCCAAAATTACTTTTACCTTCTCAAGATTTATCTTCAAACCATTTGATGAAATCACAAATCCCAAATACACAATCTCCTCTTGCAAAAAAAAAAACTTTTTTAGATTAATCATCAACTTCTCTTCTTTCAATCTCTGCAATACATGTCTAACATGCTCAATATGTTCTTCCTTAATCTTATTGAATATCAAAATGTCATCCAAATAAATAATCACAAACTTACCCAAAAATCTTTATAGAACTTTAGTCATTAACCTCATGAAAGTACTAGGTGCATTAGTCAAACCAAAAGGCATAACCAAATATTCATACAAAGCATCTTTTCTCTTGAAAGTAGTATTTCATTCATCACCTTCTCTAATTTTGATTTGATCATATCCACCCTTTAAATCAATCTTGGTAAAATAATTTGCTCCACTTAAAAAATCCATTATGCCATCCATCCTCAGCATAGGAAATCTATATTTCACTATGATCTTGTTAATAGATCTAGAATCAGTACACATTCTCCATTCTCCATTCCTCTTAAGTACTAATATAGTAGGTACAACACATGGACTCAAACTTTCTCTAATCAAACCTTTCTCCAACAACTCATGCACTTTTCTATTAAGTTATTCATTCTCTATAGGTGTCAATCTATATGGTGTTTTATTTGGCAAACTAGCTCCAGGAATTAGATCCATACAATGACTTATACTTCTAATTAGAGGTAAACCATCAGGTATATCCTCTACAAAAATCTCTTTATACTCATTCAGTAGCTTTGCAATTTCTTTTGGTACTCGGTCAATACTATTATCTATCACTCAGTGCTTACTACCCAAACTAGGTCCTCTAGGGATTATAGCAAAACAAGCTTGGTTCTTTTTCATTTCTTTTTCAAATTGTTTCCCATTAACCATAAAAACTTTTATTGTAGTACAATTAACCTCATATGGACTTTCAACCAAGGTAGCAATATTTTTTTCTTCATATTCACCCAAAGAGTGTATTGATTCAATCTTCCATCATGTATATCATGTCTATCATATTGTCAAGGTCTACCCAACAGAATATGACAACAATCCATAGGCATAATATCACACAAAACTTCATCAAAGTAATGTCCAATCTTGAACTTTACAAGGCATTGCTCACTTACCAATATCTTATGCTCATCTTTGATCCATGAAATATGATAGGGTTTGGGATGCTTCAACCTTTACAACTGCAACTTAGTAACTAGCTCTTTTGATGCCAAATTTGTAGACCTTCCACTATCAATGATCACCTTGTAGCATTTTCTAGCCATCTTACATCTAGTTTTGAAAAACCTTCTTCTTAAAATAGGTTCCTCATCACTTCCCTTATTACATAAGGTTCTTCTTACCATCAGATTTTCACCAACCTCAAATCCACTTGGTGAACCCTCATCATCTCCTTGAATCAACATTTCTTTTAATTTGCCTACTTTCAAAGGATCTACATTCAAAAGATCTATGCCCTTCTTTACCACATCTAAAATAATTACCATGAAAACCACCTCTAGAATAAGAATTTCCTCTTCCTCGATAAGAATTAGTACCTCCTTGGTAAGAATCACCACCTTTCCACTCAGTCCTACCTTTGTCATCATTCTTCCATTCAAATTTTCCTTTATGTTGTATAGAATTATCAGAACTACCACCTTCACCATAAGATCTACCTCTGCCTCTTTGGAATCTACTACCTCTACCTCTTTGTCTTTATTCATGCTTCTTTGTCAAGATCTCCTCAGCTTTCAAGGCATATTGGTATGCTTCTTCTACACTTTCCAATTTCACAAAACTTATTTCATCTTGAATTCTAGATCTCAATCCATTTATGCACCTTGCAATTTTCTCAACATCATCATCCACCTGACGTAGGAAGAGAGAAATAACTAGGGCTAAAGGTACACCTAGTTATCAAAACCACCATGCAAGAGTTAACATGGTAGATATCTAACACAAAGAACAATAACTAAAGCAGGAAGAAGAGAAAATACTTTCATTCATTCATCAAGTAATTGACATACATGCCCAACTGTAAGGCCTTCTAGGTAATGGCCATATAACAATTCAATTACAATCCTCAATAATCCTACTTCACATTCTTGCTTCCTATTATTCTATGTTCTATATCCCTAAAACCTTACCTAAAGCTCAATTCTATACCTCCTTAAATACTTGTGTGGCCATAGGTTGGCCTATCAAAAAACTAAACCTTACATTAAATGCATGCACAACCAAAAGTAAGCTCACATCAAATGATAACTACCTATACCAAAATTAAATGTGAGCAAGGTCAACCCAAATTGGAACAAGATACAGACCACTTGGCAAACAAAGACTTCACAAAACACTAATACTCGACATTCAAAGAATCACTTGGTAACCACATGATCTCGACATCCAAAGAGAACTCAGTAACCACAGTGAACTCATCAACCAAAAGATCACTCAGCAACCAAAGGATCACTTGAAAACCAAAGGAATCACTCAACAACAACTAAGAACTTGTCAACAACTAAAAGCTTAGTAACCACTGAAAGCTTGGCAATGCAAGGCATTGCAACTCGGTAGATAGGAAAATTGAAATCATGTAGGATATCAGTGCAACCCAGGATGCTCCTACATCATACCTTGCTAACCATTATCTCATCATTTATATCTCCTCCTGTAGCTCTGATTGTACTCACACTTTCTTTGATCATTTCATTGTATTGGAAAATTTTCTCATCTTCTTTCATTTTCATTCAATCAAACTTTCCTCTCAAGATTTATGCCTTGGATCTTTACACATATTTATCACCTCCATAGACTTTATATAGCTTTTCCCACATATCAAATGCAGTAGGACAATCTTTGACCTCATTAAATTTAAAATAGTTCAAAGAGGAAGCTATATCAATCATCATTATATTGTGATCCTTTGCCTCTTTCATCTACTCTAGATGATCTGATTAGGATCTAGGACTATTACAGAGGAATGCTAATTTATCACATAGAATTAATTTAAAACTTTTAACGAATCAAATTAACATAAATGAAATAAGAGAACAACAAGATTAAGCTGATAAAGGAGACAATGAGAGAAAGAAGACGCAAACAATTTGATCTCGGAGTTCATCCGTATGGACTACATCTCCGGGTCCAACTCCAATAGGGGGACCGATCCGATTATCTCCAAAAATCATGTACAAATGTTTACAAAGTCATTCCTTTGAAGTACAACAACATCACGCTGTTTCAAAGTACAGGAATAAATGCTTCAACAAATCTCCCTTACTCTCAGCACTTCAACGTTCTCTCCTTTTTCTGAATCCCCTATAGCCTCCTAACCCCCCCATTTTATACACAAAATTAGCCAAAATAAGGCTATAACAAAATGATATAAATATAGGACCCTTAACTGATCCATATTCGATTATCCCCCTTTAGCCATTTTTTAAATTTGGCTTTATGGCAATTTAAGGGTAACAAATTAACTATATACCTTATTTAACATAAGGCTGGCGGGTTAGATAAAGGATAATTAAAAACTACGCTAAATGTATATTAAAGTGCCAAAATAGCGCATTGGCAATTGAATATTTTAAAAAAGGCGCTGGTCGGGGGTTCCAACCCCGCTGGCGGCTTCCTTTCTCTCCAATTTTCGGCGGGAAGGGGTTATATAAAAACTGCGCTTTATATATTTCAAACGCAACGAATGCTCCAACGGTCATCGACGGAGTCTTAGGACTAGGAGGTCACGGGTTCGACCCCCCCGACCATCACTTATATTTTTTGAATGGCATTTTTAAAATTTTTTTAAAAATATTTATATTTAATGCCACACCACCTTGGACTTCAATCGAGCGCCATTTTCACATACGATCTCCGTTTTTGACAAAACGAACATCGTTGGAGAGCTCTTGATGAGACCTTCGATTTGATGCTGAATTTGACCAAATTTGGAGAGTTTGATTTTTTTTTCTTTTTAATAGCCTCTGTACCTAAATTTGACCAACCTTTGACTGGTCGTAACTTTTGTGTACGGACTCCTTTCTCACCCGTTCAAATTGCGTTGGGTCCAAAATTTCAAGGAGTTTAATCTGATGCTTCTTGTTGGAGTTTTGGAGATACTTCAATTTTGACAAAAGTATCCCTCGGATCAAGCCTCCCCACTGAGGAGCTTTCGGACCACCGAAAGTTTGGATTACTCAGAAAGAAGGTGAGGGTATAGTTCCCTCACTTTACCAATCTCCATCCATCTTGCCTTGCTTGGATGCATCCCCTTCAATCCCACTCGGAGGTATTCAACTGGTCCTCTTCGTGAAGTTTTGACATTCCTGTCTAGGATAACATCTTCTGGCAATTCTGACATATACTCTGGTGAAAGATCATCAACTGATGGAACCTGAACACTGATGTCTTCATCCAAGATCATTGGAGGCTCATACAACTTCAGATTCTCAACATTGACAACTGAGTAAATTTGCATGTATGGAGGCAGATTAAGGCGAAAAGCATTAGTACCGATCTTTTCCAAGATCTCAAAAGGACCATACCTGATAGCTTTGAGCTTCCTTCCTTCACCTTGCATTCTTTCCTTGCTGATATGTAACCAAACTCTGTCACCAACTTGGAATTGGTGATCAATGCGATGCTTATCATGGAGAGCCTTGTATTTTGCTTGGCTCTGCTCTAATTGTGCTTCTACTGCCTGATGGATTGCTTGGACCTTCTGGATGAACTTTAAAGCCTTTTCTGCATCATGGCGTCCATCTACAACATCATCCTTCCCAAAAGCAAAATCCATTGGTGTCTTAGGCAAGTAACCGAAGCAAGTCTCAAAAGGAGACCTCTTTGTAGAAGAGTGTGCCGCATGGTTGTAAGCATGTTGCACATAATGAAGAATTTCATCCCACAACTTAGGATGTTTGCTGCAGTAGCCTCTAGGTAGATGTACAATTGTCCTGTTCACTACCTCTGTCTGTCCGTCGGTCTACGGATGGAAGGCTGTACTCTTCTTCAGCTTGGTGTCCATGAGTCCCCATAAAGATGACCAAAATTCCCCTAAGAATCGAGAATCTCGATCCGATACTATAGAAGTGGGTAACCCAAAATGAACCCATACATTTTGAAAGTACAAATGAGCAATCAGTTCAGCAGTAACTTGCTTTTTACAAGACATTAAAATACACATTTTGCTGAACCGATCAACTACTACATACAAATAATCATGACCCTTCCTAGACATAGGTAAACCTCCCACAAAGTTCATAGATACACTTTCCCATGGATGGGATGGTACAGGTAATGGTGTGTACAAACCTAATTTCCTATTACTTGGTTTACTGGTTGCACACATTACACATCCTTTTATATACTTGGTGACAGTTTCCTGCATATGAGGCCAGTAACAATATTTTTGCAATTGAGCTAATGTCTTACTTACCCCGAAATTTCCTGCAATCAATGAGGTGTGTGCTTCACGAATTACATGTGCTTGTTCATTTCTAGGAATACATAATTTTCCCAAGTGGTACAACAAATTATCCTGCACATAGTAATCTTTCTCTTCTACATGTTTACCCTGGATTAAAGCTGCATAGATATCCTTAAAGTTCTCTTCATTAGCATATTGTTCCTGAAAACTTTCATGAACCATAGAACTATTTTGAAGGATTATCAAAGCATTCTGAACAGGAGGCCTAGAGAGCATATCTGCTACTTTGTTATGGGAACCCTTCTTATACTTAATTACCAAATGAAACTGTTGCAGAAAACCCATCCACCTAAAGTGCCTACTTTGTTACAACTTAGATTGTGAGTGTAAATATTGTAGTGGTTGGTGATCAGTGTGGATTACAGTTTCCTTTCCCATTAAGTAGTGCTTCTATTTTTTAACACTCTGAACTAAAGCATAAAGTTCTTTATCATATGTAGGATAGTTACTTACTGCTCTTGAAAAAGTTTCAGAGTGGTAGCAGACTGGTTTACCTCCTTGCATGAGTACAGCTCCCATGGCAACCCCACTCGCATCTGTCTTGATCTCAAATGGTTGATGTAAATCTGGTAAAGCCAGAACTAGTGCAGTGCTCAACTTTTCTTTTAAAGTGTCGAAAGCCTTCTGTTGCAGACCTCCCCACTGAAAAGTTGCCTTAGTACTGGTTAATGCATGTAATGGTGATGCAATGTAAGAGAAGTTTGCAATGAACTTCCTCCAGTATTGAACTGCACCTAAGAAACTCCTGACTTCAGTAACTGTACTTGGCTTAGGCCATTTTACAATACATTCGACCTTTGTAGGGTCTACTTTCAGTTGACCATTCCCTACAACATAGCCTAAGTACACTAAAGATGTCTTTGCAAATTCGCATTTTGACATCTTTACATATAGTTTTTCTTTTCTCAGTATTTCAAATACTTTCTTTACATGAATTACATGATCATCCCAAGACTTACTAAATACAAGAATATCATCTAAATAGACTATGAAAAAATCATCTATAAAGGGACGGAAGACATCATTCATGACTCTCATAAATGTAGCTAGTGCATTACAAAGCCCGAAGGGCATAACCAACCACTCATAAAGTCCCTGTTTTGTCTTAAAAGCAGTTTTCCAAATATCACTTTCTGCAATTCTTATCTGATGATATCCGCTACGTAAGTCTAGCTTAGTGAAATAAATTGCATGTTTCAACTGATCAAGTAAATCATCAATTCTAGGAAGAGGGTACCTATTCTTTATCGTTATCTTGTTCAGAGCCCTGTAGTCAATACACATTCTCCAAGTCCCATCTTTCTTTGGAACCAACACAATAGGAGAACCACAAGGAGAAGTACTAGGACGGATAACTCCTTTCTCGACCAACTCTTGAACTTGCTTCTTGATTTCTTCATTTTGTAAGATTGATAAACGGTACATGCCGATATTAGGAAGTGGTGCATCTTGCTGCAACTGAATCTCATGTTGTATCACTCTCTTAGGAGGCAATCCTTTCAGTTCCTGAAACAAGTCATCGTAAGCGAAAACAACTTTGACTATTTCAGCCTTATGTTTTGGATCACATCCCTTAAATGCCTCAGATGTTTCATCTTCTTTGGCTTTTACAAGCATCAACACAAAATTCTTACTAGAGTTGACTAACCTTTTCATTTGACCAGCATTGACTAATGCCAGATTAGTCTTAACCTTATGTGCCCGTACAATGTATTCAATCTTGTCTTTAAACAAATGATATTTATTTTCCCCCCTATAAAAGATAGCTTGACGATCAAACAAATAGGGACTCCCAAGTACAAGACCACATATATCTAAAGGGACTACATCAGCTTCTACCTCATCTACAAAGTTTGCAGTGATAGCAAATCTTAACTTGCATTGTTTAGTTACCTGTAACTGTGCATCATCGCAAACCCATCCAAGAGGGTATGGTTCTGGATGAGGTGTTGTAGTCAAGTTAAGTTTTTTAACAACTTCCTCAGATATCAAATTAACTTGGGAACCCATATCGAATAATGTATCAACCTTATTATGCTTGATAACAACTCGAATGTGAAATAATTCATTCCTTTGCTTATCATTCTTAGGAGAAGATTCTTTACTTGTACTTGCACTTATGCTAGAAGAACTTGGAGCTGATGAAAGAGATATACCTTTTCCTTTACCTTGAATCCCGGTAGCAACAATCTTTGTCTCATCTCCGGAGTCAGATCCAAGATCTTGTTGAATTACAGCAGCAATTTTCTGTTTACCTTTGTTTCCACCATATCGCTTTGGCCTCTTTTCAGGATGTAACTTCCAGCACTTAGAATCATCATGCCCTTCTTTCTTGCAATGTGAGCATGTGGGTTTCTCACCCTCTTTCTTTACTGTTGCTATCTTTTTACCCTTTCCTTTTCCTTTGGACTTTTCCTCAGACTTAGATGGCTTTTTATCAGACTTATCAATGAAAGTACCCTTACCCCTTGATTCTAAATGTGTTGCCTGGACACATACTTCATCCAAATTACAAGGATTCAAGACAAGAATAGAATGCCTTAGGTAAGAATGAAGACCACCTATATACTTGAGTAAGGTGTCCTGGGTATACAATGGGACATTTAATGAAATAGCCTTTTTGCGAAATTCATGGGTGTAATCCTGGACAGACTGGCCTTTCCCTTGCCTAAAATGTTGCCAGTTCATCATTAACTGTTGCATACGGCCTAGGGGGTAGAATTGCTTTTTTAAAGCAGTAACAAATTCTGACCAAGACAAACTAAACTTACCATGTTGTGAAGTTTCATCCCGAGACCTACTCTCCCACCAAGTTAGGGCTACAGCCCCTAAACGAAGAGTGGCTAACTAAATTCTGTCAACATCATCTACAAGGCTTTGAACTCTACAGTAGACTTCTATTTGCTGAATCCAGTCATCTAGTTTCTCGGCATTTAACTCCCCACAATATTTTGGTAAATCAAACTTTACATCCAACTTAATTCGAGGCTTATGTCCTCCTTTGAAAATATTAGAAGACTCAGAATGGGTAGAAGAAGGAGAAGAGGGGGAAGAAGGAGAAGAGGGAGAAGAAGGAGAAGATGGAGGTGTCTTTGGTGGATCACGATCAGCTCCTTTCTTTTTCCCTTTGTCCTTTCGAGCTGCACGTCTTTGCATCTTCTCTTCTCTTTCTCGTACCAAAACCTCTACCATTGTCTGCAAATTCTGAAGAGTCTTCTGAATACTCTTATCTTGAGAAGCTTGTCCACCTTCGTCTGCCATTTGTGATGATGGTTTAGTCCTTCGTTTTCCAATCTCAGGATTGTATTCCTCAAGCTTTCCTTCGCCTTTCTCAATCCTGGATCTTGTTAACATTCAAATCTGCAATACTAGTCCAACAAAAGCTATGATACCAAATTTGATCTGATTAAGATCTAGGACTATTATAGAGGAATGCTAATTTATCACATAGAATTAATTTAAAACTTTTAACGAATCAAATTAACATAAATGAAATAAGAGAACAACAAGATTAAGCTGATAAAGGAGACAATGAGAGAAAGAAGACGCAAACAATTTGATCTCGAAGTTCATCTGTATGGACTACGTCTCCGGGTCCAACTCCAATAGGGGGACCGATCCGATTATCTCCAAAAATCATGTACAAATGTTTACAAAGTCATTCCTTTGAAGTACAACAACATCACGCTGTTTCAAAGTACAGGAATAAATGCTTCAACAAATCTCCCTTACTCTCAGCACTTCAACGTTCTCTCCTTTTTCTGAATCCCCTATAGCCTCCTAACCCCCCCATTTTATACACAAAATTAGCCAAAATAAGGCTATAACAAAATGATATAAATATAGGACCCTTAACTAATCCATATTTGATTATCCCCCTTTAGCCATTTTTTAAATTTGGCTTTATGGCAATTTAAGGGTAACAAATTAACTATATACCTTATTTAACATAAGGCTGGCGGGTTAGATAAAGGATAATTAAAAACTACGCTAAATGTATGTTAAAGTGCCAAAATAGCGCATTGGCAGTTGAATATTTTTAAAAAGGCGCCGGTCGGGGGTTCCAACCCTGCCGGCGGCTTCCTTTCTCTCCAATTTCCGGAGGGAAGGGGTTATATAAAAACTGCGCTTTATATATTTCAAACGCAACGAATGCTCCAACGGTCATCGACGAAGTCTTAGGACTAGGAGTTCACGGGTTCGACCCCCCCGACCATCACTTATATTTTTTGAATGGCATTTTAAAATTTTTTTAAAAAATATTTATATTTAATGCCACACCACCTTGGACTTCAATCGAGCGCCATTTTCACATACGATCTCCGTTTTTGACAAAACGAACATCGTTGGAGAGCTCTTGACGAGACCTTCGATTTGATGCCGAATTTGACCAAATTTGGAGAGTTTGATTTTTTTTTCTTTTTAATAGCCTTTGTACCTGAATTTGACCAACCTTTGACTAGTCGTAACTTTTGTGTACGGACTCCTTTCCGTTCAAATTGCGTTGGGTCCAGAATTTCAAGGAGTTTAATCTGATGCTGATTGTTGGAGTTTTGGAGATACTTCAATTTTGACAAAAGTATCCCTCGGATCACTAGAGTTATAGGTTTAGGTGGTGGCATATATCTATTTTCCATGTAGAACATACCAATATCACTGATGCTTGATAAATGTAGCTTCATCAATTCTTTCCATGCTGAAAAGTTGTCTTTGTTAAGCTTAGAAATCTTTCTTCTATAAGAAATCTTTATCTTTATCTTAGGTCCTTAAAACCTTTCTTGCAAGCACCAAATGATATGATACCAATTGTTGGAAATGTAAGAGTGTAACTGAGAGGGAAGGGGTGAATCAGTTAAAATAAAAATTATTCCCTATCCCTAGATGTCAACTCAAACTTTCCCTTGATCATGTAATATTGTCCAAACTAGTTAACACTAGAATATTATTGCCAATTGGTTAACAAATAAATCTTATGATTATTAAATTGTTTTAGCCTTTAATAACTTAGTTGTAGAAACATAAAGCATAAATAAAATAATATGCACACAGATGACACCAAGATTTAATGTTGAAACCAATTTTGGAAAACCACCATGCAACTAGTTACACGACTTTTCACTCTTCTAAAGTGACCCCTATTAGGAGACAACATTGTTAAAGCTTACAATACATACTATTATGTATGACCTTATTAAAGGATATAGATCACCCTGGTAGGAGTGGCCTTTTTATAGGTCTTCAAACATTTTAATCTTGAAATGTCACCTTGTTAGAGGATTTACAATATGACTATTAAGTTAGATTTGTTATTAGATTTCTTTATTACTATAATGGTTAGAAGGTAACAACAATTTGAACTAATTTAAGAAGCAACTACCTTTGCAGATTTAAATCTTTTTTTTGGCTTAACTTTTGGATCCTTCTTGATTAGATGTTCTTTGCATCTTATCGTTCACTCTTTCATGCTCTTCCTTTTCCTTCGTTCACATATCCATCTTATTTCATTTTCCACTTCTACTCCTTATCCTCACAACTTGACCATTCTTATATATCATAAGATTAGACAAGTCAACTTAAATACCCTTCCAAATAATTAATAAACATCCAAATTGTTAGCCTTAATTAATTAACTATTAGACAAATGCATTTTTTGTCACTTGATCAATATGAGGATTGAATGCTTGGTCAACACTAAGAGTCCTTTAATGCTTGACCACTTGATCAATACTGAAAGAAGGGTTCCCTTCTTTAACCAACTTCTCAATTAAAACTAGAATATCTTCTTTACCTAATTGCTCAATCAATATTGAGATATACAAGGTTAATACTACAAACTTTGCATTGCTCAATTAATATTTACATTTGTGTAACACTAATGAAAAGATACAATTGAAGAATTATTTCCAACAATACCAAGAACCTATCATTTACTATAGAAGGAGAATTATCAAAGAGTGCAAAACATAGGAATGAAAATCTAAAGCACAACAAACCTACATGTCATCATTGTGGGAAAATAGGACATACAACAAATATCTATAGAAGCAAGACTAGTAAGAAAAATCCTAAACCAAAATTTAATGGATACTATTTTAATTACAAGAAGCAATGACACCAAGCACATAAGTGTAGATCCAAAGCCAATAATACACAAGTTTCACATTAATTTGAAGGATATTGCAACATCTATTAAAGGTATGGACATAGAGCTCAAGAATGCAAATCCAAGGAAAAACCTAATTGGACAACCATGAATCTAGGAAAGGAATCCAAACAAGGTAACTTCTACAACTAGGATTATAAAACATGGTACAATTGTCATTATTGTAGTGAATATGGTCATATTGCAGAAAATCACATTAGGACACACTTTAGAGTAAAATCCAAGAGTTTGATGAATGAAAGTTTGGTTTGTTATAGTGGTCACAAGATTGAACATGTAAGAAGAAATTGTAGAACTAGAGCACTAACACCTAGAAATTAAAAAGAAAAGGTGAAAAGATTGTTGAAATGACAAAAAACCAAATGAATCAAACCCAGAGAAAGAGGGACAAAGCATGAAATAGTGGAACCAATGAAGCTATGATCACCCAAACTAATGGATCAAGTGATCACACTATTTCTAACTAAGAAAAGAAGTTATATAAGGAACTATACATTTGAATGCTACTTTATACACCAGTTCCTAACATAAGATGTGTTGAAAGTCCATATCTACATAGATCAAGATGCATTAGGATAGATTTTAGGCAAGAACTGAGAAAAGAGTTCATATACATAATTGATGTAGAGCATCAGTATTAGTGTCTATAATGATCGAGTGAATTAGGCTTCCGTATAGACCAAGCCAAATGTTAAAATGGTAATGGTGACTAAGAGGTGGTTATGACCAAGTGATGGAAGGAAGGTATTTTTTTAATTGAGTTCTTATGTTAAGACTGAGCTAGTTGTATTACACCTACCAATGTATAGAGAATTTATTAATGACCTAATTTGACCATTTAAAAATATATAGAAAATTTTGTAGATCATTTTCACTTACCTAGCAATCAAAGAACTTGCAAAGAAATTCAAAAGGCAATTGATATAATGATTTGTGCAAAAATCTATGAGATTTAATAGTGTGTCATTAGAAAAAGAAAAAACAAGGTTGAAAAGCTTCTTAGAACTAAGTTTATTACTTCTTGGATTAATTTGATGTCTATAAACCCTAGTTTGACATGGCATAATTTTCATCGAGAAGTCAAAAGGAAGCTTTGAAGGATAGTAATGCACAAATTGTGAGGAATGATACATGCCCCCCGCCAAAATTTAGGGCATATTTGGAAGTTGTAATGACTAGATATGCATCTAGAAAATTATCATCAATTCCTCCCTAAGTCATCATGGTGCATGACTTGCGATCATGCTATATGGATAAGATTGGAGAAATTGGTAATTTTGAACTAAGGAATGCTTATGACAAGTTGTGTGAGAATGAAACTTTGAAAGCAAAGAGAAGACTAGTTGTCAAGAAGGGCTTACATGTACCCTATCTTTTTCCAATGTATTTAAGGTATAATAGATAAAAATAATTTTGAGTAGGGTACATGACATCAATTTGTGGCTGAAGAATGGGCCAATCAAGATGACCAGGGCAATTTTTCATCAAGTGACCAAGTACCTTACCCTAGATTGTGTAAAGATCATGTGATGTCTAACTAGGAATGTGATAGAGGAACAAACAAAAGCAACATGGAATGACCAAGGAATTTCAATTAATGGTATTAAGAATCCTATTATTGAACTTTTAGTCCAAGTGATTGCATACAAATTCTATCAATCAAGCTGACTAAACAATGTACCATGTGTAGCAATTGATTTGGGTTACAAAATTGTGAAGAAGGATCATAGCTACGACTTGGACAAGCTACAATTGATCCAATTAGTTGAAAATATTGGAGCCATTAATAAGGTTAAAAGTAGCTCATGTAAGTTTGGCTCACTGCTATTGTGCATATTCTTTTATGTATGAAATTCATTTCCTACCATTACAAAAAATGTGTGGAAGAAATCCAAACCTGTAACCGAGAAGATCAATGGTTACATTGAGAAACTTGGACAAACTTTAAAACCATTTTGGATGGATATTTTGATGAATTCAAAGGCAAAATGAAGAATAGAATGAGAATCCCTAAGTCATTTGTTGATTATTACTATGATCACATTTTCTTCATGGTGGATACTGACTACACTTATGCCCAAGATATTATACTAAGGGTTGCATGGTTAAAGCCTATGTAATATTAAGTGAATGTTAAGGAGATATCTAAAACACTTACTATATTATTAGCTGAAGAAATTGATAAGAATACTGAGATATTTGGCACATATAAAACTAACAAGATAAAGATTCTTATGCAAACAAAAGCCCAAGATGGATGGGAAAAGAAATAAGATGATAGAAAATCTTGAAGGTGAACTTGGAGAGATACCCTTGTAAATCACAGAAGGCAAAGGGGAAGATGATGAGACTGAGGAAGATTAAGAAGATAAATCAAAAGGAAAGGAATTAGTGGTTGTCGAACCTTAGGAACCAAAACAAAAGACTATTGTAATTATAGATTCTATTGTCAAGAGGAATCTAAAGAAAGGGGTTACACCCCCCTCCTCTACACCTCAAAGGAGAGTAACCAAGCAAGGATCTAAGGAAACATCTCCTACAGCTGTCGAGACAAAGAAAGTGACTGTAAAGATTACAAATCCAATTAATGGAAAGTCCTCAACAAAGAGGAAACTAGTAGCTAAAGGGAGCAAGGTTAGAAGAAGCAAATGAGGAGGAAACTGGTTGTAATGTCTGATGATGATGAAGAAGATGAAAGAGAAAGAACCAAATCTAGTGACATGAGCATATTTTAGATTGTTCCCATGCAACCTCCTCAAAAAATCAAAAAGGTATGTGATAACATCATAATTCAATAGGTATTCTAGGTTTTAAACATTTAAAATATGATTCTTTAGGAAAATTTGACAAAGAGAAGGTTTAGAAAGTAGTTTTGGACACGATGATAAATTTAAAGTATATAGGTCTATAAAGTTGGATAAAGAAATACTAGAAGAGTTGTATAATACAATGGATTCAAATGGAAATGGGCATTGTCTACTGAAAGACAAATAAGAAAACAATCTTAGCCCAAATAATGCCATATTTAGGGAAGACTCATATGTACATAGCCCTAAAGGATTATACCAAGAATTTTGTACCCAAGACAAGGGCTTACAAAATTTTGAAAAATAAAATTGACGAAGTAGTAGAAGAAAGAAAATTGTTTTGGAAGAAAGCATTTGGGTTGTTACCTATAACAACTAAAGAAGAAAAGGAGGAACAAGAAGTTGAAATAGATAACAAGGAATATATAAATTAGTCAAAATTTTTGGAAGAATAAATAAGGAGAAAGGTAGAGGAGAGAGTAAAATGAGATGTTGTCACTAGAGAAGATATACCTAAGGATACGTAGTTAAATATCAATACCTTGACCGAGGAAGATCTTAAGAATGACATGTTCATCAAGGAAACCTCAAATACACCTCTAACATGCATAAATCTAGTTTTTATATAAGTGCATGATTACCCCATAAAATATGCTCCAACTATTAACTCAATGCCTATTAGTTCTATAATGACTACAATCATAGTTTAAGAAAACACCATAAAAGGCGTAAGTTTTGAGGAATAGGGCAAGGCTATAATTACAATTCTACATCCACCACTTGACGCCAACCTTGTCATTGATGGAAAATAACGAGAGGAGAAAGAGAAAGAATATAAATCTACAACCAATGTCTCAAGAACTCACATTGAGGGAACAAAGGAGGTTATACATTCAAAGTACAAGGAGCACTAAGAGCCTAAAGAACAAGAGGCTATATAGGCACTAGTTCAGTTACTGAGTGTAGAAACACCTACACATACTGAAATGAAGATACTTGCTACACCTTAAAAGAAAGTGATTACTACTCATCAAGAGTCTATTTCAGTTAGTATTGACACTAGTAAAGGATAGGGTAAGCCAAGACCAAGCATTGATATATCATAATTCCATCTCACTATGTCGAGCAACAACACACTAAGGAATCAATTATTGAAAAAGAATGTTAGATCTCATGTTAAGCCCTTAACATTAGATGAGGTCATTATGCTACCTAAGTATGACCCTGAGAACATAATGTTTGATCAAATGCAAATTTTGCAAGAGTTATTAAAGAAGAAGACCAAACAAGAGGAATTGAAGAGAGAACACCAGAAAAAATAGGTACTCCATGAAATCAAAGAATTTTTGTTGATGCATTTGAAATTTAGGATATTAATGAGAAGACACCTATTATAGATTAGTTATTTCACATTGTTGGAAGGTCAATAATGATGATATTGAGGCTAATGAGAAGCTAATGAGGTGGTCTGAAAAGAAATTTGAGACCAAACTTATGGAAAAAGTTTCAATAGAGATTGCCATTAAGAAAGTTGAACTTTCTTCTCTTGTACATAATTTAGAGGAATTTATACAAAATGTTCATTGTTTGTTACTAAAGACAATCAAGACTCTATTGACAAGCTTCAAGAATATTTGAAGTCAATAGATTATTCCTTGAGCATGGACATAAGTTCAAGCTCCAATCATTTTAATAGGTTGAATTTTTCTCAAGGGAGACTAGATGAGTTAATGGCTAAAGATAGAAACATAAGGGAAAAATTGATTTCTATTCAGTCCATGTTGATATCTCATTTGGAGGCCATATAAAGAGTGTTAGAGTAAATAATTAATTTACTAATTATTTATTCTATTTACTTAAGCTTACTTAGGTAAATGCATTTATTTATTAGTTGTAGTCTAGGAGTTAGTTATAAGTTGTTGACAATATGGGAGTTTGTTCTCTCCTAAGTCATACTTATCCTCTCACCTTGTTCGAGGAATTTCCAACTCATGTGGATGTATGCTTAGTTATCACACTTATCTCCTAGCACCTTCTAGCTTGTTCTAGGAGATTCCTTGAGGCCTTTATAAGAAATCTCTCCCTCGTTTTATTTCATACATCATAAGACATTTAGCATATTGTAAATAAATATTTTCTTGTGTTATAATATCTTGTGGTCTCTCATGTCTGTTTAGGGTTTTTCCCTTGCTCCACGCTCTTCTCTCCTTGGCTTCCCTTTGACAAGTTTTTGCATGCAAGTAATCTTGGGCATCTTCAAAGTTGGATTTCACCAACTCCAACATTGTATCAGAGCCTTCGTGCTGCTTCGTTGAAGGATTTTTGAAGTCGTGATTTGAAGTCACAAACCCTAGTTTGTTTGTGCATTTTTTCTTCAAATCAAGGGATCAGCAAATTTTTGGAGCACTTTCAGCCCAAACAGACACTTCCATTGGATCCAAAAGGCCATTTACAATGAGGATTCATATAAAACTTGTCAATTTTGGAGACAAGGCTCCAGGAGGCAAAAAAAATTTAGTTCGAGAGGCTATATGGATGATTTTGGAGCATTTCTTGCGATTTTTAAAAAAATCAAGCGCTGCCACCACAGTGCCCAGGCGCCATCACAGGGCTGCCCACATGCCACCCAGGTGCTACTACCACTGGTAGCACAATCACTACACTGCCACTGCTTGGCCAATCTACAACCTCCACCGGGCAGTGCCCCTTGATCCAGCCACTGCCGCTCTGCTCCATCGTTTAGTGCCGCTCCTACTCTATTAGCATTTTTTTGCTACATTAGTGCTACATGGAATCCACTCAGCATCTAACACATCTACCTATGTATACAGTCATCACTCTATGTGCAACCCAATCAACATCGACTGTCATTTGCATCAGCAATACAGTCACCAGCTTACGCAGATTTTCCAACAAACTCACCTGTAACACGTGGTAGGTCTGCCACATGGCACTTTGCCACGTGGCCCCTACCATGTCAACCAGTTTTCCATGTGGCTGCCACATGGACTGCCATGTGGCACCTTTTATTACACCGATAATCTTTAGGCCGTCAAATTTAGAACCATGAAATGTTGACATCAGCATGATGTCAGCACTACATCATCAGACCTTGCTTGCACCTCTCTAGGTTCTATTTTGGAGCTACTGTTGGTTTTTTGGCCATAACTTGAGCATACAGATGTATTTTCCCAATCCAAAAGAAGTGCCAGAAAGCTGGTTCTAAGACGGAGACATTGGTATAGGTATTTTTAGGTTTTGATTCTTTTTTGTTGCACTTTTTTTAGTTGAATTTTGAAGTTCTATTTTTGACTCCGGCTTGCATATCATTTACGTCCCATGTCAATTTTTTGAAAACTTTATATTTTTGGAAAGCTGGTTTTGTCACCTTTTTAGAAATATGGTCCTTTTCCTTAGATTTTGGCCCATGCTCTTTCTATCATTTTTTTTTATTTTTTCTATATGGTGGATATCTTGAGTGTTTTAGGCCTGAGGATCGTTTTCTTGGCATGGTTTCCTTTGTTTTAGATTGTACTTTATTTTGTTGCAGCTTGTTTTTGGTTTTGATCATTGTAGATATCATTTTGAAGCACTTTTATGTATTGCACTGAGATAAAGTGCCACTCTTGCATTTCAAGGGTCATGAACGTTGTTTTGAGTTAGTTGTACATGCACTATTTTTATAAAGCACCATGGGGGGGATAGTTGTTTATTGTTTTAGGCATTCTCCCTTTTTTAAGTGAGTGTCCCTTCCATGACATTAGCCCCATGCAGCATCAGTGTGACCGTGTCTTTATAGGTGTCTTTACCTCTTTCCCTCTCTCATCATTCTTGGTTTGTCTACAAGAGACTTTAGCCCACCTTTTCAGTTGCCTATCATCTCACCTCGTCTGCATTAGGGGGGGTTATGCTATTTTTCTAATGCATCCTTGGTTTGATGGTTCGATAGTGTGAACTATGTATTTAGTGGTTGATCCTATATACAAGGCAATTGCAATGGCTGGCTACCTATGCATTTCGGTGAGATGGATCATCTACCATATAGACATGCTCGATTTGTGCCCTCTTCTTCCTTGGAGGTTTTTCAGATCAGTAGTTTTCTTTTTGATGGCAGATTTTTTGTGGATTTTTTCATGCTTTAGTGATGCTCTTCATGATCACTCCTTGTTCCTATTTTAGGGGACATTTCCCTAGTTGGAGGCTTCTTCAGTTCTTCACTAGGTTCTCACCTCTTTTTGGGGGAGGGTTTTTCCCACATGATTTTCTCTCTTTCCCTATTTTTAGAGGTTGCATCTCTTTTGCATTGTACATGGGTACCTAATATGGCCTTTTTACCGGGACCCATTCTGCATTTCTTAGTTTTGTGAGCTTAAGGAATTTCCCTAAGTTGCACTTAAGGGGGGGTGTTAGAGTAAATAATTAATTTACTAATTATTTATTCTATTTACTTAAGCTTACTTAGGTAAATGCATTTATTTATTAGTTGTAGTCTAGGAGTTAGTTATAAGTTGTTGACAATATGGGAGTTTGTTCTCTCCTAAGTCATACTTATCCTCTCACCTTGTTCGAAGACTTTCCACCTCATGTGGATGTATGCTTAGTTGTCACACTTATCTCCTAGCGTCTTCTAGCTTGTTCTAGGAGATTCCTTGAGGCCTTTATAAGTGGTCTCTCCCTCATTGTATTTTATACATCATAAGGCATTTAGCATATTGTAAATACATATTTTCTTGTGTTACAATATTTTATGGTCTCTCATGTCCATTTAGGTTTTTTCCCTTGCTCCACGCTCTTCTCTCCTTGGCTTCCCTTTGACAGATTTTTGCATGCAGGTGATCTTGGCCGTCTTCAGAGTTGGATTTCATCAACTCCAACAAAGAGAACTAACAACTGCAAAAGACTTAGTAGAAAGAGATCCACATTTCTCAACTATAGATAGTTTGGTTGATCTACTTGTTCATCTATAAATCAAAATACAAGTTTTGGAATCGATTAGATCCAATTGGGATAATGCACTAGCCATGATTCTATAGATTTATAAATCATATTTGGACAATTTAATTTGACCACAACACCCCCACAACCATGAGTGACAAAAAAAAGGGGTAATGTGTGTGTGTGTGTGTGTGTGTGTGTGTGTGTGTGTGTGTGTGTGTTAGTTGTCTCCTCGATCTTCAACTAATTTACCTTTGTGATATTCATCTTTTTTATTTCCCCCTTGATATATATACACAAGGAGGAAATAAAAAAGATGAATGTCACAAAGGTAAATCAGCTAAAGATCGAGGGGACAACTAACATAATCAGGTTGGTATGACATAATGTAATGTATTACTCAATTTTGAAGATGTGTGTACATGATGTATATAGTGAAGTCTTTATGAAGACTGAGTCACAGTCTAACGGCAGTGCTATTTTGTGATTTTGGATGTAATGATCAGTCATGACAAAGTTTTTTTTCCACTAATGTCAAAGGGGTTGGTTGTTGATGTCCAAGTCATGTTGACTACCAATGTCAAACACTTAGTCATTTCCTAGGCATAGTTGGTGGTTGATCATTGCAATCAATCTACCCAATGAGGGATGAATGTTCTATTTGAACTTGTTCACATTTCAGTTTGAGCCAAGCAAGTCTTAGATTTTTTAGTACCCCAGTAAGTATCAAGTGACAATTTATGTTGAATAAGTTAGAAGTCACTAGACGCCAAGATAAATAGAGCTAGTTCACGTCAAGTTACACAGTTAGTGTCAAGCATTTAGAATCTAAGTGACATCATGAGTATTAGTCATGAACGAGCATTAGAGTATCCATGTGTTGAGTAAACCAGTTTCGATATATGTGTTTGGAATGGGAAAAATACTTATGCAAACCATTTTGGCCAACTTCTATACATGATTTAATGATTTTTGAGATAGCTAAGGAGTTGTTTACATGTTTTGTCAGAGATTATTAATTCCTATGAAGCCAATGTAACCAATAATAAAAATGGAAGGATTAAGTAGAGAAAGGGAAAAAAATTGATTGTTGATCATGATCTAGAACATTCTCCAATTGGTTATATAAGGACGATTCAAACCCTAAATTTTATAGACAAAAAAGAGAGTAAAGAGATGAGTGTATGCAAAAGAGACAATGTTTGGATGTTAGAAGCAAAGACCAAGCAAAGCAACCTAGTAGTGAAGGACATAATATATTTTATTAGATAGGAGATCATATTATAATTGAAGAGAGGATATCCACAATAGATAATTAAAGTGTTACTTGAAGGATTAGGTATTGATACATTATAACAAACAAACCATGATAAATCTCTTAATGAAGTGGTCTTAACAAACCTATGCAAATATCTTAATAGAGTTCTTACTTAGTTGTAAGTTTAAATCCTTTAATCAAGGTACAATAAATAAGTCTTTTAAGCTCTTAGCAGGGAAGACCCTTCATAGGTTAGATCACTAGAACTGATCAAACATTGTAGCTTTAATATGCAAACTTTATTGCTATAGTAGTGAAGATTTTCATACCCGCCCCAATTTTATCTTCACCTTGGATGGTTTATGGGTAACCAAATATTTTCTATTATGTGTTTTCATTTACTTTCATGTTTATGGATGTGACAAATAGTTAGATCTATTTCAGTTTATGGTTATATTATTCATGATGATGATATGAGATGGGTTAAAGGTGAATGCATTTGATTTGTTTCAAGAAGATAAAAAGTCTATAGATCCTAACTCACCCTGCTTCTCATTATCTTACTTTCCCAATAGAGTTCCTAAATTTGCAAGAAAGTAACAATCTAAGCTAATAATGCAAGAGGTACACTAAGATGAAGCCTATGCATATGGTGAGATGCAAGATGCCCCAACAATGTAAGAATACCAAGAGTGTGGTGAGTGCTCCAAGTACTCCAAGATCACTAAGAAATATCACAACATCATAATAGTATGAGAGGATTAAGAGATATGAAAAAATGAGGAGATAATCTCCTTTTAAAAAAAAATGGACGGTAGAGATTAAGAGGTAAAATATACAATGGAGAATGAATCCTATGTTGACTTTGTCATCAAGAATCTCAACTAAGCAAGATCAATGGTTATCTTTAATAGGAAAAAGATTTATGGAGGAGAATAAAGATTTCACCCACCTTGGAAAGTGTACATTCAAGTGTAGACAAAAAGTCTTTTCCTTTTTTTGAAAAAAAAAAGGAATAATGATTTTCATGTACACACTAAGGATAAGTGGGACTTGGGGAATCTTATTTAATTAAAAGGGAGCAAGTCCTTTTAATTAAATAAAAGACTTAGGATAAAGTGGTCAAACCATGGGTTATAATTGAATAAATAGAATTAAGGATTTGATCAAAGATAAGAAATAGATAAATTATGCAAAATTTCTAGAAATAGGGCAAGCCAAGACAGAGCATGGATATATCATCATTCCAGCTCATTGTGTTGAGCAAGAACATGCTGAGGAAGAAATTATTAAAAAAGAATGTTAGATCTCATGTTAAGCCCTTAATATTAGATGAGGTCATTGTGCTACCTAAGTTTGATCCTAAGACCATAACATTTGATCAAATATAAATTTTGCAAGAGTTATTGAAGTAGAAGACCAAACAAGAGGAATTGAAGAGAGAACATCAAAAAAAATACGTACTCTATGAAATCAATGATATTTTTGTTGATGCATTTGAAATTCAGGATATTAATGAGAAGACACCTATTATAGATTAGTTAGTTCACATTTTTGGAAGGTCAAAAATGATTATATTGAGGCTAATGAGTGTAGAACCAGAATCAGTATGCAAAGAACATTAACAAATGAAGTAAACATTCACAAACCAAAAACTAAATTCACATATATGCTTAGACTAAGAAAGAAAATAAGAAGTGCAAACCTCACAAGAGAAAACACTCCATGCTTTCTTGATTCTGTAGATGTGTCCTTTTGCTGTGGATGTATGCTCAAGATGCTCAAAAGCTGCTTCAATGGAGATGGGTAATGGCAAATTGGTAGCTTTGTGAGCTCTCAATTTGGCATTATAAGGGTATGGTTGATGGCTTTGGTTCTCAAAATAGCATGGTAACTTTAGCTCAAAGATTGTTGATGAAATGGCTTGGGATGGGATTCAATTTATAGGCTAAGGGGTAGAGGGATGGAGGGCTTAGATGCAAGGATGGATGAAGGCTTAAGGAGGGCTAAGATGCACTCAAAGGGGAGCACATGGATTGTGCTTGTTTAGCACCAATGGGAAGGTGACACTTGTCACAAGGAGGATGAGTGTGAGAGGGTAGGGTTAAGGGTTGGTTAAAGTCATGATGAGTGGGGTTGAGTATGTAAGAGGGATGTAAGAGGAATGAGTGTGGAAGAGGGAAGAGTGTGGAAGATGGGTGTAAGAGTCATGAGTGGGCTTGTAAGAGTCTTTATGTTTTGTAAGAGCACTCATGACTTAGTGGTTGGTTTTTTTGAGGGAAGACTTTAGTTTGGATTAGGAAAGTCTTAAACTTGTTTAAGGAATGTGACAACATTAGGGGGTGGATTAGGCTTGGGTTTAGGATTAGATTAGGGATGTTAGAGATGTGCAAGTGGATGGCATTAATGAGGGTGGGTGAGTTAGTGGCTAAGCTTGGTTAGCATGGGTGGATGGGGTGGATTAGGCTAAATGGAGGATTAGAGATAGGTTAGGGGTTATTGAATTTGAGGATTTCATTTATCAAATAGATTTATTTAATAAATGGGGATTTTTGGAATTAGATAGAAGAATAGGATTTAATTGATAAATAATAGATTATTTGATTTATCAATTAGGACTATAGATGATTAATTAAATTAATCAACTAGGGGATGACAAAGGATTAATTAAATAGAAATTTAATTAATAATGCCTTTTTAGATAACTAAAATAGGATTACTAAAATAGTGTAATCAAATTTAGGTGTCTACAATGAGAAGCTAATGAGGTGGTCTGAAAAGAAATTTGAGACCAAAGTTTTGGAGAAAGTTTCAACAGAGATCGTCATTAAGAAGGTTGAACTTTCTTCTCTTGTACATAATTTAGAGGAATTCATACAAAATTTTCATTCTTTTTATAAGAATATTTGAAATGTAGAGTCCTTTACTAAGGACAATCAAGACTCTATTAACAAGCTTCAAGAATATTTGAAGTCAATAGGATATTCTTTAAGCATGGACACAAGTTCACGCTCCATTCATTTCAAAAGGTTGACTTTTACTCAAGAAAGACTAGCTAAGTTGATAACTAAAGATAGAAACATAAGGGAAAAATTGATTTCTATTTAATCCATGTTGATACCTCATTTGGAGGCCATATAAAGAGAACTAAAAATTGTAAAAGACTTAGAATAGAAAGATCCACATTTCTCAACCGTAGATAGTTTTGTTGATCTATTTGTTCAACAATAAATCAAAATACAAGTTTTAGAATCAATTAGATCCAATTGGGATAATGCACTAGCCACGATTCTATAGATTCATAAATCATATTTGGACAATTTAATTTTACCCAAGCACCCCCACAACCATGAGTGACAAAAACAAGGGGTAATTTATATATATATGTATGTATGTATGTATGTATGTATATACATGTATATACATCTATATATACATATATAGACATATATATATATATATATATGTATATATATAAAGATATATGTGTGTGTGTGTGTATATGTGTATACATGTATATAAATATATATACATATATATGTATGTATCTATTTATATGTATATACATATATATACATATATATACATATCTATATATACATATATATATACATATATAATATATATATGTATATATACATATATAAATATACATACATATATATATATATATATATACATATATGTATATGTATATATATATGTATATATATGTATGTATATATACATATATATATACATATATATATACATATATATATATGTATATATATATGTACGTATATATGTATATATACATACATATATATATATACATACATATATATATATATACATACATACATACATACATACATATATATATATATACATATATATATGTATATATATGTATATATATATATACAAGGGGGAAATAAAAATGATGAATGCCACAAAGGGAAATCAACTTAAGATCGAGGGGATAACTAATATAATCAAGTTGGTATGACATAATGTAATGTGTTACTCATTTTTGAAGACATGTGTATATGATGTATATAGTGAAGTCTTTATGAAGACAGAGTCACAATCTAAGGGGGAGTGCTATTTTGTAGTTTTGGATGTAATGATCAATCATGACAAAGTGTTTTTTCCACTAATGTTAAATGGGTAGGTTGTTGATATACAAGTCATGTTGACTATCAATGTCAAACACTTAGTCATTTCCTAGGCATAGTTGGTCACTGATCACTACAATTGAGCCACCCAATGAAGGTTGAATGATGTATTTGGACTTGTTCACATTTTAGTTTGAGCTGAGCGAGTCTTAGATTATTGAGGACACTTGTATGTATCGAGTGACAGTTAATGCCAAGTAGGTTAGAAGTTAGTATATGCTGAGATAAATAGAGCTAGTTCATGTCGAGTTACATAGTTAGTGCCGAGAATTTAACATCATGAGTATTAGCCATGAACGAGAGTAAGGGTATTCATGTGTCAAGTAAACCAGATTTGGAATATGTGTTTGGAATGGCACAAAAACTTATGTAAACCATTTGAGCCAACTTCTATACACAATTTAATGATTGTTGAGATAGCTAAGGAATTGTTTACATGTTTTGTCAGAGATCAGTAATCCCTATGAAGGTAGTGTAACCAATAAGAAACATGGAAGGATTAAGTGGAAAAAGGGAGAAATTTGGGTCATTGATCATGATCTAGAGCATTCTCCAATTGGTTATATAAGGAGGATTCAAACCCTAAATTTTATAGAGAAAAGAGAGAGTGAAGAGATAAGTGTATGCAAAAGAGACAATGTTTGGATGTTAAAAGGAAAGACTAAGCAGAGCAACCTAGCACTGAAGGACATAATAGAGTTTATCTGATAGGAGATCAAATAAGAATTGAAGAGAGGAGATCCATAATAAATAATTAGAGTGCTAACTGAAGGATTAGATATTGATACATTTTAGCAAAAAAATTAGAGTAAATCTCTTAACAGAGTGGTCCTAACAGATTTATGCAAATATCCTAACAGAGTGCTTACTTAGTTGTAAGTTTAAATCCTTTAATCAAGGTAGACTATATAAGTATTTTAAGCTCTTAGCACGGAAGACCCCTCACATGTTAGATCACTAGAAGTGATCAAACATTGTAGCCTTAACAAGCAAACTTTATTGCTATAGTAGTGAAGATTTGTGGGTGTCAACCCCACCCGAGTTTTGCCTTCACCTTTGAGGGTTTATGGGTAACCAAATCATTTATGTTATGTGTTTACATTTACTTTCATGTTTATGGATGTGATGAATAGTTATATCTATTTTAGTTTATGGTTATATTATTCATGATGATGATATGAGATGGGTTAAAGGTGAATGCATTTGATTTGTTTCAAGAAGATAAAAAAAATTATAGATCCCGATTAACCCCCTTCTCAGTATCTTACTTTCTCAATAGACTTCGAACACTTGCAAGAAAGTAAAGATCTGAGATAATAATGCAAGAGCTATGCTAAGATAAAGCTTATTCATATGGTGAGATGCAAGGTGCTCCAACAATGAAAAATATCAAGAGTGTGGTGAGTTCTCCAAGTACTCAAAAATCACTAAGAAATATTGCAAGATAACAATAGTATGATAGTGTAAGAGATATGAGAGAATGAGGAGAGAGTCTCCTTTTAAAGAAAAATGGATGGAATAGATTAAGAGGAAAAATCTACAATGTAGAATTAATGTGATGTTGACTTTGTCAACAAGAATCTCAACTAAGAAAGATCAATGGTTAGCTTTAAGAGGCAAAAGATGTGTGGAGGAGAAGAAAGATTTCACCTACCTTGGAAAGTGTGCAATCAAGTGTAGACAAAAAGTCTTTTCCTTTTTCTTTTCTTTTTTAAGTAGGAATAATGCTTCTTATGTGAACACTTAGGACAATTGGGACTTGGGGAATTTTATTTAAATAAAATGGAGCAAGTGCTTTCAATTAAATAAAAGGCTTAGGATAAAGTGGTCAAACCATGGGTTATAACTGAATAAATAGAAAAGTGAGGATTTGATCAAAGATAATAAATAGATAAATTATTCAAAATTGCTAGAAATGGGGCTCAAAGTCTAGATGACCAATTTTGGGTGATTAAACTAAAAAGTCGAGTTATGATGTCTTTTCATGTATGGTAGTTGTGAGGTGTAAGGTCAAGAGAAGAAGTAGTATCAACCCTTTTTAGATAATTTTAAAGTGATAAAGTTTTATTTTTCTAAAATAAATGATAGAAAGAAAGAAAAAAATCCCCCTAGAATGTAAGAAACAAAACCCCAGAAGTGATTTTTACAACAAAAGCTAGAAAATGCACAAAACAACTTCAAACAAAATATTGTATACTTGATTAATTTTCTAGGATAAATAACATAAGATATGAATAGAGCATGAGATGATATTTTTTGTTTCTTGTTCAACTTCAAAAAATAGCTTCTAGAAAAACTGAGCAACATACACACCTAGAGTGAAAATTTCTCAATTAACTTTGACTTTAGAAAAGGGAAAACAAACTACAAAATATATAAAAATAACATACACCTTTTGATGGCCTCAAAACTAAATTTCCAAAAATATCTTATTTAGAAGAAGAATAGTTTGTATGGGTGTGATATGTCTTTTTTAGTGAAGACACATCTAGAAGGAGAAAAAAATACCCTCTTATAGCCCTCAAGGACTTAAAATTTTTGGCCCCTAGTCACTTGTATGACATTGGAGGGGGTAGTGGTTTGATGTGATCATCGAGTAGCATAATAGTGCATTGGTGGTGAGCAAGTGGTGTATGGTAAATAGTGGGTAGCACATGGCAGATAATAGGTGGTGCACGATGGATAAGGTGGTCTACTAGCAGCCACTACAAGGTGCATTGGCAATTTGACCATTTTAATAAAGGTTGTGCCTTTTTTTAACTATTTTTTTGAATTTTTTTAATTCTTTGCCTTGGAAACCATGTCCCAAGTTGTACATCCTTGTGAAAAAAAAACTTGCCTATAAGGTGGACAATGGTCAAATTAGATAATTATTTTTCAAAAATAGGGATTTTTAGGCACAATGAAATCAAAAGTGAGGTTTGTTTACACCTAAATAGAAAATAAAATTGGTAAATCCCTATTGTATCATTTAAAAAAAAAAAAAACCTTGGTCTACCCAATCAAACCCCTATTACTTAAAATTCTTCAAAAACTGGTTTAACTTGCAACAGATCTATGCTCTGATACAAGGTAAAAATTGTCAAACCAACTTTTATGAGCCAAGATCACCTATGTGTAAAGAAAACATGTTACAAGGAATGATGGAGTATAAAAACAAGGGTTTGGGCTCCAAAAAAATGAGAGATTGTATTATTAGAGAATAGAATGAATAAAATATACAATGGATCAATTCATATAAAAGAAGACCATGCAACCTAAAAGAAACTCTAAAAGGTAATCATTTACTAATTATTATAATTATTAAATGTCACTAATTCATAAGAGTAAAATCTTAATAAGGGATTAAAGATAACTTATAAACATGATTGTGGTATTCCTTTACTCTAACATTTATTTCACCCTTTTATCCCAAGGACCCATTTCCTCACTTTGTTCAATTGTATCATTTATAACATGATATCCTTTCTTGCATAGAAGTGTTTATTTACATAAGGATTTTCTTAAGAATATTTATATCCTTATTTTAAAACTCTTTCTTTTTTGAAAGTGTGTACCTATTATAAATGGCCTTTCATCATAGGTTCTTAATGTGTTGTTATTTTCCTTGTATCCCTTACCTACTAATAGGAAAGGTGTGTATACTTGATCATCCTTTATCATTTATCTTCCTTTCCAAATGATCCAATATCCCTTTGTTACCTTTTTATTTTATAATATGATGTCATTTCTTGCATAGATTTGTTTGTTTTACATAAGGATCTTATCTTTTTTAGAAAATTTACATCCCAAGTTACAACCTTATTCTTTCTTGAAAGCATATGTATATTATTTAATATATATCACTTAGGATATGTAATGGGTTTTCTTTTTCATTCCTTCACCCTTGGGGAGAAAGGTTTCATTTCTCAATCTCAGATACTTTGTAGGGATACACTTTTGACTAGTTATTTGATATTTATTTATCACATGCTTTCATTTCTTTCATGGAGATCTTTTTTTTACGTAAGGATATTTTATTTTTATGGAGATATCCATTTTTATTTACTACCTTTCCCTTTCTTGGAACATGTGTCTCTATCTTAAAAAATATTATTACTTTAAGGCTTAGAGTGTGGTATCCTTCATCAAGAACTTTCTGTTCACCTAGAAATAGCAAGAAAATGGGTGTATTTTTGTTTTCCTCCCACTATTAAGATATTATCTTTATCCAACAATTTTTCTAGAAGGTAGATATATTATAAATAAGATATTTAATTTCAAGGGATTCCCTCTAATTGTGGGTATTCTTTCATAATTATAAACTCCTTAACTAAGAATATTATTCACTCATTGCTAAGTTTATGGACTACATTATTGTTTTAAGGATATCTATTTTTTCTCCCTTTCTTATGATTCCACCTCAATCCTATATTATCATCATAAGGAGGGGGCATAGATACAATCTATTTTTACATTATGTAACCTTATCAATCCCTAAGAAAACTATACTTTTCTTAGGAATGGTACTCTTTTTCTCCTCAGACTGCCTACCTTTACATATCTACACGAAGACTATGATTTCCATAAGGAAAATCCTCTAAGCCACTTTGTGCATCAAAAACCCCCTTTCAACTTTATGGGAAAATTTTGTAAGAATCCTCATGTGAAGAAATTCAAAGTTGCCTTGTGTCATCCCATGTGCTAATATCATAAGTCATCCAAAACACCAAAATTTTAATCTTCCTTGTGCACAAAATTTGGTAAGCCACATAGGGGAAATTTTTTCTTGAGGTAGAATTTAATAGAATAACACAACTTGCTAGACCATAAATCCTCCTCTCCCACTTTATAATATAGGAATAGAATAATATAAGTTTCTAGTCCTTCTACGCTTTCTCTTCCTCTACCATGGATCATCTAGCATAACACAATTTGTTAGGTTGTTGATTCATGGTATCTTTCTCCCTTTCTATTCTCTTATAACTTTTATAGTGGGTTTGATGATGGAGTGTTTTTAATCCTTGGTTTATTTTATTTCTCTTTCAATCTCACCATATTTTCCCTTACAACATCTTTTTGAAAATGTCACTAGGATATTTTCTCTACCAAATTCTCTTTTGATAATTGATTTAGATATTTCTTTTACTACCATCTCCTTTTATTTGGGTATTTTGTCTTTTTCTTGGTGTATTTTATTTTTCCTTTGTGCATAGTTTTTGGATTTTGTATCTTTTTTTTTTTGGGGGGGGGGGCTTATTTCATTAAAATTAGTGATGTCTTATATCTTCATAATCTTACCGCAATTATTTATCTATCTTCTCTTCTCTCTATTTCCCTTACTATGAGAATGAGGTTGTCTCATAATCATATTAAAGAGGGCTAAATGTACCTTTGTAAATTATAAGAATGTGAATGGTGTAAAATTCCATGATTATTTAGCTCCCACATTAGTATTCTTTTGATAATAAAACTTCATATGAAACTTAATGAACACCTTAATTTAAATATAAATCCTCTATTATTTTAATCTTATTTAAAATTGAGATAAGCCCTTATTTCTAAGCATTCTCCTCTATTTTTCCTCCAATATAATATTTCATTTCATCACCAAGGCCCCATATTACCATTTTGGTTCTTTTTGTTATGTTCTCACCTTAAAATCATTTGTGCCTTGCAATTAGAGATCCCATGATTATCTAGGATATTTGGTTCTATTTTGAGCCCCAATTGGGTGGAACATAAACCTTGGGATTTTGTTCCTAGGAATATAATTCTTAGGGAATTTTCTTCTCTGAAATTTTTGCTAAAAGCGAAACAAAGGCGGGCATCTTGGTGATTTGGTAGGCTATTTTAAATTTATGGTGAGCCTATTTGAGTTTTAATTCACAAGATATCGTGAGAATTATATAAACATTTTATCTCTTCCCATTTCAATTAGAAATGTAATTTTTTTAGTCTGATATTAATAATTTATGTTTGTAGTTTCAAGGAAAAAATTCAATAATTCAAGATCTAGATCATTCTTCTCAAGAAATCAAGGTGTTCTTCTATATGGATCAAACTTATTTCACTCATTCAATGTCAAGGGAGAAGTTTTATATCAAGGAAGGAGAACATCTACATTCATCCAAAGCTTCATTCTTCTCTATCCAATCAAGTATTATGGAAATATACAAAACCCAACACAATGTTTTGTATTTCATGATTTTCTTTTTGGGTTTTTGTATTGATTCAAAGCTCTCACATTAAAATACTTGATCACATTCAAATAAGTATTTTCATTGGAAAGGTATGACATGTTCTATTTTTTAGATCTAGTCTCTTCTATATGACAATACACTCTCATTTCCTTTATTACATTTAAAGGTTTATTCTAAATAGGGGTTTGACTAAGGAAAAATCTTATATCCAAGCTTCTTCCCTAATTATATATACATGTATGTACAGGTGGAAAATGCATTGAGACTTAATCTAACAAGTACAAGATTTGATGAAATACTCAACTATTTTTAGGTCAAATCATAGGGAACATGGTGCGTGTGGCATTTTGTTCCAAAAAAAATACCGTAGGCATTCTACGTCCTATCAATACACTTTAAATTCAACTTCTGTTGGTACAACTATATGGTCTCGATTTAAAGTCATTGCAAATTGCTTATTGCTTTTGTCAAAAAAATTTATTGTCACTTTTCTTATTTAGCCTCATATATTGTTTCATCATATCATTTCATCTTAGTTAATTCAGTATTGTATAGGATTGTTGACTTATTCAAAGATTAGGTCCAATGTCATCCTATTGAGTCATGTCCTTATCAATTGTGAACTAGAAGAGGAGGAGAAATCTATATTTCTTACCCTTTTCTTATTTTTCACTAATCTGTGAGGTTGAGATAGTTGTAAAGAGTATTTTATAGGATCCATACCTTTTTATGGGGTGGTAAACTACTGTGAACTATTACAAAAAAATCTATTATTAAGGAACTATCTATTGTATGAAAGGATATTTATGTATTATTCTAATCAATCAATACAAAAATATTTAATAGGGAAAAAGTTGTACATGTGAATCAAATACTATACAATATGTTCAAGATTAAGATAAGTTAAAGCAATATTTTCCATGTTATAAATGGTTTGATTTTTCATAGTAGTTTCACTTTGCAATCAAATACAAAAAACATGTTGTCTATACCACCCATTCCAAATTATGTATCATATCTTACAACAATTGTGTAGAATAGATCATTAATTAAAGAAACCTATGAACAAGAATATGAAAAGACTCAAATTCTAGAAGTATGGAAAAATTTAAGAATAAAAGATTTTGATAGAATGACAACACTTAAACCCTAATGAGGCAAGAGCCTACAATACAACGATAAATTGTGAGCCTCTTATCAAGGAGGTCTCGGGTTCAAATCTACTCAAAATTAACACATAATAATAATTAATCTTAACAAAAACAATAAATGAATAATAAATAATCTAGGCTTGGTCGATTACCTTAAAGAAACACTCAAACCCTAATGAAGAATTTTTTACATGTTGATAAAATTAGTTATACTAAAGGAACAAGTATCTTCTATGAATGATAAAGGAACCACATTCAAAGTAGTGGGTCATTTTGTTGGTGGAAAAATAATTTTGATATTGCTATTAAGATTTAACTGTGTAATTTTTCGAGTCAAAATTATTGACTCGTGTTTCAAATTAGTAGTGGTTTGAACATAAACCCATCTCTTATGAGAATTAATAGAATACATAACACTCATTTCATCTAGATGATTCACAAGAAGGTAAAGCATCGAGACTTCCCATAAAAATAATTACTAATTTTTTTAAAGTCATGTGTATTAGCTTGAATGTAATTATAGGATATGAGTTATATTAACCTTACAATCTCAAGGTAGAAAATCTTCTAGAATGCACATTTGGTGAGATTGCAATTCAACTAAACCATTGAAAAGGGTTATTGTATATTATTAGATAGAAACCAAGAATATGATTATTTATTTATTGTACTAGATGTTATAAAAAAAAATATAGGCATATTATTCTTATACAAGAAATAAATGAATGACATTTTCAAGAGAGAAAATATTTGTTGTTTAACCATTTTTAATGTGTTATGGGCTATTAGACCATTTTATTATAAAATAAAGATGTTCTATTGGATAATATTTGGTTTATATGTTTATATCCTCAATCAAATAAGAAGGTGAAGATAAATTAACATTGGTATGTAAGATTTATAAAAGGTTGCAATTATACTATATTGAAGGATTAAGATGAATATCTTAACCTATTTATGATGCCTACATGCTAAATCAATTTATTCCTTTATAGAATAATCATTGTTTGAGATATATTTGAGATATCAACCAACATATCCTCTTGCAACTATACTTGAGAAATAAATGATAGAAAAATATTGGTTAGTAGAGGTTGAAAAAAAAATCATTTAGTAGATATATGGGACCCAACTCAAGGTAGATTTATAAAAATATATGAACTTAAATTTTAGATAGAGACACACAACACCAAGAGGATCATAGTTCAAAAAAGTTGGAGACAAGTATGTTTTTCCCTAAATAAATAATGAATGCATGGACAAGACACAGAAACTAAACATCTAAGATATAGACCACTCACCATCTTAGATGAAGTAGAAAAGTTGGTATCATATTTAGAAAATTACATCATTTATAAGTGGAGGATTGTAATAATTTAGTGCTTAAGTCAAAGGAGAGAAAGATGAGGAAATGGGTTTAGAATGTTTTGTGTGGAACACAAATAAGAATTACTAATTAAGCCTATTAGTAATTCAAATATAGGATGAGAATAGTATATATTTTCATCCCATTTCCTAACAAGATTTAATACTAAAATTTTCTTTATGAAAAGATATGTAATCTAAAAGGATGAAAAAATTAATGTTTGGTTTTGGTATTTACTATTTCACAATAAATAAAACTGATTTTTTTTGTTAGGAGACATTTAAAATTTATAATGGATGGAAATGTAACTATCAATGCCATTACCTAATACTAGTTTGTTTTTATAAATAAATGGTAATATTACAATAGTTAATGGTGATTTTAGAAGAATTGGAATGGTTTCATAAATGGCATGGAGTAGCATAACAAGAATTCATTTGAACCAAATTTATTTTGTATATGATAGTAGTTGCATATGAATCTTCATTATATTGAGAACTATGACCTTTGGTTTATCTAGATTCACTTCTAAAGCATTTCAAAAACTAACTCAATATATTAAGATGTTATTGTACAATATTACAAAGCTAGATGGTGTGAGAATAATTGCATCTATAAATATTAAAACAGTAATGATTAATCTTAAAGACTACAAGAGTCATTTATTTTTCCAAAATTTGCAATGATTTCATTCTATTCGTCTATGTAAAGACTAAACAAAGAATATGAAATTAGAAAACCCTTTTTGATGCCAATGGTAATATTAATATCCTCTGTAAACTTGTACCTATCTAACCATCCTATCAAATGTTGACACAAACTTAAAGAACCAACTATTCTAAAATTTGTAATTCTTGAATCCATTGGATAAGAGGTTATCTAGCAAAAAAAGGTGAACTATCTATTGAAAAATAGCAAGATAACAATACACCTAGCTTTTTTGGAGCTCTTGCTTCTTCAAGTACAATTCTAGATATCAATATACAATCTATCAGTTGACAATTCTTTCTAAATCATTCTTGTCTTTTCCTTGAAAATTCTTAGAATTTACAAAATAGAAATTTGAAACAACCAATACTTTATCGAATACCTTACTTAAGATTTGCTCAACCGTAAGAGTTTTATAACTATTTGATTCTTTTTGGTCTATTAATTCTAACAGCTAGAACAACAATAAAATCTATCTATTCAAATGAAAATCTATGAAAAACAAACTTACTGACAAAGCCAATCACATATATTACTAGAAGACTTGGACAATGACCCAAAAAAAACCATTCCAATTTCTTTACCTACCTTAACTTTTGAAAAAATAGTGATAAAATTGAAGATACAATTACCCTACAGGTAGTGATAAAATTGAAGAAACAATTATCCTACAAGTTACTATGCTTGCTATGCTCCAAAATTGAAACTTAGCCAAACATACAAAATGGAAAATGTATACTTAAATCAAACGAATGAATAAAGCATTCATCCATTCCTTAAAGTAACTCTTTTAAAGAAAAAAACACAAGTCTTTCATATTCAATCACCTGCCTTTGTTTGACTATTGTATTTGCTTTATCATGGAGTTACTGAAGGCGGCAACCAACATATGCAATTGTCCAAGTTTAAGCCAAGAAAGAATCACAGTGTTCACATATGAAGAATCAGAGTTTTCTAGATGTATGCAGACCATTTTTGTTTTTTGTTTTGGAATCCCCCAATCCTCATTGTCATATGGCAAATATATGCTTGTGAGTTGGTAAACAAACTGGTTTTTCCTCTCACGCTTTTCTTCACTATTTGACAAGATAATTTAAAATTCATGAAGCTACCTGCTAAGACGGTGACCAGAACAGCAACATTTAAACCATGGGTAGGTCACAATTTCAATAGAAGAATACTTTCGGTCACCATCTTGGCGTGTCATGAAGTTTTTAATGGTCTTGTCAATACCTAGGAATGGGAAAAAATAACATAAACTGGCAGGTCCTCTTTTAATAGCAACAATATCAATATTTTAGCTGTTTTAGAGTTTCCACCAACAACAAAACTGTACACTTCCGTGCATCTTTACTTAAAAACAGATAAATCTCTTTTTTAAGAGATTTCTTTTAAATTATAATTTTAAATGTGAAACATTAAAGAGTTAAAGGGTATATTTTAAATGTAGAGAGTGTTTTTTTTTAAATTATAATTTTAAATATGAAACATTAGATTTAAACATTATATTCTAAATGTTGATTTAGAACTACATTTTATCTAATAGTTGATTTGTTTAGGTGGTTCATCTTAAATCACACCCACTTCTTCAATAAGATCATCTATTGACATTTTCTACTTAAATCATAATTTCAAATCTGATGTAGAACTTCAAAATATCTGATTTAAATAGTACATTCTAAACATTAACTTGCTTCAGAGCTTGTATAAATCATAATCTCAAATGACTTATAGTGTTAAAGGATCAAGCTTAAACACTACATTTTAAATTGGTTTGTTTAGGTGTTTAATTTGAAATCACACTCACTTCTTCAATAAGATTACCTATTCACCTTTTCTATTTAAGATCGTGATCTCAAATCTCTCGTGACTTCAAAAGATCTGATTAAATAGTACATTCTAAAGATTGATGTGTTTATGTTCTTATATGACTCATAAACTTGAATCACTCATAGTGTTAAAGGATTTGGGTTTAAAAATATAGTCAAAATGTTTATTTGCTTAGGTGGCTTTTTTAGTAATAATCTCAAATAATTAGATAGATTTAAATGGTACATTTTAAAATGTTAATTTAGAATCACATTTACTTAAGCATTAATTTGTTTAGGTGGCTCATCTAAGATTACACTCACTTCTTCAATAAGACCACATATTGAGTCTTTTTTCAACTTTCACTCATAATCTCAAATTACCCATAGGGTTAGCTTTCAACAATACATTTAAATCATATTCACAAATGACTCACTACATGATAAGATCAAGTTTAAACAATACATTCTAAATATTGACCTCTTTAAATAGCTCATATGAAATCACACTCATTTCTTCAATAGAATTAGGCTTGTATGTCACACTTTAGGCATTGATTATTAGGCCTAGGCATTGGTTGCTAAGCTTTATTGGCAATGGTGCTCTAGACAACATCAACTTTGGGCTCGTATTATCACCTATAAATATTTTCGTGGTGTTGATCCTTGTTGTGTTTATGTACTTCCTCTTGAAGGTCGTGGCTCAATGGTCTGGCATACTTTGAAGACTGGTGCCGTGTTAGTCAAGTGAGGTCTGCTCTGGATAAGTAAGGGAGGCTCTGAGGCTTTGTTTTGGTCTTATGCTTGGGATGGATTCCCATCCATATTATCAATGTACCCTCATCTTTAGACTCTTTGTGATTCTTTTCATACTGTTGGATGGGATAAAGTGGATCATTACAAGACTCCTTATCAATTGGGATTTGTTGTTCGTTACAGATTGAAGTACTCTTCTGATTGGGCTCCTAGAGGCACAGATGTGGATCATCGGTACCTTTCTCAAATTCTAGCCTCTAGGGAGTGTTCCTCTTTGCTAGGTCCAGATATTTTGGCTTGGGGAGGTACCTTGTCTGGTAAATATCATGTCTTTGTAGGGTATCAAGAGATAACGAGACAATTATTTGGGGGTGCTAAGATTCCTTGGTGGAAGCAAGTTTGGAATAAAGTTTCTTGGTCCAAGTGCAATATTTTCATGTGGCTAGTGGCTCACAACCGCTATCTTACATGGGATAATCTTTGTAAATGTGGTCAGGGCCCTTCTTATTGTATTTTGTGTGGTAATGGGGAGGAGTCTATCTCCCATCTATTCTTCCATTGCTCCTTTTCTACTCATCTATGGAACCTTTGGTGGAGTGCTTTGGGTTGCTCTTGTAAGCACGCTTCCTCTTTGCTTGAGTTTTGGGCCCGCTTGGGTGGTGCTCCCTCCAAGTTTTCTCCTCTCCATGTTTCTTGGATTGTTGGCCCATCATTCATTCTCTAGCATATATCGCTAGAGAGGAATAATTGAATATTCCAAGATGTTCAGATTGGTGTTATGCATCTTTGGTGGAAGATCTCACATTCTCTTCAGGAAACTAGTCAAGTGAAGTGTGCACTAGATACAGGTATGGATATTACTAATCTTTCTATATATAATCGCCTCAATTTTCATCTTTAGGATGGAGTGACTAGGTAGCCTCGATATTAGAGGAAAGGTCAGGTGAATCAGGATGGGCATTGGACTCCTCCTCCCCATGGAGTTTTGAAAATTAACACTGATGATTCTTCTTGAGGGAATCCAATCCCTACTAGTATTGGGGGAGTGGCTACAATTTTGGTGATGTTAAATTCTTTTTCTCAGTGCATAAGGGTGATTACACTAATAATCTGATGGAGGCTCAGGCCATTTTATATGTTGTGGAACAATGTTGTTTGCGGGATGGCGCAAGATTATCTGTGAGTCTGACTCCCAAGTGGTGGTGAACTTGCTTTCCTCACAAGAGCTTGGGGATGTTAGTTGGGAGCTGACCACTATTGTTAATCATATTATTCTCTTTTGTACCTCTCTTGAGTTCATTTGGTTTACTTGCATTCCTCATGAATGGAATAGAGCTACTGATTGTTTAGCCAAATGGGTTTCTGGTCATGCTTCGGGCTAGAATATTATAGATAGGGGGCAACTTCCCTTTCAGATGGTGCAAGAATTTGATGAACTTGTTGCTTAGGATAGAGCTCCTTGTTGAGCTCTCCTTGTTGTAATCCTTTCTGTCTTAATAAATTTTTAACCCTCTTTTCCAAACATTATTGTGTATTTGTTCATAAAAAATGATTGCATGAATAAGGTAGCCAAATAGCAATTCAATTGTTATAAAGAAACTACCAAAACTAAAACCTATAAACCAACTCATAAACCCTAATGATTATTACATTAACAAAAACTTTTAATCTAAGGAGCTACATGAAGAAAGGAGAAATTTGAATTCCTCAAGCTTATATTTCAACTAAGCAATTCGGTGGATATATTTGCTAGTTGATTTGAATCATCTTTTGAAAGTCTATTACTATGAAAGGAATTAATATATGTTTGAAGTTACATTTTTCTTATAATTTTTTTATAGGGTTCAAACTTTTATATTTGAACCCATTGCTTAGGTGGGTCTTTTTTTTTTATGATGAACCTATTAATTTGATAGGTCTCAAATTGGGTGTTATTTTGTCTATTATGAATTAGCACACTTTGGGTGTACAATTATTGAAGAAATAGCACACATTGGGTGCAATGAATTTTGTTATGTTTGAGTAGCAAAGTAGAGGGGAAAATATTATTGAGCAAGAGGCACTATTTTTATTTTTATACCCTAAAATTGGTGAAATACATTAGTATTGGCCAATATCATCATAATCACCAAAAAAATTATCTCCAATGTTAGAAAAAATATTTTCATTGATAAAATTTTATCACCATGAATAATGTCATTAATGGTGACCTTATTTAGAGTTTTTGCTTGAATTTTAGCTAAAGATGTCATAATTGCAAAATCTATAGAAGTAGTTGATGCCCCTAATTATTATTCAAACAAAATATTAATAAAACATGACATACATGATCTTGTACATTCTTCTTAAACAAATGAATTGAATTATGAATATGTTGACCACATGTGATGAGGCCTACTAATAATGTTTGGGAACAATACCCTTGGAACATTATTTTTTGTTAATCCATCCTTAACCACTCTAATTCTATTATCACAAACAAGTGATTGAATAGCTTGATCTGCATCATTCATTGTTTAGATAACTTTTTCAATTGATACTTCAGAATCCTAATTGTTAATCTCTTTTCTACCTTGTAATATTGCAATTAATCAATGAATATCTTGAAGGAAACATTTATTAGAGAGGTTCAATAAAATCACAAACATATTTTCTTCCTCCAAATGTCTCTTACTTATTTAATCAAGATAGCTACTCAGGTATTTTTATATCACAATGAAAATACTAACTATTATCTTCAAATTGTGTAGATCTATGAGTAAAATGCCTACCTCCTCCAAGAATTGAATGCAAATAAGAAAATATGCATATCCTTCATTCCTTTATGCTCAGGTACCTACAAAAAAAATAATGTTGTTCAAATATTTCATATGTATTGTGTATTGTTTCACTTGGTTTGTGTATGGTTGAAGGATACTAGTAGAGATGAAAATTGTATTTACTTAAAGGTTTCTAAAATCTCATCATATGAATCTTTAAATGGAAACCAGACAAATTTCAATGATCCTTTAAAGTAGATAGAAAAATTGTAGTCTTTCTCTTTTCATTGTGTAGAATCTATAGGTGTGGACTATCTATGGTGTATGTTGACACAAGAACTTTTAATGCTGGAAGAGTTCCTTAATGCACTCGCATCTTCAAGATTTTTCTTCTTCTTAACAATTATGAATAAGTTCTTTTACAAGATCTTCACAAACAACCTTAGAGATAATAAATATAATTCATTCCTTATTACAATATTTTTAGACCACTATCTCCATTAGCATTTCTTGCATTTCTTGTACAGAAATGAGTACAACATCTTGAATTTTCTTAATATTTGAAACTTACAACTTGCAAAAGATCCTTGTTCCTTTTAAGAAATACACACATTGAAAAGAAGACTCAAATTTTAATTTCATTTTTTATGTTGACTTAAATGAATGATTAACTTGTACATAAGCCTCTATTCTAGTAAATGTTGAAGAGAGTTTTAATAGTGATGAATTCAAAGGGAGACATGCTCTTGTATATGCTTATTATACCAAAGAAATTTTTTCCTTAAACCACTTCTTTTAAGAAATCAAATAGAAACCATTGGAAACTCTATTTTCTCTTCTACATTATTCTATTAGAATAGCTACACACAATATAATATAAATATTTCATCCCATTACATTACCTTCAATAAAATTAATGGCATTCCCATACGTAAGCAATTTTATCTAGAGTATCTTTTTTTTCTCTTTTTCTTCTAGGATACAAAATACAAGCATGTGAGAAAGAAAAATCTAGTGATGTCACTAGAAATAACTACAATACCACTCCTATTACAAATAAATACAATATAAATTTCCAATAATAGAATTTGATTTATATATGAGATCAATGAGTTGAAAGAGTCCTTTCCATCCACAAAAACTAAGTTTTGGCCTAGTGTGAATCCATCTCGAGTGTGTGGTCTCTAATCTAAACCTTAGTTATTATTCTCAACTAAGATAAACCTTTGGACATGATTAGGATCACATTATCATTGCAGATGTAAGATAGATTTAATTTTGAACATTTAATTATGATGTATTTATGTCATTGTCTCTCATAGCGACAAAGGAACATGAACTAAATGTTTCTCTAATGCCACTATTAGGCCTAGGAATTCAACATGATAAAATATGATTCAAACATTGTTGTGTATTTTTCATAAAAAATGATTGCATAAATAAGGAAGCTATATGTTAGTTTAATTGCTATAGGAAAAAAAAAAATTTAAAAATCTATAAACTAACTCATAAACCCTAATAATTTATACATTAACATTGACTTGGTTTAACATTATCATATTTCTGCAGTCCATTTTAGTATAATTTACTTCTATATTCGACTGTGTTTATTTTTTAGCATCAACATTTTGGATCACACTTTGTGATCCATCATCAAGATGAGAGAGTGAAGGGTATGTGCAAGATCATGGTATACCAAACTAGGGCCTTAAGTGGAAATGAAAAATCAACAAATCAGGGTTAGTCAATTTGATGTCAAATTTTGAAGTAGTTATGTCAAATTTTGAATAAAACTATAGGAAATTGAATGTAGTTTCTAAACTACTAGCCCTTTTATGAAAATAATAATAATTTGATTAGTCAAAATTTAGGATTTCAATGTAGTGCTACAATAATTTCAGGAGAAAAATAAGTAGGTGTATGGTTGAACACCTTAATCACAATCAAACAATAATATTTCTTTATAATATTCTAGATATAAAAAGTAGATGCAAGCCTAGATGCAACACATGTTTTTGAGTAATTCATTCCAAATAAATAATTGATTATAAATTTTCTACTACAACATTTATAGAATAAAAAAAAATTGTGTCTGACAACCTTAACTCATTCAAAAAATAATAATAATAATCTCATTGTAGGTGAACCATAGAATAAAATGCATCTTATAGATTTTTAAAAGGTTGTACCTTTTAAAAGTTATAGATGTTTTCCAAACACTATGTTAGTCAACACTTTATAGATAACTCCATTAGAAAATAAGTAATAATTTCCTAATTAACTTGCATTTTGATAGCAATTATATTGATGGAAAGTTTATAATGTTCTTAAGAAACCCTTTTTGTTTCATCAAAGTTGGGTGGAAAAAGAGTTGGCAGGTATACCCTCAAAGCATGAAACTCAGAGAAAAGAGGGCAAAAACACACTTGGTGGTTTTTTTATCATTGACCATTTAGGCTTGGTAAATACCAAGCCTAATCAAGTACCTGATATTCCACGTACCCGAAATATCAAAGACCCAAAAATTACTTCCAATTTACCCAAATCATTCTATTTCAGATTTGAAATATATTTCATGTTTTAATTTGAATAACTTCTATGTCATTTCAAATCAAATACATTTTATACTAATACAATTTATCATAAAGTATTATATTTTAAAATAATATATATGATATATTACAATATATTATATTATTATATATTAGAGTATAGTGTATATTATTTAATAATAATAATAATAATATTATTATTATTATTATTATTATATATAATATAATATAATATATTCTATAATCATATGTTTTAGTATAATATGCTTCTAATTGGTCAAAGTGGGACATAGTGAATCCTAAATGACCACCTTTCACTCACTTGATATGATAATATGTGACTTAAGACCCATTTGATAGGATGATATGTGTCTTGAGGGGTCCTAGGACCCCTTAAGACACATAATATTGTTCGAGTGAGTCAAACGAGGTCATGGGGTACCCCATGAACCCCTTTGATCCATTCAATCATATCATATGTGTCCTAAGGGGTTCTAGGACAACATAAGACATCATATCATTCAAATTTGTCAAAGGGGGTCATAGGTTATGACCCATTTCAACCCATTCAAACAAATGAATTATCTCCTTAAGGGTTCTAGGACCCCTATGGACATATGTTGTCATGGAATGTGTCAAAAGGGGTCACAATTTATGACCACTTTTGACCCATTCAAAAAAATTAAATAGGTCCTTATGGGTCCTAGGACCCCTAGCAACATGTGTTGTCATGGAATGCATTGAAATGGGTCACAAATTATCTTATGACCCCTTTAGACCCATTCAAACAAATGAAATATGTCATCATGGGTCCTAGAACCCATAGGGATACATATTATCATGGAATGGGTTGAAAGGAGTCACTGGTTATCCCATGACCCCTTTTGAGCCATTTGAACAAATATAATAGGTCTCTAGGGTTCCTAGGACCCCTAGGGACATATGTTTTCATGGAATGTGTTAAAAGGGGTCATAGGTTATCCTATGACACCTTTCAACCCAACCAAACAAATACAATAGGTCCCTAAGGGTCCTAGGACACCTAAGGACATATGTCATCATGGAATGCATCAAAAGGGGTCACAAGTTACCATATGACGCCTTTTGACCCATTTTAACAAATAAAATATGTCCCTAGGGGTTCTAGGACCCCTAGGGACATATGTGTTGGAATGCATCAAATGGGGTCATAGGTTATCCTATGACCCCTTCCGACCCATTCAAACAAATCTAATATGTCCCTAGGGGTTCTATAACCACTAAGGACATATATTGTCATGGAATGCATCAAAAGGGTTCATAGTTTATCATATGACCCCTAGGGACACACGTTTTCATGGAATACATTGAAAGGAGTCACAAGTTATCTTATGACCCCTTTCAACCCATTTAAACAAATGAAATAGGTCCCTAGGGGTCCTAGGACCCCTAGGAACATAAGTTCTCATGGAATGTGTTGAAAAGGGTCATAGGTTATCCTATGACCCCTTTCAAAATATTCAAAAAAATAAATAGGTCCCTAGGGGTCTTAGGACCCCTAATGACATATGTTATAATATAACTTTTTGAAATGGGTCACAAGTTATCCTATGACCCCTTTCAACCCATTTGAGCAAATTAAATAGGGCTACATGGGTCCTAGAAACCTTAGGGACATATGTTGTCATAAAATGTATCAAAAGGGATCACAGGTTATCCTATGACCCTTTTTGACCCATTCGAACAAATGAAATAGGTTTCTATGAGTGCTAGGATCCCTAGGGACATATGTTGTCATAGAATGCATTGTAAGGGTCATAGGATAACCTATGACCTCGTTTGACCTATTAAAAAAATTGAAATAGGATCCTCACAATCCTAAGATCCTCTAGGACATATATTATCATAGAATGCATCAAAAGGGGCCACAGGCTATTTGATGACTCCTTTTGACTCGTTTGAATAAATAAATAGGTCCCTAGGGGTCCTAGGACCCCTATAGACATATGTTGTCATGGAATGCTTCAAAAGAGGTCACAGGTTATCCTATGATCCCTTTTGACCGAGGACCCTTAGGGACATATGTTGTCATGGAATGCTCCAAAAGAGGCCACAGGTTATCCTATGACCCCTTTCAACCCATTTGAACAAATGAAATAGGTCCCTAGGGGTCTGAACATATGTTGTCATGTAATGCATCAAAAAGGGAACCCAATCCAAAAAACATAATAGGTAGTTAGGGTTCCTAGGACCCCTAAGGACATATGTTGTCATGGAATATGTTGAAAGAGATCAAAAGTTATTTTATGACCCCTTTCGACACATTTAAACAAATGAAATAGGTCCCCAAGACCCCTAAGAATATATATTATCATGGATTGTATCAAAAAGGGTCATAGGCTATCCTATGACCCCTATTATTCCAATCCAACAAATATATTACGTCCCTAGGGATCCTAGGACCCCTCAAAACATATGTTGTCACAAAATTAATTGAAAGGAGATCTAATTAATTCTATGACCCCTTTCGACCCATTCAAAAAAATGAAATATGTACCTATGAACCTAGGACCCCTAGGGACATATTGTCATGGAATGCTTCAAAAGGTGACACAGGTCATCCTATGACCACTTTCACCCATTCAAAAAAATATAATATGTCGCTAGGGGTCATAGGACCCCTATAGACATATGTTTACATGGAATGTGTCCAAAGGGGTCATTATTGGAAACTATAATTCAAATAATTGTTATGTTATCATTGATGTCAAACCTTACTATCAAGACATTTTGGTGCAGGAGCACCTAGGCAGGCTAAGTGTGAAACCTAAGTATTTCCTTATTTTTGGCTTGTAGTGATGCTAGTCACATCACTAGTCTAATAATAGATCCTATGCGGTCCTTAGGTGTGTTTAGGAGACTTGGCAAGACCTAAAGTGACCAAGTTGCAAGAAGTTGCCGACTATTATCAACTAGGTGACTTAGGTCCGATAAAGGCTAAAATGGTCTAGAAAGGTTGCAATGGCTTTGAATAGTTTATTTGAAGTCATTTTATTCATATTATATGTCTACTTGGTATTTGTTCCAAATTTGGAGGTCTAACTTCATTTAGAACAACAGTTGCTAAAATGTTGTCATGTTGTCATGACAACATTTTCTTGCAAAGAGAAACTTTTTGCATTTTTTTAGTTTGCAACATCCTAACTGTTTATAACAGTTATGGAACTGATGGAGGAGCCTTTAAAAAGGTGAGGAAAACCATTTTCATGGGTTGGACAAGTTGGTTTTTCATTTGTACAAATTGTGCAAGTATTTTGTTGCCGATTTTATGCATTTGAAGGCATTTTTAATAGAGGAGGATTGAATGACCTGATTTTTGTGTTGCAAAAGTTAAAATATTGTTTTTCATCTTTTTGTAGTGTTGGTTTGATCATTTCAATTCATTTGTATTAGTTAAGAAAATCTTTTTGTTCTTGCCAAGTTGCTGATCTTAATAAGGTTGCACTTAGAAAATGGGATCTTAGGGCCTCTTCCCACCATTGGAAACCTCTGGTATTTTGGGAATTGGAAATAAGGTCCATATAAATTATGTACTAGGAAGGAGGTCCCTTGGAAGCATCAGCAAGAATTTTTAAAGTGATGCCCTAGGCAAGCCAAATGCAACTTGGCTAGGAGTCACAATTGGAAAAATGAGCTATGGAGGGGATTGAGCATGCAAATACCTCAATCCAACCACAAAGTGAGTAAGGATAAGGTCTAACATTGCTTCAGTCCAAGGGAGAGGTCTTGGAACATTTTCCAAGGTGGTTTTCCATCCCAACAACGATAAAGCACTTAAAATCCTCATTTTTGGCCTAAAATAGTACTTTGGTTTTATGAATAGTTTGGGGGTTGAAAAATCATAGAATCTTGAAGTACTCCAAAAAGGGTATCCGTAAATGTAATTTTTTGGTAGGGTTGTTAAGATTTTTTCAAGAAATCTTGTTTCCAGCTATTTAGGAGGGCTAATTCCTAATAGCCTTTTTAGAGCAATTTGGTGTATTTTCCCTAGTAGATTGAATGCACCTATGAAATCAGCATTGTTTAGGGTCATGGATGTTAGAAGGAGTCTAAAAAAACCTTGGATGAAGAACTAGTACCCTTGGAGCTATAGATGGACTTGAGGGTTAGTAGCGGACTGGAGCCGACTAGTAAGAAGTTTGATATTACTTTGTTGGTGTGCCCCAACTGAAGGATTAGGATCTCTTGAGCAAGGTCCTAGTAATAATAGGGAGTGAAGAAGCCCTAGTGGGTCTAGTGAATGACCTAAGGTAGCTCTGAGAGAGCTTGGGGTTTGGAAGCAATGTTGGGGTGTTACATCAGAGTGGTATAAGAGCGAGTTCAAGATTTGGGAAAAAGTAGTAGATGTTTGAAGCTATAGAATCAGTAGGTGAATCCATGATGGTGACTAATGTTCAATTAGCCAAAGAGGTTAATGAACAAAAGGAAAGAAACTGGCTTCTTGAAGAAGCACTGGAAGAGGTGAAGCAAAAACTGGATGCAGTTGCAAAGGAAGCCAGGAAAAGGGAAGAAGAAGAAGATGGAAAAGGTAAGAAGGTAGCAAAGGAAGACATCATACCTGAACCTAATCCTACCTTGCAAGAAGAACCTTTCTTGAATGCAATCAAAGCCTTGGGAGGTAAAGCCTTGGAAGGAGTTCCACTTTTTAGTGGTAAGATGGATATTGATGCAGTTATGGATTGGTTAGAGGGCATGGAGAACCACTTTGAGTGTGACGATATCTCAGAGGCACAAAAGGTTAAGGTGGCTAAGTCAAGGGTTAGAGGCTCAGCCTTAACATGGTGGAAGTATTAACAAGATGAAAGAGTTGGCATGGGCAAGAATCCAATTGCAAATTGGAGTGCTATGGCAAGCAAAATCAAGGAGAAGTTCCTACCTGAAGACTTTGAGATCCAACTCCATAAAAAAAGGCAAGGATTGAAGAACAAATATCTTGATGTGACCTCCTATACTAAATAATTTCAAAGGTTGTGTTTGAGATCCAAGAAGCAAGAAGAGGAGTCACTCAAGGTGGCAAGGTATCTTGGTGGCTTGAAGTGGAACATTCAAGAGGAGCTTAGCTTATGGGCCCCTACCACTATCCAAAGATTTCATCAGCTAGCTTTGAAGGTAGAAGAAAAGAACAAGAAGAAAGGAGATTCTAACTTCAAAGATAAAGGCAAAGCAGAAATCAGAAAAATTAAAGAGGAGGCTACCAAGGCAAAGGTAGTGACCAAAAGAACCAAGGAGAAAGCAAACCCATGGAGGAAACTAGTGACCACTCTTCAAGAGGTGGTTATAATAGAGGGAGAGGCAATCAAGGAGGATCAAGCAGGTGTAGAGGAGGTAGGAGCAGCTCTTACTTTGCAACAATGAAGTGTTACAATTGTGGTCAACTAGGCCATCCTGCCTATAGGTGCCTGGACAAACCCTCTTCCTCAAGCCAAGATAGAAGGCTAGCATATGCACAAGAAGATAATACAAGTTGCAAGGATGCTGATATAGACCATATTGAGTCTGAAAAAGGTGAGAACCTCATTTTTAGGAGAGTGCTAATCAAGCAACCAGCTCCTGATGAGCCTAGACATAGGAGGGCATTGTTTAGGATCAAGTGCAAGATCCTTGGAAAAGTATGCAAGGTGATGGTTGATTTTGGATCAACTAATAATGTAATATCAGAGGAGGCTGTTACAAAGCTCAAACTAAAGAATATACCTCATGACAACCCTTACAGGGTCACATGGCTTAACAAAGGGCAAAGCATCCTAGTGAATGAGCAAGCATGGGTGGACTTCTCAATTGCAGGATATAAAGATCGATTTTTGTGTGATATTTTTCCAATGGATTCTTGTCATCTTTTTCTAGGAAAGCCATGGAAATTTGACAGGGAGGTGGTGTATGATGGCAAGGCTAATGCCATAATGTTCAAAAAAGGAGCCAAGACTTTCAAAATTCAGTCTTTGTTGGAAGGGGAAGAACCACAGTCCCAATTGCCTAGTGTCCTACGATCTGGAGAGAAAGAGTTTGTAAAAGACCTTAAGCATAAGGAGAGCCAAGGATTTGCAATGATACTGAAGTCCACTAATGAAAAAAAATTAGTCAAGGAACCCTTACCGGTTGAAGTCCAAACTTTTCTTAAAAAGTATAAGGATATAGTGAGTGATGGTACCCTAGCTACCCTACCTCCTAGGAGGGTTATAAGTCGTCAAATTGACTTTGTACTAGGTGGCTCTTTTCCTAATAAGGCAGCCCATAAGCTCACTCCAAATTAGAACCTTGAAGTGGCAAGACAAGTCCAAGAGTTGATGGACCAAGGTTTGATCCAAAAGAGCATAAGTGCTTGTGTAGTCTCAGTGGTTTTGGCATCCAAGAAGGGAGGAAAATGGAGGTTGTGTACTAACTCAAGGGCCATTAACCGCATTACAATTAGGTATAGGTTTCTTATTCCAATAATTGAAGATCTTATGGATTGTCTAGGAGGTGCTATGTATTTCACTAAGTTGGACTTGAAAAGTGGGTATCACCAAATCAGAATCAAGAAGGGAGATCAATGGAAGATAGCATTTAAAACTACTGATGGTCTTTATGAATGGTTTGTGATGCCATTTGGTCTTTCCAATGCCCCTGGCACATTCATGAGGCTCATGAATTAAGTTCTCAAAGACTTCACAGGTAGATTTGTGGTGGTCTACTTGGATGATATCCTTATCTATAGAAAGACCAAAGAGGAACATGTCAAGCATGTAGAAGCAGTTTTGAAGAGGCTTCATGAAGAGAAGCAAGCTATCAACCTTAAGAAGTGTGACTTCTTCAAGCAAGAGTTGGTGTATCTAGGCTTTGTGGTGTCTAAGGGAACCTTGAAGATGGAAAAGGAGAAAGTTTGTGCTATCCTAAGTTTCCCTACACCTACCACTACCACTAAGGTAAGAAGCTTAATTCCATGGATTGTCCCAATTTTATAGGAAATTCATTAGAAATTTAAGTGGTATTTTTGCACCCTTACTTGATACCATTAAGGGGGGAGTTAAGTCTAAGTTTAGGTGGACCTTAGAAGCTGAAAAGTCCTTTGATATGTTGAAGAAGCAAGTAGCCACTCAACCCATCCTACAATTGCCTAGTTTTGACAAGCTATTCACCCTAGAATGTGATGCAAGTAGCTTAGTAGTGGGTGGGGTTCTGAGTCAAGAAGGTAGACCAATAGCCTTATATAGTGAGAAGCTAAATTAGGCCAAGAAAAAGTACTCATCCTATGACCTAGAGCTTTATGCCTTAGTCCAATGTCTTAGGAAAAGGAGACACTACTTGTTGCCAAAAGAATTTGTTGTGTTTATAGATAATCAAGCTCTTAGCTACACCAACATGTAGGAGAAGTTGCGAAACAGGTACATAAAGTGGATGGAATATTTGCAGGCCTTCACCTTTAAAATCAAGCATAAGAAAGGACAAATGAACAAGGTTGTTGATGCATTAAGTAGAAGGGTTTTAACAATCCAAGAGATTCAGCTCCATAGCATTGGAGTGGAGAGTTTTCAAAATCTTTACAAGAATGATGAGGACTTTGCTGAAGCCTATAAGGTATTCATGAGTCACTTTTGGAAGACTTTATGGAAGAAGCTTGGCACTAACATGTCTTTTGGTTTAGCTTACCATCCTAAAATTAATGGTCAAATTGATGTGGTTAATAGGACTTTAGGTAACCTTCTTAGTTGCCTAACTAAAGAGTATGTCTAGACTTGGGATGTTATCATCTCACAAGCGAAATATGCCTACAATGATAGCAAGAATAGGACTACCAGAAAGAGTCCTTTTGAAATTGTTTATGGCATGCATCCAAGAGGTGTGTTTGAACTAAGGTGTCTTGGAAACATGGATCAGGTTAGTGGTCAAGCTAAAGACTCTGTACAAACCATGAAGGAGATTCAAGAGCAAGTCAAGAAGACTATTCAAGACAACACTCTAAAACTCAAAGCTAAGGTCAATGAAAAGAAGAAGGATGTTTAGTTTGCTGTTGGGGACTATGTGATGGTCTATTTGAACAAAGAAAGGCTTCAAAAAGGTATTCCTACTAAGCTACAGATGAAGAGGGTGGGGCCTTACAAGATATTGGCTAAATATGGAGCAAATTCCTATAAGGTAGATTTACCTTCCAATTTGGGCATATCCCCTATTTTTAATGTGCAAGACTTGGTGACATAGAAAGGTGACTCATCTTAGATTAGTCCAGATGTTCATGAAGATCTTGAACCTACTGCAGCACATACAAACAACAAGTTGGATGTAGAAAAGTTGTTAGACTCAAGGGTGAAGAAGTCTATAAGGCACAAGGTGTATATGGAGCACCTCATCAAGTGGAAGGTAAAACCAACTTTAGAGGCTACTTGGGTTGTTGAGGTAGATTTCAAGAAGATTGGCATACCCCTAGACTTGATACCATCAAGTTCTTCTTAGCTCCTTGGAGGGGGGAGTATGGTGTAGGATCACCTAGGCAGGCTAAGTGTGAAACCTAATTATTTCCTTATTTTTGGCTTGTAGTGATTCTAGCCACATCACTAGTCTAATAATACGTCCTATGTGGTCCTTACGTGTGTTTAGGAGACTTGGCAAGACCCAAAGTGACCAAGTTTCTAGAAGTATTTGACTATTGTCAACTAGGTGACTTAGATCCGGTAAAGGCTAAAATGGTATAAAAAGGTTCTAATGGCTTTGAATAGTATAGGAAAAGTAAGAGGATTGGTAAATAGTGATTTCTTAAAGGGATTTAAAAGGAGATTTTAATGTGATGTAAGGAAAAGTCTTACTCCAAACCCTAACTTCTCCTAGGGCCTTCTCTAGGCCTCTTCTCTAGCCTATCAAGGTTCTTACAATAACCCTAACCTAGAAGGATTACACTCCCAATCAGTCCCTCTTTCAACTCATACACACCAATGTAAAATTAAGCTCCATCCAAATAACACTCCTTAGATGCTTTACTGGCTTATCCATACCAAACACCCACACATGATCACAATCTACCCAACATGGAGAGAGGGGATTGTCCCTATGGATTTGAGGCCATTCCAATGCTCATCCACAAAAAAATCCACAAAAATCTTTATTGATTTCAAGAAATTGCTCCAAATTAGGCCTAGTAGGGCTATAAGGAATTAGGCCTCCAAACTCACCTTTTGGTACATGTTGTGGTGTCCACAACACATGCCCCATTCCTCACTAGGAATGGGGACCCCCTACTTTTTTTGACTCCCAGACTCATAGTTCAAGAGTCGGGACAAGAAAATTCAGTTAAAAGTTAAAGTCCTAGAGTCAAAAAATATATATATATCAAAAAATTAAAAAATTAAAAAAAAGAGAGAAAAAAAAATTCCCTCCTCACCCTGGCATGAGCGCACCGAGGTGCGGTGCGCATTTTGTTCAATGCATGACAAGGGGGGAGGAGGGTTATAAAACCCCTCTTACTCCCTTCCCCCTTCACTTTTCTTTCATTCACTCCTTGTGAAGGTGAGTTCTCCCCCTTATCTCATGGTGTCTTCATGGCACACCAGCACTGGAGACATGTGCCTATGTAGTGCATGTTGGGCATCGCTCAGTGATGCACTCACTAGAGCCATGGCTCGCACTGTGAGCATCGAGTGCCCCTCACGCTACATGTGTGTGTTCCATGGCCCACACTACAGTAGCACGAGGCACTGCTCATGTTGCACACGCAAGTACCTCGTGCGTCGGGCACCTTTCATCTTGCACACATGAGCACTATGGCCCGCACTGTATGCTAGGCACCGAATGCCAGTGGTGCACACCTCGATGAGAGGGTTTTCACACCAGCCTTCCCAAGATGTTGAGGAGCAAGCTACAAGATCTACAGAGACCAAAGTTACAAAAGAAGAGTCCTCACAACAAGAAATGACTCCAAGAAAGAGTGATAAAGGAAAGGAGGTAGTTGAACAGACCCCTTCATCATCAAGAGCTAAGGTCATAAAGAAACACATTCTAAGATGGTTCTAAAATAAGATAATGAGTATTTCTAAGCCTTAGTTTCGTGCTTCAAAGGATGATATTTGTGATATTGTAGAGATCTTGAACAAACCTTAGTCTCCATTACATGATGCAATGCCATTCATGTTTGTCACTACCATAAAAAACTAGGATTTATTTGCACAAGTGGCTCTCCCTCCTAAAGGTACAGATGCAAAATTTGTTAGTGTTGAGGATTATGAAGTGAAGGATGTTATGTTGAGAAAGCCTACACAAGATTCAGCCTGACAAATGATGACTATGGGTGTCAAAGAGGTTCTCAGGCACATGGAGCAGGATGAGATTGAACTCCTAACTCTTCAAAGGCAAGTTGAGATCCTAAAGGGATATCTAGCTGAAGTTGTTGGTCCTCTTGATCCTAAGTGCCCTGAGGAGACTCTAAATACCATTCTTAAAGGAGGGGAATGTGTATGACTCAATCCATTTTTGAGAGATTTTCAGGAATGGCGAGAAAGCCTTGAAGATAGAGCTATTACGACAATCATAGGGAATTTGAAGTTACTGCATGCTACACAGGAGAACATGAATAAGATCATAGCAATTTTGAGGTAGGACTTCAGTATCATGCATGAGGTAGGGGCATGGAGTAAGGATTTATAGATTCTACAAGCCATAAAATGGCAAAGGTTGATCAATGTATATACCAAAGAAGAGCTAGCCTTGATTGGTGATTGGATAGAGAAGATAGCGAATGCCAATAAGGTGATGGAAACATTGCACAAAGAGATTTGTTAGCTCAAGGACCAAGCCCAAGAGTGAATTTTGGAAGCAAAAAATTTGTACAATGATGCATGCCTAGATGTTTTTGAAGATGAAGAATGAGAGAAGCTATTGCCAGTTGAGGTAGTAGTAAAAAATTTCAAGAAGATATTAGAAGAAGCATCCAATGATGAAGATATCAAGCAAGCCTTCAGAATAGAGGAAGCACTATTAGAGTTGGACACTAAACTTAGAGATTTTTTAGAGACTCAAATTGAGGTGGACAACTACAGACAGAAGGTGAAGGATAAATATGAGGCTTTAGATCTTCTAGATGTGGCAAAAATTACTAAGATGATAGAGAAATTCAAGGGAAAACATCCAAACATAGCTTTGGGATGAAGAAGAACAAAACCTAGATGCCAAAATTTCAATTTTGACACTCAGTAAAATTTTGAGTTTTTCACCTAGTCAAGGTCCATAGGTCCGCATCTCTGCATTTTCATACAGGTTTGTAGGTACATAGGTCTACAGCTCCACAATTCAAAGGTACATCGATAGTTAACTACCAGTTCCAAAAATAGTGCCTTCCATGCTTCAGGAGCACATTCTGACAGCAATTTAACTCTGACATACACCTAGTGAAGGACCAACTTCTATTTTTGGCACCTCCATGCACTTCCACTTTGACTAATGGCTTCCTCCTACTTTCTCTCTCTTGCTTTCATTATTTTTGACGTATAAAGGGCTCATGCATCTAATTAATGAATAAAATATGGATTGAGTCGCTCCAAGCACCAGATTAATTGTTAGTCTCTATATATTTAGTTTTTTTTAATATTAGTTAAAAGCATTTTATTGCATGAAGATATCTCTCACTTTCAACACAAATTGAGGAGATGATTTCTTATAAATACTACATTGTAAGATGTAACAAGGGCCACCATTATTATGCAATAAAATTATGCTTTTTGTGCTCTCATTTGGAGTATAGTCATTCTTTCCTGAATGTGTCATATTTTTGTGAATTTTATTCATGAGATTGTGATTGAGCCAAAGGTTTATTGCATTGTTCCTAGTTGTGTGATCTTTCAGTTCTGGTGTTTGCTATAGATTAATGAATTTTGTTGACATATCAAGCTTGAGAAGAGATCAAATTGTGTCTGCATAGCCTTTTGTCTCGCATGAGTGCACTTTCTATGGGCTTGCAATTTGATGAGAGGTGAAATATCATACAATTGTTAAATTTTCTCACTGATGATTGCATCAGTGGAATCTAGGAAGCGTTGCTCCTATTTTCATTAGTTTCCTACTGATTTCTTCGATAGTTTAACTCATAGCGTGTTTTTTTTTGTAGCTTATGTCCATTTAAGATTTCAATTTCAAGTCATTTCAATTTCATGTTGTTTTCTTTCAGTTTCATTATTTTCTTTGCCAACCCCTTGTTAGAATAGAAACTCATTTTAGTTGCATTCTTAGAATTGCATTCATTAAAAAACAAGAACATACAAAAAATATTCTTCTTTTGTGTATGATTTTGAGATAGAAAATATATTTACTTCATTCCAAGATCATAGTAGAACCAACAAAGGCCTCCTCATGAATAATCACATTTATCTTCAACTGAGAAAATTTTGGTACGTCAGAAGACAAATACTGAACATTGGAGTTGATCTCCAAAAGATTAGCTTTTCAAGAGAGGAATTGTGCAATGGATTCTTGCCATTGACCTCATGCAAAATGGCTGCCCAATAGAAGTGGCTCTAGAAGGAGGGGCCCTTTTGACTCCTAGAAAGGAAGAAAATTTGTTAAAGTTTCAAAATTTGCACTTCTACAATAATCTGTGCTTCACAAAAGTGTAGAATTTTTTTTTGAGATTTTGGACAAATTTAGGTCCATAGCTCCACAAGTATGCAAGTCCACAAGTCCGCAAGTTTGCAAGTCTGCAGCTTCACAGGTGCACAAAATTTAGAACAATGAGAAAGTGTACTTCTGCAGAGGTGCACTTTTCTCCAAAAATTTGACGCAAGATGGAGGATATTGATCCAAAATCCCCATTTCAGCGACCATTAATGTCTACACCAAGTGCACACAATTTTCTCAAGCTTACCCACTTCTATAAACCATGTAGTGACAAGGAAACATCCCGAGTTCAACCACTTCCATTCAAACTTTCATCATCTTCTTCAACTCGACCTCCACTCCAACCACCTAGTGAACCACCACATATTCCAATAGCTACTCCCCAACAACCACCGTTAGGCCCACCAAACCCTCCAATGGCCTTTTTTGCAAATGTTGTGGACTCACCAATAAACTTGAGAGGTGCACTCCATGACCTCCCAAAGAATCTCGAGAAGTTTTGCTCAAGATTCATCTATGGTGAAACATGAACTACCAAAGATCATGTCAAGGTATTCAAGGAAATTTGCAATTGCAAGCAAGTGGCTAATAACGATGTGGCTCTTCATTTATTTCCCTACTCTTTGGGGGAAATTGACTTCAATTAGTAAGTCAATTTGCCACTCAAATGCATTGGATATTGGGATACATTCAAAAAATTATGTTTGGAACAATTCAAAACATTCATTAATCCAACTATGATACATCAACAATTCATATCAATCAAAAGGAACCCAGCTGAGATAGTTTCACACTTCAACCATCACTTTCATATGGCCTACCACAAGTTAGAAATGCCATACACCATACTAGTTGAAGCCGCTATTCAAATTTATTTGAATGCTATGGACCCTCTTACTGCGATCTTTCTGAGAAGACTTCCTGCAGTGAATATTGACAAATTAGATAAAGTCTTTGCAGAAGTGATCACGTTCACAAAGAAAGCCAATCCTAATGGAGGAGGAATGATGTTTCCAACACAAGTAGTCCCTACAATACCAACATAACCTGTGGGAGCACCCACAGTGCCTAGCCAGTTCATACCTATGAACCCACTTCCATTACAACATGCACCCACTCCACAAACTCAAGCAATAACATATCCTGGGTATGAGCCCCCAAAAACAACATTCTTTTGAACAAAAAGCAACAATTCCTATGGAAGTAGATAACAATCTTCTTTCAAAAGTTGGTCAAATGAACAAGACCATGTTACAAATGAACAATGATATGACACATCTTAGGTTGTCTCAAGCATAGAATAAAAACTTCCAAAGAAATAATATTGGTCCCTAAAACAATTACAACAAGAACTTCAACAATAATACTAACATTAACAATGCTGGAAACAATGGCGGAGGAAACAACTTCAATCCTCCTGATTGCAACAATGGCTTCCAAAGGAAAAATTGACAATGGAACACTCAATTGAATAATGGAAGCATTCCTACTGATAACAACAACAACAACATTCAGTATGCTAATATCAATCAGTATGATGATAGCCAAAATGTGCCTAACAACGATGGTTCATACTACAATGGTAATTAGGAGGTGAATCAAAACTCACAAGTAAATGACATTCCTTCTCCTATTCAATTGAATGCTATGCTATTGGAATCTTACAATTCTACATAGAATACACAAGTGGAACAACAAGAAAATGAGGAATTCTCATTCCCGTTTAGCCAAGAGCCAAACCTTCAACATGATAAGATGTTTTCCTTTCAAAATGACAATCAAAATACATACAATCTCAAAAATATAAAGGATCCCTTAACGGATGGGATTCCTCTAGGTTTGCAACCAATTCTACCTGATCCAAGAGCAAATAAAAATCTGCCACCAATAAGACCAATCTAGGGAGGACAACAATATTAGAATCAAGTGAACATACCAACAATATTGAAGAATCCCACTTCGTCTACTAAAAAATACAATGCAGTAGAAGATTTGAAGAAAATTAAAGCTAATATGTCCATTTTTGACATGTTATAGAATTTTCCACAACAAAGAGAAGTGTTTGTGAAGGCATTGGATAATACAAAGGTTTCCCACAATATGAGTGTTGTCCCTCAAAAGACAGTGCTGCAACAAGTAAATGTTGCAGAAGCGATGCCCACTATGTTCAAAGATAAAGTTGAGGTACCCCCATTTTTGCTGAGCATAAGGATATATGGGAAGAATATTCACAATTGCACCATTGATTTAGGAGCTTCATGTAACATAATGCCATTATCAATAGTTCAAAGCCTAGGAGCTAGTCCTCAACCCTCTAATCGAGTGGTGATACAATTGGATAAAACAAAGGTAAAAGTCATTGGAGTATTAAAAGATGTGTGGATACAGTTAAAATTTGACCCTCAGATCTAGGATGTTACTGAAATACATGTGGTAGATATCCTAGATACATATGGATTACTTCTGAGCAAAGAATGGATGAAATTTTTGAGAGGATGGTTCTCTATAGATTTCACTCAATTGTGGTTGCCATGGAAAGGATTGAACAATCAAATCAAGATAGATGTTGAGCCCAAATTGAAAACAATGATCACATAATACAATGCCTCGAATGAGATAGCATTCTTACAATTAGATTTGGGTTCATACAAAGTGATGTTATTGGATATGGTTCCAAAAAATACACCTCAAGATTAGAATGAAGAACCTAATGTGTCAGTACCCAAAAGTGAAACCATGACATAGTACATAGACAGTATGGTGACTAATTTACAATGTTTAGGAGAAGAATCTAACCCCAGCATCCTCCTCCTCTTGATATTTTGTCGATTACAAAAAGTTAGTCACTCTAAATTTGAATTTTCATCATGTCAAGAAGCAGTTGCAAAGGTATTGACCCACATGATGGAAAAAAAGGATATAAAGGCCTCAACAAATGAACTCACAGAAAGTCAAAATTTTGTGAACTCATCCCACCTTGTTCAAAACATTGAAGAAGAAAGTGAAGATCTAAACATGTCATATAGTGATACCTCTTCAGATGGTGGAGGTTTGTCTTCTCCTCCTCCAAGGATGATCAAAGTCCAAAGAAGAAGACAATATGTGAAAGGTAAAGGATAGACTTCAGTAGTCATTCATCCTAAACCTAAAGTTGAGGAAATCAAAGAGCTAATAGGGGAAATTCAAGATAAACAAGAAAAACACACACTTCCTCTATCTACAGGTTATGAAGGGAACTCATCAAGTCCTGCACAAGGAAAGTTACAATGGGTTCCTAAGAAACAATCATTCAAGGCTCAAGTGAAAGAGAAGCTATGGACGAATAAAAATAAAGTTAGAAAAACCTTGGAAAATGCAATTTGGACACTCCACTTTGATGGTTCTGGTGCAAGATGGGAGTGAGTGCAAGTATTGAACTAGTCAACCCAAAAGGTAGGTCTTTCTATGCCACATATTCATTGCAATTTAGATGTACTAGCAATGGTGCAGAATATGAGGCATTAATCTAAGGACTCCTCTTTGCATTGGAGAAAGGAGTCACAGCTCTTAAAATCGAAGGGGATTCCCAATTGGTCATACAGCAAGTAAAATCCATATATTCTTGCAACAACAAAAGATTACTTTCTTACAAGAAAAGGGTATGGGATATATTGGATGACTATGAGGCCTTAAACATCAAGTCCATTCCAAGAAGAAAGAAGATGGTAGTAGATGCTCTTTCCATCTCATCTAGTGCATTGTAACCAATTGAAAGAACCAACTTGAAAAGATTTTTAGTAGAATTGGTCGATGTTCCATCCATCCTAATAATATCAGAAACTTTGAGGTCTTTCAAGATGATCAACATATAATTGAGTTTATCATGTCTAGTCATCATTTTGAGGGACAAGAAATTGATGATACACCAGATGACAGACCTGAAGATGATGGACTTGAAGATTAAGATGGGATTTTGAATTTAAAAATTAACACTATTCTGAAATGGATGGTTGAACCTGAACACATCTTTGATCGTGATGAATCGCCACTCAATATAAGGGAAACTCAAGAAAAGGGAATCGAAGAACATGATTCGTACAATTTGGGTACTGATGAAGAACCAAGAATGGTATAGATAGGAAAAGCATGCAACTCAAAATAAAAGGGATGACATGCTCAAACTACTCACCAAGTATAAGGATGTCATTGCCAAGAGCTATGAAGAGCTGAAGAGTTATGATCCTAAGATTATCACACATGACATCTTGTTGAAGCCTGATGCAAAGCCATTCTAAAAAAGAAAAAGACTGGTAAATCCTCTCATTGAACCACTGATCATGAAGGAAGTAAAAAAAAATTTGGATGCTAAGATCATATTTCTTATTTTCCATTCCACATGGGTGGCCAATTTGGTTCCCATGTGGAAGAAGATAGGAGAGATTTATCTTTGTGTTGACTTTCATAACTTGAATCTAGCATCTCAAAAGGATAATTATCCTCTACCCTCATTGGATGAGGTATTGCAAATTGTTAATGGTTCAAAAATGATGTTATTCTTGGATGGTTACTCGGGATATAATTAGGTGATGGTTGACAAAGAAGATAGGCTAAAGATGGCTTTCACAATGAAGTGGGGAACTTTTTCCTATAAAAGAATGCCCTTTGGACTAATTAACACAAGAGCTACATTTCAATGTGCAATGGATGAAGCTTTCAAAGGATTGATTAATAGGTGTCTAGTTATCTACATGGATGACTTGATTTTCTTTTCAAAAGATCAAAGTACCCATATTGCTGATCTAAGGTAGGTATTCAATAGATGTTTTAAATACGACATATCTCTCTATCCCAAGAAATGTTCATTTGGAATTACTAAAGGAAAGCTCCTGGGAAATGTTATTTTTGAGGTTGGAATCTCCATTGATCTAGATAGAGTTGAGTCTATTTTGAAGTTAGCACCTCCACTCAGTTGGAAGGAATTGAAGTTTTTCTTCGGAAAGATAAACTTTGTGCAAAAATTCATAAGTGGATTTGCAGAGATAGTTCATCCCCTTAATAACTTACTCAAGAAAGGGGCTAAGATGAAATGGGTGCCTAAGATAAAGAAGTCATTTGAATATATCAAGGTTTCCATTTCAATAGCCCCAGTTTTGGTGAGTCCAGATTACTAGTTACCTTTCAAGATCTATTCCTTTGCTTCTGAAAACTCTTGTGTAGGGATCTTGACATAAAAAGGAGAGAAGGAAGTGAGACACCAATTAATTTTATGATTTTTCCTTTGAAGAATGCAGAGTTGAAATATTCAAACCTTGATAAATAGTCCTTTGCATTGATCAAGGTAGTAAAGAAGTTCCATCACTACATACTCAAGAGTAAGGTGAATGCAATTGTACCTGATCCAGTGGTAAAGACACTTTTGATTTAGAATGAACTTGGTGAAAGGAGAGGAAAGTGGATGGCCATACTTCAAGAATTTGATCTCAAATTTCAATCTATGAGATTAGTCAAAGGTCAAGGATTGTCAAAAATGATAGTTGATAACCAAGATGGGGATGAAAAGGACTTCAAGTTTGATGATGAGACAAATAAGGATGACAAAAAAAGGATGGTTGTATCACAAGTTGATATTAACCAAGGACTGGTGACAGATGTGTGGTACCAAGACATTGTTTATTATCTCTTACAAGACCAATGCCCCAAATGGATGAATAGTTCACAACGTAGGGAACTTAAGATGAAATGTGAGTCTTACATGTTACTTGATAACAGGTTGTATAAAACGAGCTACAAAGGGATCTATCTAAAATGCTTAGGACAAACATTTCCATGACAAATATGGTATAGGACATGGTTCAGCAAAAGAAACAGCTCACATGATTTTAAGATTTGGTTATTTTTGGCCCTCGATATTCAAGGACACTTTTGAGCATGTGTGATCTTTCCATATATGTCAAACCAATGGTAACAAAGAGAGGCAACCAGAAATGCCACTACAATCAGTGTATGAGGTGCGCCCCTTCACAAAGTGGGGACTAGATTCCATAGGTCCAATCAATCCACCATCATCAACTGGACATGCATTCATCCTTACAGCTATGGATTATTGTACACGATGGATAGAGGTAGAAACATTCAGAAATTGCACTACTAAGGTGGTGACTGACTTTCTGGAAGAACACATTGTTACCAGATTTGGAATGCCATTCACCCTTGTGTGTGATAATGGGTTTGCATTTGCATCCACATTCTTGACCCAACGGGCATTTGAAAACAAATTCATTATCAAGTTCTCTTCAAATTACTAATTGCAAGGAAATGGGGTAGTAGAATCTACAAACAAGAACTTGATCACAGTAATAAAATGATTGTTAAAGGAAAATCCAAAGGATTGGCATACACAACTAAAATACGCCCTATGGACGGATCGAGTGAGAGTCAAAAATGCCTTGGGGACTTCTCCATATTTTCTTTTTTATGAGCAAGAACTAGTGTTCCCATTTAACCTCAGAATTCCCATTTTGAAATTCATGAGTGAGTATGATGAAGATGCTGAAAAAGTACAAATTAGATTGATGAATCTTTTAGAGATGGATGAAAAATGAACAGTTACATTGGAGCACATGGCTAAACATCAAGCTATTGTGAAAAGATGGTTTGACAAGAGATCCATGATCAAATCATTCAAGATTTTCAACCTTGTTCTACTCTAGGATAAGGTGAAAGAAAAATCGGGCAATCATACCAAGTTTCAACACTTGTGGATAGACCTTTATCAAATCATGGAAATTTTGGGAGAAAACACTTTTAGGCTCAATTCCTTACAGGGGGGATTTCTTCCTTTGCCCATAAATGGGTAGTTTTTGAAGCATTATTTTGAAGCCTAAAAGACAAAAAAAAAATTAGTTAGATTTTATTTCTACATTTAGCTTAGATTTTCATTCCTGCAAGTGTGTTTATTTATGCAAGTGTGTTTTCTTTCATGTCACGTGTTTTCTTTTAGTCGTGTGTTTTCTTTCAAAGTTGTGTTAGTCTTGGGGGCTAAGGTGTACTTGAGATTTTTTCTTAAGATTTCATTAACCACTCTTTGGTTCTGATTTTAGGAAGAGGTATTTCTTTGTCAAAACATTTCGACAATTGTGTGTCTTATACCAACCAAGCAATGGATATTTCTTGTGGAAATAAGAGATTTTCAATCTAGAAATCAAAGGCCTAGACCAACAAGTTCTCGAAACTTTGCAAATTTAAAGATTTGATTGTTTTAGGTGTTGTTGATTTGAAGTCAAAGATGGCGAGAGATGATCCAAATTTCAACTAGTTCAAATAGGAGGGGTCTCCTCAAAAGGTTACTAAGATCATTGTTTGGCATGAGAGTTTCCCAAAAGTTCTAACAAAGGAGTGCAAGGGAGGTTCACAAGAGATCAAATTCAAGAAATGACACCAATATTTTGACTATACAGTCTAAGCATAGTCTGGATACAGAAAAAAAAAATTTAAAAAAAGGGAAAAGAGAAAAAAGAGAAAACTATATGGTGTTAAGTCTGAAGGATTCTAAAGATTTAAAATGGCAAAAGATACATTCTTAAAACAAAGTATCTTGTATCCAAAGGATTGTTCCATCAAAAGTAACATTTTGAATGATGTGGAGCAATTATTCAAAAGCCAAAAATTTAAAAGAATGTGGCATCCCACCAAGAGCCCTCAAACTAATTCTCTCATCTAGTCAAGCAATTGATTGATAAAAGCCTACATGGAGTTTCCAAATGAATGAGCTAGGAGGAGTGGAAGATTGTTTCGAGTTGTTAGAAAACTTTGATTGACTGCATCCTGATACATCAAAGGGAATGAATACACAATGCACACACTGAGTTTGAAGATTTTGAGTTATGAGATTTTGATTGAAGAATCATTCAAAAGATGCTCAAAATGTTCAAAGAATGGTTGGTGTTTGACACACGTTAGAGAGATGTTTTCTAATGAAGAAATGCATTGGTCATTTCTTCCTTTTTTTGGGGCTATTTTTTGTGGTGTCCACAACACATGCCCCATTCTTCACTAGGAATGGGGACCCCATACTTTTTTTTATTCTTAGACTCATAATTTGAGAGTCGGGAGATGAAAATTTGGTTAAAAGTTAAAATCCTAGGGTCAAAAAAAAAGAGAGAGAAAAATTTCCTCCACTCACCCATGTGCGCACACACTGAGGTGTAGTGCACATTTTGTTCAATGTACACGGGGGGGGGGGGGGGGGGGGGAAGAGGGTTATAAACCCCTCTTACTCCCTTCCCCCTTCACTTCTTTTTCATTCACTCCTTGCGATGGTGAGTTCTCCCCCATCTCTCATGGTGTCTTCACAACACATCCACGCTAGAGCCACATGCCCGTGTAGTGTATGTTGGCCATTGCTCAGTGTTGCATGCATCGAAGCCATGGCTCGCACTACGAGCATTGGGCACCCCTCATGCTGTGTGCATGAGCATTGTGGCCCGCATTATTTTGGCACTAGGCACCGCTTGTGCCATGTGCACAAGGCCCCTTTCATACTACTCGCACAAGTGTCATGGCCTGCATTGTGCACATCATGCATTGAACACCAGGGGTACGCACCTCAACGCGAGGGTTTGCACGCTGTAGTTGCACGCACGCGATTCTCTATCCTTTTTTTTTGCAAAATTTTAAAATAAAAAATATATAAAATGTTTAAAAGAAATATTTTTTAAAAAATTTAATTTTAAATAAATAAATAAGTAATAAAATAAAAAATAAAAAATAAAAAATAAAAAATAAAAAAATAAATGAATCCTCAAAGGGGGATGTTTTTATTTGTTTTTGCTTTTATGCTATTTTCTGACTGATAAACACTTTTCTCACAATGTGCAGGTGATGTGATCAAATGGCATCCACATCCAGAGTAGCACCTAAGTCGATCATTTTCAAGTTCCAAGGCATACCTTCAAAATCAAGATTCCATGACAACTATTCTGAGATCACAGATATCAACCTCAGACACATGAATCTAGGAGATTTCTTGAGAATTTCCAACAAGCCAATAGAGAGGTCAGCCTTAGTGTCTGCATTGATCCATTCTGAGTTAGTGAGTGCAGTGTCACATCCTATGTCAGTGTAATTAGCTAAACTAATCATGGCCCTGTCATAGCTCTTTGTTCCTGATGAGAGGGTGGTCAGTAGCATCATAGGGGAAATTGTGTTGGATCTATGACCTGATAACATTGAGAGGGTCTTCCATCTTCCTAGAGCCAACCAGTTCCTCCGAATTTCCTATGAAGTGGCTAAGAGATGGTACAGGGAGCATCAGCAAGAGGCCATTGACATTATACAATCCTCATACCTGATTGAGAAGCCTCCTCGAGGAAGGATAACTAGCAAAGTGTATATGACTCAAGGATACATGAAGGATGACATCAGATACTCTATCATTCTCCTAATAGAGTCATTGGCTTACCTATAGTGAGTCATCTCACTATATTCATTTTCAACTTCTTTAAGACCATCAAACATGCAAGGATACCACTAGATTGGGCTACCACACTAAGCAAAAACTTGTGTGATCAACTAAGGATGGTGAAGGACAAGAAGAAGCTTTATATGACTTCTTATATGGTGTACCTACTTGTAGCTAAGGCAATGAACTATCCTGGTTTGTACAAGAAAGGAAATATGCAGGACCCCAATGCCTGGCCATACATAGTATATCCTTAGTTGGTGAAGAAGAAGCTCTCAGCACAGAGCAAGGAATACAGGATTGTGAATGATGCATTCATCTTTGTGATCATTTGATTCATTGAGGGATACTATGGGAAGATGTTATCCAATGAAGCCAAATCACATATCATGGCTCTTAGAGCCTACTTCATCCAATTCAAGACATTCACATATCTTCAGGTGGGTGGGGCATCTATCAATCCTAAGAAGCTTTCGAGATACCCAAGCCACAAATTGGTACTATTGGAGATCTCTAGGAAAATTGATTTAGCCTATGATAAGATAAAGAGGCAATGGAGACCTTGTTGGGAATGACCATTGGTCATTAGGCCGTATTAGGTGAAGTGGAAATAGGATATTCTGACCTTTGAGTGGGAATGGGAGAACTATCCTCTTGAAGAATACAACTCTCCTAGGCCATACTTTGACAATGTGGGTAAAGTAGAAAGCCTGGTAGGAAAGGACTTCCATCATGATGATGCCATTGAAGATCATTGGATGAATGCCACAAGTGACTACGATGTCCGCATTAGGGACTATTATAGGATGACTTTGTATTTAGTAGAAAAGGCTCTCCATTTGAATATCCCTAATGAGATAAGGCTACAAGACTCTAAAGAATTACTGGATCCCTTGTTCAATGTAGATAAGGTCGGTGAAAGACCTGTTCTAAATGCAGAGGTTGATAAAGAGGAAGGAGATGACATCAATCATCGAGCAAGACATGTCACTAGAATGACAAAGGATTGGATCAAGAAACCTTTTCCACTTGATCCAATTCTTGATATTGTAATCTTCCATGCACATGCTCACCCAGAAAGAGGTAAGGGAAGAAAAGTCACAGTTCCTATCTTTGTGCTCCAGTCTCCTATTAGGACAAAGGCATTCTACTAGCTTGATTTCCTAGTGGGATATTATCACCCTCCTAAAAGGAAGGGAAAGAAGAAGAGAACCTATCCTTAGAGGGTTTAGATAGAATAGGTTGTAGAAGATGAGTCTTCCTAGTAGCATGAATAGAGTTCACAAGAGCCCCAAGGTATTGGGGCCTCTAAAATCCAGGATGAACCTTAGTTGCCTCCTATGGTGTCAAGCCAACCAGAAGAGGGAGAGATTCTAGAAGCCTCCATTCCTCTTATACAAGAAGAGTCCCCTTGTTCTTCTATCTCCAAGAAACATAAGAGGATCAAGATTAAGATGAAGAAAAGGCAAAGGATTAGTAGAAGATTAATACCTAATCTATCTATTCTTGAAACTATTCTAGAGGAAGAAGAAGATGAGGAAGAAACAAAATCAGAAGAGGAGGAACAGGTACCCCTACAAAGAAGAACTCAGTTAGCAAAAGCTGCAAAGTTGGAAAGAAGAAAGAGTGTCACTAGTACCCTGCCATCCACCCAAGTAGAACCATTAGAACTCTCTTCTTCAAAAGATGAAGTGCAACACTAGATGAATGAGAAAAGTGAAGGAGGTGAGGACATTTTCTCCATGACAGATTTTGATTTCATGCCTATGGGTATAAATTTAGTTTGGGATAAGATCAAAGACACCCCTATATGTGAGCTCCAATAGGCGAATTGGATGAAAATTCTGCTAGATACTCAGGATCCTAATCTTACTCCTCCATCTCCACCATAGATTATGGTAGTAGATAAAGGTTTAGTAACTACCCAACCTCTAAGTTTAGAAGAGAAACAAGTTCAAAAGGAACAACTAGAGCCAAGGGCTACTAATGAAGCATCAAAAGATGGGTAGATGGTAGAATATGCACAACAACCTTCCCAAGATGTTGAGGATCAAGCTACAGGATCTATAGAGACTAAAGTTATAGAAGAAGAGTCCTCACAACAAGAGGTGACTCCAAGCAAGAGTGATAAAGGGAAGGAGGTAGTTGAACACACCCCTTTATCATCAAGAGCTAAGGTCATAGAGAAACAAATTCTAAGATGGTTCTAAAAGAAGATAATGAGGAGCGCTAAGCCTCAGTTTCATGCTTCAGATGATGATATTTGTGATATTACAGAGATCTTGAAAAAACCTGAGTCTCTATTACATGATGCAACACCATTAGGATTGGTCACTACCATATAGAACCAGGATTTATTTGCACAAGTGGCTCTCCCTCCTGAAGATACAAATGCAAAAGTTGCTAGTCTTAAGGACTATGAAGTGAAGGATGTTATATTGGGAAATCCTACATGGGATTCAACCTAACAGATGATGACTATGGGATTCAAAGAGGTTCTCAAGCACATGGAATAGGATGAGATTGAACTCTAAACTCTTTGAAGGCAAGTTGAGATCCTAAAGTGATATCTAGCTGAAGTTGTTGGTCCTCTTGATCTTGAGTGCCTTGAGGAGACTCTAAATACCATTCTTAGAGAAGGGGAAGGTGTATAGCTCAATCCATTTTTGAGAGCTTTTGAGGAATGGTGAGAAAGCCTTGAAGATAGAGGTGTTACCACAATCGTAGGGAATTTGAATTTACTGCATGCTACGTAGGAGAACGTAAATAAGATCATAGCAATTTTGAGGTAGGACTTTACTATCATGGATGAGGTATGGGCATGGAGAAAGGATTTAAAAACTCTACAAGCCATAAAAGGGAAAAGGTACCATACTTTGATCAATGTATATACTAAAGAAGAGCAAGACTTGATTGATGATTGGATAGAGAAGATAGTAGATGGCAATGAGGTGATAGAAACATTGCATGAAGAGATCCATCAACTTAATGACCAAGCCCGAGAGAAAATTTTGGAAGCAAAAAAGTTGTACAATGATGCATACTTGGACATTTTTGAAGAAGAAGAATGAGAGAAACTATTGCTAGTTGAGGTAGTAGTAGAAAATTTCAAGAAGACATTAGAGGAAACATCCAGTGATGAAGATATTAGGAAAGCCTTCAAAATAGAGGAAGCACTATTAGAGTTGGACACCAAACTCAAAGATTTTTTAGAGACTCCAATTGAGGTGGACAACTACAAAAAGGCTTTAGATCTTCCAGATGCAGCCAAAATTACTAAGATGAAGGGCAAACATCCAAACATAGCTTTGGGATGAAGAACAAAACCTAGATGCTAGAACTTCAATTTTGATGCTCAGTAAAATTTTGATTTTTTCACCCAGTCGAGTTCCGTAGGTCTATAGCTTCACATTTTCATATAGGTTCATAGGTACATAGGTCTACAACTCCACAATTCATAAGTACACTGATAGTTAACTACCAGTTCCAAAAATAGTGTCTTCCATGCATCAGGAGTGCATTCTAATGGTAGTTTAACTCTGACACATGCCTAGTGAAGGACTAGCTTCTATTTTTGGTGCCTCCATGCACTTCCACTTTAACTAATGGCTTCCTCCTAATTTCTCTCTCATGCTTTCATTGTTTTTGACATGAAAAGGGCTCATGCATCCAATTAATGAATAAAATATGGATGGAGTCTCTCCAAGCACTAGATTAATTGTTAGTCTGTATATATTTAATTTGTTTTAATATTAGTTAAAAGCATTTTATTGCATGAAGATATCTCTCACTCTTAACACAAATTGAGGAGATAATTTTTTTAGGATAAAACCACAGACAGAAATAAAAAATTACATGCAAATATAACCAATAACAGAAAAATAATAGATCACATAGAAATGAACACAAGGCACCAAGATTTAATGTGGTTCACCCAATCCCTAGGCTACGTCCACCAAACAGCAAGTCCGATCTTATTACAATCTAGTAATTACAACCTGATTATAATCTGTAATCCCTTACAACTCAATACCACCGCAAGAAGCAATTTTGCATCACAACTATATTACAATCATTCATGTTCAGTCTAAAAGACCAACCGAAGTTGAAGAGGAGTTCAACTTCTCCCTTGTTACAACCTTTTTCAACATATCTACTGGATTGTCATTTGTATGTAACTTCTCTAGCTTTAAATGTCCATTCTCCAAAACTGACTGAATGAAATGGTACTGCAACTGTATGTGTTTGGTCTTAGAATGCAGAGCTAAATTCTTTGCAAGATGAATGGCACTCTGACTATCTATGAAAAAATAATTATCTTTTTGAGGATGTCCCAATTCTTCCAAGAAGAGCTGAAGCCATATCATCTCCTTGGCTACCTCTATAGTAGCAACATACTCTGCCTCTGTAGTGGATAGAGCATTAATCTTCTATAACCTAGAAACCCAACTCATGGTTGCCCCACCAATAGTAAAGACATAACTTGTAGTGCTCCACTTGGTATCAATATCTCTTGCCAAATTTGATTCAACATAGCCCTGTAAATTAGTAGTAGAACCCCCAAAGTGTAAACACTTATTGAATGTTCCTCTCAAATATCTGAGAATCCACTTGATAGCATTCCAATGCTCAAATCTTGGATGACTCATATACCTGCTAACGAATCCCACTACATGGGCAATATTGGGCCTAGTGCATACCATAGCATACATCATTTTTTCCTACAACTGAAGCATAGGGTACCTTGGACATCTTATCCTCCTCTTCCTGTGTCTTAGGAAACATCTCCTTAGTCAATTTCAAATGACCAAGTAAAGGCGTGCTGACAGCTTTAGCATTCTCCATAGAGAAACGTTGCAACACCTTCTCAACATAATCAACCTGAGATAGCGTCAATGTTCTATTCTTCCTATCTCTGTAAATCTTCATACCAAGGATTTATTTTGCTGCCCCCAAATCTTTCATAGAAAATGCATGTGCAAACTGGCGTTTCAGCCCCTTAATATGATCCATGTTAGACCTAGCTACAAGCATATCATCAACATATAAATATAAAATAATGTAGCTATCATCATCCAACCTCTTAAAATAAGCACAATAATCTGAATGAAACCTATTATAGCCATGCTCATGCATAAACCTATCAAATTTTAGATAACATTGCTGAGGTGATTGCTTCAAGCCATATAAACTTTTCTTCAATTTGCACACTAAGTTCTCCTTACCTTTGACCTCAAATCCCTGTGGTTGAGCCATATATATTTCTCCATCTAAATCACCATGAAAAAAGGTTGTTTTAACATCCTGCTACTCTAAATGAAAATCGTCAGTAGCCATAAGACTTAAAATAGTATGAATAGAAGTCATTTTAACAATGGGAAAAAATATCTCATCAAAATCAATTCCCTTTTTCTGTGCAAATCCTTTTACAACTAACCTGGCTTTAAATATTTTATTACCTCCTTCCTCTTCTTTCAACCTATAAACCCACTTATTCTATAAAGCCTTTTTACCTGCAAGCAACTTGCACAAATCCCATGTCTTATTCTTCAGCAAAGACTCCATTTCATCTTTCATTTCAGACTCCCACTGAATCTTAGTATCCACCTACACAGCTTCAGCATAACTTTCAAGTTCACCAACATCAATAAGTAAAATAGAATACAAAGAGGGAGAAAATCTTTGTGGAGGTCTAATTGGCCTCATTGACCGTCTAACATTCACTATTGTGTGTGGTATTTGTTTTTGTGGTTGTTGCACATCATGAGGAATGGTTGGAACATCAGCTTTTGGAGTATCATCTAGCACTACATAATCATCTTCTTTCTTCTCATGTTGTTGCAACAAATCTTTGTACAACACTTTCTCATTGAATATGACATCCTAACTTCTAACAATTTTAAGATTTTCAAAATTCCAAAGCCTATAACCAAATTCATTAATTCCATATCCAACAAAGACACATTTGTTTGATTTAGCTTCTAGCTTGGTTCTATTTTCAGAGTCTATATGAGAAAAAGCTTCAAAATTGAAGGTCTTGAGAAAAGAATAACTCACCTTCTTACTAGTCCATGCCTCCTTTGGCATACCATAGCCCAAAGGAGTAGAGGGACCTCTATTTATCAAATATATTGCACTATTGACAGCCTCCACCCACATGTGTAAGGGCAACCTAGCATGCAACCTCATGCTCCTTGCATGCTCCATTATAGTCATGTTCATGCGTTCAGCTACTACATTTTCCTGTGGAGTTCTTGGAATAGTTTTATGTCTATGAATACCATTAGTGGAGCAATAATCTTCAAATTTGTGACTGCAATACTCATCACCATTATTAGATTTGAGACATTTTAATTTCTTACGAGTCTCATTTTCAACCAAGCATTTCAATTTCTTAAAAGTTTGAAATACATCAAATTTCTATCTAAGAAAATAAACCCATACTTTTCTAGTTGCATCATCAATAAATGTAACATAATAATGAGAGCCACCAAGGGAAGATACCTGAGCTGGTCCCCATACATCTATATGCACAAGCTCTAATTTCTCCTTTTTGTTTTCCTTTCTAGTCTTTACAAAACTCACTCTCTTTTGTTTTCGATACACACAACTTTCACTGAAATCCATATTAACACATTTTAGACCTAGTAAAACTTTCTTTGAATGAAGTACTTTCATACCTTTCTCACTCATGTGCCCAAGTCTATTGTGCCACAGTGTTGTATTAGAATCTACAGTAGCTATTTGTTCTCCTTGCTCAACTGCAACAATTGTTCCTGAACATTCATGTTTCTCTAAAAACAATCAAAGTAGAAGGAACAATATGACCTGTACAAAGATATAAGGTGCCTAATTTCACACCTTTTGCTACTACAAGAGAACCTTTTGAAACCTTCCATTTTTTCTCATTAAAAGTAACTAAACAACCCTCATCACCAAGTTGCCCTGCTGAAATTAAATTCCTACCCAGCCTTGGAACATTTTTACCTCATGCAATAGCCAATGATTCCCATTCTGCAACTTAATCTTAATTTTTTTCTTTCCAACAATTTGACAGGGTTCATTATCCCCCAAATAAACAAACCCAAAATCTCCTTGGACATAATCAATGAAATAACCTCTATGAGGTGTAGCATGAAATGAAGCACCAGAATCTAAAACCAATGAATCATTACCACTTTCTAAAGACAAAAGAAAAACATCCTCTTTGGATTTGTTACTTACCACATTTGCCTCCTTGTCTCCATCTGAATTATCTCCTTCATTTTTATTTCAATTCTAGCAATCTTTCTTTTCGTGCCCTAGTTTTCCATAGTACCAGTAATCGTTTTGTCCTCTCGATTGAGACCTCTTCCCCTTTGACTTTCCTCTTGATTTCTCACAATTTCTAGAGTTACTTCCTCTCTCAGTCATTATGCCCCTGCTTTGTGCATTCAAAGCACTTCCTGATATAGATCCACCTAAGGATTTCCTATGAGTTTCCTCACTCCAAATAACACCGATCACATCATCATATTTTAGGGTACTAGATCCAGGAACAAAATTACTCACCGCCATTACCAAGCCATTCCACCTTTCAGGCAAAGAACACAAAATCAAGAAAGCCCTAATTTCTTCATCAAAATTTATACCCACAGAAGATAACTAACTAGTAATAGTATTAAACTCATTTAAATGATCTACAATAGATCCACCTTCTGCCATTTTCATATTAAATAAATGCTTCATGAGAAATACTTTGTTTGAAGCAGAGGGCTTTTCATACAGTGTCGCTAGGGTTTTCATCAACTCTTCTGTCATCTTCACTTTTGTAATATTAAATGCCACTAATGGTGCCAAGCATAACTGAATGCTTCCAAGTGCCTTTCTATCCAAAAGATCCCATTCAACACTTGACATAGATCCCTAATTCTTGGCTTTGCCTTCAAATGGCTTCCATAAATCCTTCTGATAAAGATAGTCTTCCATTTTTATCTTCCATAATTGGAAGTTTTGTCCATTAAACCTGTCAACCCTCAGCTTCCCCTCATCTACCATTGCTCCCACTCAACTGTGAGACTCCCACTTAACTATGAAACTTTCCTGTAGAGAATAACTGAAAGACAACCTTGCTTTGATACCACTTATTAGGATAAAATTATAGACAGAAATAAAAATCTACATGCAAATATAAACAATAACAAAAATAATAGATCACATAGAAATGAACACAAGGCACCAAGATTTAACATGGTTCACCCAATCCCTGGGTTATGTCCACCAAAAAGCAAGTTCGATCTTATTAAAATACAGTAATTGCAACTTGATTACAATCTGTAATCCCTTATAGCTCAATATAGCCACAAGAAGCAATTTTGCATCACAACTATATTAAAATCCCTAACCCTAAGCCCTTTTATACAAATATTAAACTGCTTTAGGGTTATAACATGTCAGCCTGAATCTACGAATGGTGAATCTACAAATCTCGATAAAATAGGGCCCAAAATTGTTTTTCCCCACTACTTATGGAGTATGTACAATACTTTCTTGATCAATCATCATAATCTAACAAATTTCTTATAAATACCCCATTATAAGATGTAACAAGGACCGTCATTATTATGAAATAAAATTATGCTTTTGGTGCTCGCATTTGGAGTGTAGTCATTCTTCCCTGAATGTGTCATATTTTTGTGAATTTTATTCATGAGATTATGGTTGAGCCAAAGGTTTATTGCGTTGTTTCTAGTTGTACGATCTTTTAGTTCTGGTGTTTGCTACAAATTTATGAATTTTGCGGACGTATCGAGCTCAAGAAGAGATCAAATTGTGTCTACATGGCCTTTTGTCTCACATGAGTGCACTTTTCATGGCCTTGTGATTTGATGAAAGGTGAAATATCATACGATTGTTAAATTTTCTCACCGACGATTGCATCAGTGGATTCTAGGAAGCATTGCTCCTATTTTCATTAGTTTCCTACCAATTTCTTCAAAAGTTTAACTCGCAGTATGTTGTTTTCTGTAGCTTATGTCCATTTAGGATTTCAATTTCAAGTCATTTCAATTTCATGTTGTTTGCTTTCAATTTCTATATTTTCTTTGCTAACCCCTTGTTAGAATAGAAACTCATTTTAGTTGCACTATTAGAACTGCATTCATATTGTTCTTTTGTGTATGATTTTGAGACAGAAAATAGATTTACTTCATTCTGGGATCATAGTAGAACTAGCAAAGGCCTCCTCATGAACAATCACATTTATCTTCAATTGAGCAGATTTTGGTATGTTGCAAGACAAATACTGAACCTTGGAGTTGATCCCTAAAAGATTAGCTTTTCAAGAAAGGAATTGTGCAATGGATTCCTGTCGTTGACCTCATGCAAAATAACTACCCAATAGCATAGAATTCAAGAAAAGGCTTAATGAGGTGGAAAAAAAACTTCATATCCTAATACCCTTTTGGAAGACCTTTGGGATTCATTTGGTCTCACTTCCTCAACCTATCTATACAGTGGTTTGTTGTTTTTAAGCATAAAAATAAAGGTTTCCAAGTTTGCTGACAAATATCACAAGGGTTTATTCAAATCCATATCAGATCATGTCATTAGGACTTCTCCTTGGGAAAAAGGATTCTCCACATTCATAAACTTCTCCCCATCCACTTGGGTTGAAGCAACCAATGCATTCAACCCCATCAAATATTGTTTCTATCACTTTATAACCATACTCACTTGGCTTGCCTAGGGCATCACTATAAAAAGGCCAAACTTGCTTTCCAGGGCTCATACACTTGGATGCCTATAGTAAAAGGAGTCATCTCACACATTCCAAGATAAAATACATATGCCATGATGGAAAGGTGAGTTATGACCCCATCTTTACAAATTGCCTAGTTCAGGCCTCCAACAGTGCACAAACCAAAATATTTACAAAAAGAAAATGAAATGGAATCAAAAACCTATCTAATCACTCATAGAACTAGGTAACAACATCTACCAACTTATGAAGAAGGTATGGATCAATCCATCAAGTACCCTCAAGAAGCAAAAAGTCTCGTACTATGGTAAAACAACACACAAAAATGCTTGCCCATTAATCAAAATTCTTTCACAATGCCATCCAACTACTATTATAGGTCAAGGGAATCCTTATATAGATCCATTACACTTGATCCAACTACTTTGAGGTGGTTATTCAACTTTCTCATTGAAATTGCACATTTTGCAGTAAAACTTGTCATGACAACTTTTGTAATTTTGCAAAATTGTCATGCAACTTGACAACTTTTGTTCTAGTTAGACCAGACTTTGTCAAAATCTTCTCTACCAAGTGCTTGGATATTTCACTTATGACATGAAACCATCATTCCACCCCTTAGTTGAATAATTCATCCCTCTAATTGCATAATTTCCATCCTTAGAAATGATGACAACAATTTGTACATCACCTATCAACTTTGGACAACCAAGTAGTAATGAGGTTCCAATTAGACCTCCTAATGGCTAAGTCCTACTATAGGACTCACTAACCCCCTTTATTTCACTAGTGGCTTGGGTAAGGCCACTACAAGAAAAAACTCAACAAAGAACCCTAGGTTACTAGGTAGCCTTACCTAGGTGCTCCTACACCATAATGGAATCTAGTCAATGAACCAAAAAATGAACTCAATTACTTTCTAACTATAGTGGTAGTAAAAATCCTTTAATCAAGGTTAACCTAACATTCAGTTGTAAATTCTTTAATTAAGGTTACATTCTAATGGAATGATCTAAAGACCTCTAACCAGGCCACTCCTAATAGGGTGATTAAATCCTTTAATATTTCACAATTAATAGTGTGTTTTGTAACCTTTAGTAGGGTTGTTTCTTAACTAAGGTCACTTTAGAAGAGTGAAAAGCAGTAGCATGTTACTTGGTGGTTTTTTCCAAATTGAGTTTCTACATTAAATGGTGGTCATATATGTCTTAATGGTATATGTGTGATGCATGTTGTCTACCATTATTTATTTATATTAGTTGGCATATAATCAAGATAGAGCTAAGTGATGAATGAACAAGTTAAATTGATGACAAGTTTTTATATTGTTCGAGTGATTTAATGAGTTTAAATAAGTTGTTTGAAGTTAGTAAAAGTTAAATTGGTACATCTAGACTAGAGGATAATTTATTCACACCCCCCCTCTCATTTATTCTATCATTCTAATAATTAGTATCATAGCTTTGGTACTTAAAAGGAAAGTTTCACTACAACATTTGGTGTTAAATTGCGATGAAAATTTGCAACAGTGATGTAATTGGTGGTGATTCTCATTTTAATTTTTGCAATTGTCCCCAACATCATCACAAGATTGACTTTGGTGTCATAATTCTGATGCCTGCATGAGTATAAACAAGAAAAAAGAACACGATATAAATCATTCACCATTTATTTTGATTGTGGAGAGCTATGCACAAAAGAGGGCGAAGAGCTCTGAACGAGGGTGAAGAGCTCTAAACATTGTCATTCCCTTATGATCAGTGCATTTTTTTGTTGTGATCTTTGCATTTTGTTGTCATTCCCTTTCTCTACAATTTTGTTGTTATGATCTTTGCATTTTTGTCCGTGCCCTTTCTCTACGATTTCATTGTGGTGACCTTGTAATCTTAGCATTTTGTTGTCATGCCATTTCTCTGTGATTTTGTTGTCATGCCCTTGCTCTACAATTTTCTTGCCATGTTGTGTCCTTTTGTTCTTTGTACCCTTTCTTTACGATTCTATTTCCATATTTTTCCCTTTCTTTGTGATTTTTTCATCATGCCCTTGCTCTATGATTTTCTTCAATGGCTATGTAAATGTTCATTTCTTTTCCTTCTAAATAGGTATCTCTTTATATTTCCTTCTAACCATTTATATCTTAGAGATCTTTTTTAAGGTGCTTATTACATGTTAGCACAACAAAAAAATTGAACCAACTGTATACATATTCCAAAATCCATATTAAAAAAAATAACAATCACTCAACCTATGCTAAGTGACTTACCTCAAGAGCCTACATAAAAATAATGTAGACTAGGAAAAATGGGCAGAGTTTGAAAGAAATTTTACAAAAACATATCATAGTAGATATTTTTAGAAAGAAACTAATCATAACCCAGTTAAATGGGTCTAGTTATTGATTAGCTAGATTGATTACAAATTCCTTTAGAACTATCATCAGATTATGTACAAGAAAATGAACAATCAGTTATTCCCAACTAGTAGGATCAAATATAGTTTTCCAAGGTGATAAAATTGCATATGCAAGGAATTGAAGAATAACTTCAGTGAAGCATTGAATGTAAGGAGTTAACAAAGAAAGTTCTACTTATGTGTAAATTCCATAGTCATGAGGCTCATTCCCTTGTAGAAGCCTTGGCCAAAATGACATTACTTCTAAACCATGCAAAGGATGTTGAAGTGGTTCCCAACCTTGAAGCACTCTTATAAGCATTTGATACTTGGGATCATTGTAGGGAGAAAATTATAATACTTGAAATGCTCTTATAAGATATTGTAGATGCAATACATAGTACCTATCACAACACTTTCCTAGATTCTATCCACTGGCTCCCATAATATCCTCTATGATGTCTAGATGTTGTTTCTATCATGTAGTCTCTTTCTAAATCTGCTCCTTCTCCTTCTCTTTTGAAAGCTGATCCTTCTCCTTCACTCTCGTGCCTTAAATTTTGATTACCAAACTTTTGAATATATGCCTCTACCATATCTAAAATCAACTTCACATTATGTTGTAACACTGGCATAGGTGTTTGATCATCGATAGCTTTCATTTCAGAATTCGAGTTTTCTAGATTGGTCAACACCCTCACTTGCGGACCTCTCACATCAAGCATCTTCTATATTATTTCAACACCATCTTCTTTCTTCTGAGCTAATAGTCCTTCAAGTGCATTTTATTGTAAAACATTAATTTTGTTAAGCAATTTTAAATTCTTAGAAAGTGCATTGGTGTTTTCATGTATGTGTGTGTGTCTGTGTGTGTGTGTGTCTATGTATGTATGTATGTATGTATGTATGTTTATATGTATGTATATTTGTAAATATGTATATATGTATGTATCTATGTGTGTGTATATATATATATATATATATACATATATATATATATACATACATATATATATATATATATATATATATATATATATATATGTATGTATGTATGTGTATATATATATATATATATGTATATATGTATATATATATATGTATATGTATATATGTATATATATATATTTGTATATATGTATATATGTATATTTGTATATATGTATATATGTATATATGTATATGTATATATATATATGTATATGTATATATATATATATGTATATGTATATATATATATATGTATATATATATATATATATGTATATATATATATATATATATATATATATATATGCAGGGAGATCTTGTGGATTGTGGATTATGGATTATAAACAAAAAAGAAAATTAAAAAATGACATTAATCATTGGCCATTTGTTTTGATTGATTGTGGAGAGCTATGCACGAAAGAGGGTGGAGAGCTCTTAACATTGTTGGAGATCAGTGGAGATGTAGGATTTTGTTTTTGTTCCCTTGTGATCATTGCATTTTATTGTTATGTCATGCCCTTTGATCTTCATGCCCTTGCTCTGCAATTTTCTTCAAGGGGAGAAGAGGTGCCTATTTAAATTTATTTATTTTTCCTTCTAAACATGTATCTCTTGTTTGTATATAATAGCTTTTGTCAGATTTAAGGGTAACTAATTATGATGATTGTATGCATATGTGTGTGTATGTATGTATATCAATTCACTATGTTAACTACTTTACATGCATACATACACACTTGCATAGCACTTGTGCTAAATTAAATTAATCATTTATGTCTTGAATTCGCACAAGCAATTATCCTTGCATTCAATCAAAACTATTCATACCAAACTAAGTATGCAAAAATCTGTACTTACAAATTATATTATCTCTTGATGATTGAGTAAAGATCTCATGCATAATATCATCCAGGTAATGATCGGATGCATTCACATTAAGTCATAATAGGATCAAGCAAAGGACAAAATTAGTAATACTAGAATTGTACATCTACAGCTAGTACTCTTGTTTATTTTATTTAATAACATACATATAAGACTTTTATTTTTCTTAAAATTAGACTGTATATTATTTTATTTAATCACAGTATGAGCTTTTTGTATGAGCATAATTTATTATTTGGATTAATCTCTTGAACTGCTATGCAGTTTAATAAATTGATAATGATGGACAAAGTGTGGTAATTGAAAGGTCAGATTTGGATTACTTAATTGCTCAATTTCTTGAATTCATCTATGACATAATTTTGATGATGTATGAGAGGATTATATGTTTCTTCATTTTTTCCAATATCTATGTTCATTTTAAATATGTACTCTTGCTTGTTTTTAGCACATTCTTTGACAACAATTTACCGTTTAACTATTATTAGGGCCTTAGCTTTGGAATCAATGTAACTTAATTTGCATGGTAGTAGAATTTCTTGAATTTATCAACAAAGTGCTAAGTGCAATCTAAAAAAAAAATGCATTTCAATTCTCTATTGGGGACATATTCATATTTTATTCCTTAATTTTGGATGCAATAATGAGGATTTTAGCTTAGGCCATGGGAGAGAATTTGAGGTGTGAAAATAAAATTTGGAACGTTTGAGCTAGAAACAACATCTAATCTTTTATAAGTCTCTCTCCTCTAAAGACCCAATACATGGAGCCATTATCATCATGAGTAGACTCACTCTCCTTAGAAAAATTCAATAAAAACTATTCATACCAAACTAAGTATGTAGAATATGTACTTACAAATTATATTATCTCATGGTGATTGAGTAAAGATCAAATATAGTTTCCTAAGGTGATAAAATTGCATATGCAAATGTATGTATGTATGTGTATGTGAATGTATGTGTATATGAATGTATGTATGTATATATGTATATATGTGTATATATATCTTTTCTTATATGCATTTCATTGGCTTGCCCTTATGATCTTTGCATCTCGTTGGCATGCCCTTGTGATCTTTGTATATGTATGTATGTATATATATATACATATATATATACATATATATATATATATATATATATACATATATGCATAGATATATATATATATATATATATATATGTATGTATATGTATATATATGTATATGTATATATATATATACATATATATACGTATGTATGTATATATACATACATATATATATATATATGTATGTATGTATATATATATATACATATATATATACATACATACATATATATATACATACATACATACATATATATATATATATATGTATATGTATATATATATATACATACATACATACATACATACATACACACATGTGTGTCTCTATGTATGTATGTATGTATATAAATAGAGAGATCTCTATATATATACATGGATACATAGATAGACAAACATGTATGTGTGTGTGTGTGTTGTTAGATTGTGGTAACTGATTAGGGAAGTATTATACATACTCCATAATTCCTTCGTAAGGTTCAGGGCTAGGTAAGGCATTGAGCAGGGGTTTGGGGGTGGTAGCCCCCAATATAGCTAGGGTCATTAAGCCACGACTATCTGGGTTTCGAAGGCAAAGCCCTTGAGAAATTTTTTTTTTTGGGGATATTTTATCAACGTTTAATGGCCAACATGTTGTAACTAATTTTAACCCTAAAATGGCAAAAATACTTTGATAAAAAGGCTTAGGGTTAGCAATTATTTCAGTGTGGGTGTTTTGGTTACACAATGCATGCCCCATTTCTTAATAGAAATGGAGACCCCCTACTTTTTTTTGGGCTTTTGGGGCCCTAATCCACACTTTGAATCATTTTTGAGGTCTAACCTAACCCCCTAGGTTCTCGTTCCAAGTCTTGATGGAGAGGTCATGATTGATGGAAGTCAAATAAATTAGAGGAGATAAGTTTGAAAATGTAAAATTTAAAAAGCACACTAATGCACTAAATCTAGTGCACTAGTGCACCATAGAAAAAGGTTGATAAGGCATAACACCCTTTCGTGATGTGGAGATGCATAGCTACACAAGAGCACACTAGTGCACCACCAAAAGAGGGGTGAGGCAATATAAGCCCCCACCCCCTTATTTCCTCCCCACCTTATTTTCTCCTCCTTGCCAAGAGACCTCTTCATTTAATTTGTGCACTTTGATAACTTTTCACTTTGAGTTCATTTCACTTTGTAGCTCAACACATATTGAGGTGTGGTCTCTCCTTTGTCTTGTCACATCATATATGGGTGATCGTATGCATCAATGCACCTCCACTAGTGTGCCATATGTGCACAATCTCTCCTTACTAAGTTCACCTAGCTTCATGCATAAGTGTGCACCTAACTCTATACTCCACACCCCAAAATGTTTAAAGATCTTAAACTTGAAGCCCTCTAGCAATGTAAAACAATGCATGGTTGCGTACTAGTGCCCCTACTTTGATGCACTAGTGCACACCCATATTTAAAAAAATATAAAAAAGAAAAGAAAACATTTAAAGATTGGTGTGCATATGTGAACCCAATTTGGTGCACAGGTGCGCACAGTATATTTAAATAAAACAATTGAACTCTAAAACAAAGGTGCACATCAGCACACCCCATAAGGTGCACATGTGTGGACCATATTTTAAAAGGAATTTAATTCAAAATAAGAGCTTTTAGGACTTTTTTAGAGCATCAAAATTTTCTAGATTTTTCTTCAAGTTAGTTTTAGGATTTAATTAATTTATTTTTTATAATTTTGAACTAATGGATATCTTTCATTTGTTATGCGAATACAATGGCATCTTTATCAGGTGAGAAAATGGCACCAAAACTTATTGTGTTCAAATTCCAAGGCGTGCCATCGAAATCAAGATTCCAAGATGATTACATGGAGATTAAGGACACAGATTTGGGACACACTAGGGGAGTTCCTAAGGATTTGCAACAAACCCACTAAGAGGTCAGGTATAGTTTTCACATTAATTTGATCAAGGCTAGTAAGCACAGCCTCACATCTAATGTTAGTGCAATCCTTGAAGCTCGTAATGAAACTTGCATGACACTTTGTTCCAGAGGAGAGGGTGGTGAAGAGTGTTACAGGAGAGATGTCCTTGACCTCTAACCTAATAACATTGAGAGGGTATTTCATCTCCCTAGGGTAGATCAATTCATCAACCTCACCTATGAGGCAATAGAAAGGTGGTATAGAGAGCACTTGAAAGAGGCTTTTTAGATCATCTAGTCCTCTTATCTAATAGAAAAGACTCCTTTGGGGAAGGTAATGGGTAAGGTGGATATGACAAGGTGATATATGAAAGAAGCTATTAGATACTCAATCATTATTTTGAGTAGGGTGATGGATCTACCTGCAACTGAACACCTAAATGTCTTCATGATACATTTCATCAAGACTATTAAGATGGCAAAGCTGCCACTTAACTGGGCCACCACGTTGAGTGAAAATCTACGTGAGCAATTGGGAGCAATAAAAGATAAAAGGAAGTTCTATATGACTTCATATTTGGTCTATCTGTTGGCTACAAGGACAACAAACCATCCCAGTTTGTATAGAAGAGGCAACATATGGGATCCAAATTCTTGGCCATATATTGTCAACCCCCAATTGATAAGGAACAAGCTCTTGGGTCAAAGCAAGGAATACAAAATTATGAATCATGCATTCATATTTGTTATCATTCAATTCATAGAGGGAGATTATGAAAATAGATAGTCTAATGATGTAGTGACGTAGATAACAACACTTGGGGCCTATTACATTTAGTTTAAAACATTTACATATCTAAGGGTAGCTAGAGCCACTATTATTCCAAAGAAGCTCCCAAAGTATCCTAGTGATAGACTTGTTCTTTTGGAAATCGCTCGACAGATTGAGTTTGCACATGACAGAGTCAAGAAACAGTGTAGACCATGTTAGACATGGCCCCTAGTCATAGGACTATATCAAGTAAAGAGGAAGTAGGATATTCGTTCTTTTGAATGGGAATGGGATCAATATCCCCTAGAGGAGTATAATTCCCTGAGATAGAGCTTTGACAATATCGAGAGAGTCCAAAGTCTAGCAAGCAAGGAATTTTAGCATGAAGAAGCCACTGAAGACCACTAGATGAATGCCACAAATGACTACAATGTTCATATCAAGGATTATTGTAGGATGACTTTGCATTTGGTAGAAAAGATTTTGAAGGTCCAAATTCCATTGAATATACTCCAACATGACTCAAGGGAGCTTCTTGACCCTTTGTTCAGTGCGGATAAGATTGGAGAAAGGCCAATAATGAATGCTAAGGTTGATAGGAAGTAAATGATGATATTAATCATTGGGTGAGGCATGTCATCGAAATGATGCATGATTAGATCAGGAAGCCATTAAAATTGATCCAATACCTGAGATGGTGATCTTCCATGCATAAGCCTACCCAGCCAAAGCTAGAGGGAAGAAGGTCACTATTTCTACCTTTGCAACCTAGTCACCTATAAGGCTAGGAATAGTACACCAACTTGACTGACCAGTTGGATAATCACCTTCCAGAGAAGAAAGGAAAGGGTAAAAGAAAGAGGAGTTCTCCTCAAAGAGCTGAATCAGAGGAGGGTGAAGTCCCAATAACTCCACAGTAGCAAGAAGAAACTATGCAAGGGCTAGAAGATACTGGAGCTTCCCAAGCCTAGATAGACCCTCAATTGCCACTACTTGCACCCAACCAAATAGAAAAACAAGGTGAAATCTATGAAGTCTCTCCTACTTCACATGTAGAAAAAGCATCCCCTTTGGCCTCTAAGAAATGAAGAAAGATTAAGACACCTATTAAGAAAAGGAAAAGGGTGATTAGAAGGATGGTTCCTTTCCCATCTATCCCAGAACCCATTCCTGAAGAGGGAGAAGAAGAAGAGGAAGATGAGGAGGAGGATGTGCCATTATAAAGAAGAACATGGCTAGCAAGAGCCATAGAGGAGAAAAGGAGGAGCAGTTCCACTATGACATCACCATCAGCCTCAGAAGAACCTTTGGAAATAACTACTTTGGAGGATGAAGTACAATAATGGGTTGATGAGCAAGATGTAGGGGGTGATGATGTGTTCAAAATGTTAGATTTTGACTTCATGCTGATGGGAATAAAGTTGATTGGGGACAAGATCAGGGATACCCTGACAAATGAGCCTTAACAAAAAGATTGGACATAGATGCCAAAAGAATCATAGGGTCCTGATATTGCTCCACCATCCCCATTACAAGTTATAGTGGCAAAAAAAGGCTCAACTACCCCCTTACTTGTAATTACTGAAGAAGAGTAGGTTCAAAAGGGGCCTTCATAGGAGGAAGAGCTGCAACAAATAGCAACCAATGAAGTGTCTAAAGAGAGATTTATGATTGAATATCCTCAGTGAACCTCCCAAGACACTAAGGTGCAAATTGTGGGCTCCACTGAGACGAAAACCATAGAGGAAGAGCTTTCACAAAGATAAAGAACCTAAGAGAGTAGTGATAAGGGAAAAGTAGTGGCAAAAAAAACTCCTTCATCCTCAAGAGGAAACCCCTCAATGGAATGAGTCCTGAGGTGGTTGCAAAAGGAAATGATGAGAAGTAAAAATCCACAATTCACCACTAATGAAGAGGACATGTATGAGTTGATGGAAGTTCTAACCAAACCTAAGTCCCCTACAAGAGAAGCAAGACCATTGGCCTTTATCTATACTGACCGACCAAGATTTTTTTACACAAGTGGCTATCCCTTCTCTTGATGTATATTTAGAAGATCTTGACCAACAAGACTATTAGATCAAAGAGGTTATGCTCGAGAAGCTCACGTTGGATACCACTAGGTTGATGGTCACAATGGGGATAAAAGAGGTTTTTAGAACCTTGGAACAAGAAGGGATAATGCTGAGAACACTTCATAGGAAAAATGAAATCCTAAAAGGATATCTAGCCAAAGTTGTGGGTCCATTAGATATAGAACACCTCGAGGAGACTCTTAATGTTGCATTAGAGCGAAGAGATGGGGGAGGTGTGCAATTGAATCCATTTTTTAATGCCTGTCAGAAGTGGCAGGAAAGATTTGAGGAAAAGAGCATCTTAATCATCAAAGGAAATTTTAAGGTACTACATGCTACTGAGGAAAATGAAAACAAGATGGTAGTGATTTTGAAGCAATATTTTAGTATTATGGATGAAGTATGTGCTTGGAGAAAGGATTTACAAGTGTTATAGGCTATTAAATGGAAGAGGTACAAGATTTTGGTAGATGTATATACAGAGGAGGAATTAGATTTAATTGATGATTGGATTGAGAAAATAGTAGATAGTAATAAAGTAATGGAAACATTACATGTGGAGATCCATTGGCTCAAGGACCAAGCCTAAGAGCAAATTTTGGAGTTAGAGAAGCATTATAGCGATGCATGTTTGGACATTTTTAAGGATGAAGAGGGAGAGAAATTAATGCCCATAGAGGTAGTGGTAGAGAAGTTTCAGAAGATTTTTTGAAGTAGCTTCTACTGATGGTGAGATTCAACAGGCCTTCAGAATAGAAGAAGCCTTGCTAAAGTTGGATACAAAACTAAAGGACTTTGCTGGTATTTGTATTGAAGTAGAAAACTAAAGACAAAAGGTCAAAGATAAGTATGATGCTTTACCTAAGATTACTGAGATTATTAACAAATTCAAAGGCAAACATCCAGACATAGCTCTAGTGTGTAGGGCAACAAAACCTAGAAGCAACAAAACTTAGTAAATTTTTTTGATTTTGGACATTTTGAGGTGAGTAGGTGCATAGGTGCACAAGTACATAGGTACACACGTGCATAAGTGAGCTAGTGCACTTTTCTAGAGGTGCACTGACAATTAACTACTAGTTCCAAAAATAGAGCTTTCCATGCATCAAAAACACATTCTAACGGCAGTTTAACTCCAACAGACGCCCAGTGAAGGATCAATTTCTATTTTTGACACATCCAGACACTTCTACTTTAACTGAAGGCTTTATTATTCTCTTTCTCTGATAAATTCTTTGTCCTATGACATGTAAATGCTCATGCATCCAATTAATGAATATAAAATGGATGGAGTCCTACTAAGCACTAGTTAGATTCTTAGTTTGTCTATTAATTTAAAGGCATATTTTTGCATGAAGATATCTCTCACTCTCAACACAAATTGAGAAGACAATTTCTTATAAGTACTCCATCGTAATATGTAATTGGGGCCACCATTATTTTCCAATAAAATTATGCTTTTGGTGCTCGCATTTAGAGTGTAGTGATTCTTGCCTAAATGTGTCATTGTTTTGTGAATTTATGTTCATGGAATTGTGATTGAGCCAAAAGTTTATTGCATTATTTTTTGTTGTGTAATCTCTTTTATTTCCAATGTTTTCTATAGTTTAACAAATTATGCTAACATATCTAGCTCGAGAAAAAATCACCGAATTGTACCTACATAACTCTTTGTGTCGCATGAGTGCACTTTCCATGGCCTTGAGATTTAATGAAGATTGAAATATCATAAAATTACTAAAATTTCCCATTGATGGTTTCATTAGTGGAATCAAGGAAGCGTTGCTCCTATTTTCATTAGTTACCCACCAATTTCTTTAAAAGCTTAACTCACAGACATGTTATTTTTGTAGCTTATGTCCATTAGGATTTTACTTTCATGTTATTTTATTTAAATATTCTTATTATTTTCTTTACTACCCCCTTGTTAGATTAGGAATTCATATTATTTGCATTGTTAGATTGCATTCATTAGAAAATATTAAAAATATAAAAACATAGTTCTTTTTTCTGTGTTTAGTTTTGTAGTGAACAGATTCTATACCTCATCTGAAATCAAATGAACTAGCAAAGGCCTCCTTGTGAACAAAAAGATTTATCTTCAACTAAGTGGATTTTAGTAGGTTGCAAGATTACCTGGAACATTGAAGTTGATTCCCAAGATTGACTTTTCAAAAGAGGAATTCAGAAGGATTCCTACTATTAAGCATAGTGCAAAACGAAAGCTTAATAGAAGTGGCGCTAGAAGGAGGGACATATTTTAATTTTCAAAATAAAAGAAAAATCTACAAAAGTTTCAAAATTTTGTCCTTTTTGCAAGTTCAAAAAATGTTTTAAGTTTTTTTAGAAATTTAGGTGCGTTGTCGTGTAGGTGTGCAGGTGCATAAGTCTACAGGTGCACATTTACGTAGCTACATGAAATTTTGTGGTGCATTTCATTTTGTGAGAAAGTGTACTTTTGTAGAGGTGTGCTTTTTCAAGAGTTGATGCAAACTAGAGGGTTTTGATCTAGAATCCCCATTTTAGTGAGCATTATGATCTTCACCTAGTGCACACAAGTTTCTTGAGCTTACTCATTTTAGCAAACCACATAGTGACAAGGGAATAGCTTGAATTCAACCAGTTCCTTTTGAACTTTCATCATCTTCTTCAACTCCACCTCCACTCCAACCACTTGATGGAACACCACATTTTCCAACAGTTCTATGTTCACAACCACCACCCTTAGGTCTACCAAATCCTCCAATGGCCTTTTTCGCAAACACTATAGATTCACCAATAAACTTGAGAGGTGCACTCCATGACCTACCTAAAAATCTCAAGAATTTTTTCCCAAGGTTCATTTATAGAGAAACAAAAACTTTCAAAGACCACATTAAAGTATTCAAAGAAATTTGCAACTAAAAATAGATTGTGAATGAGGATGTGGTCCTTCGTTTATTCCATTACTCTTTTAGGGAAGTTGCCTACAGTTGGTACATCTATTTACCACCTAGATGTATTGGAGATTGGGATACATTCAAAAAATTGTTCTTAGAATAATTTAAAACTTTTGTCAACCAAATGGTGATACATCAACAATTCATATCGATCAAAAGGGATCCAACAAAGATAGTTTCACACTTCAATCATCGCTTTCATATGGTATATCGCAGATTGGAAACACCATATACTATACTAGTTGAAGTAGCTATTCAGATTTATCTAAATGTTATGGACTCTCTTACTATTATCTTTTTGAGAAGGCTTCTAATAGAAAATATCGATAAATTGGAAAAGGTCTTTGTAGAAGCAATAACTCTTACTAAGAAAACCAATCCTAATGGAAGAGGGTTGATGCTTCCACTCGAAACTATTATGGCAATGCCAACATACCCTATTAGAGTACCCATCATGCCTAGTTAATTCATACTTATGAATCTAGTTCTATTATAATAGGGACCTGCTCTATAGAACCCCACTCTAACGTATCTAAGATATGAACTTCTGAAAGTCACCTTCTTTGAACATAAGGCGATAGTACTTGCTAAAGAAGAAAATAGTTTTATTTCCAAATTTACTTAGATGAAAAAGACTATGTCACAAATGAACAATGAGTTGACTCATCTAAGGTTGTCACAAGAATAGAATAATAGTTTTTAGAGGAACAACTCTGGCCCCTACAACAACAATTATGGTCAAAATTATAATAGGAACTTTAATGGGAACAACAATACAATAGATAATAGTAGAGGAAACAACTTCAATCCTCTTGAACACAATAATGGCTTCCAAAGGTAGAATTGAAAGTGGAATACCTGTTTGAATAATGGAAGAATTCCTAGAAAAAATAAAAATAGTAATGTTCAGTACATAGATATCAATCAATATGATAATGGTCAAAACACATCAAACAATGATGGTTTGTACTATGATGGAAATCAAGAAATGAATCAAAATTTGTAGGTAAACAACAATATTTCTCCTATACAGTTCAATGCTATGTTATTAGAATCCTATGATTCTACATAAAGTACATGAGTAGAGTAACCAATCAACAAAGAATTCTCATTTCTATTTAGCCATGAACTTGACCTTTCGTATGAAGAGATGTTTGATTTTCACAATGACAATTAGAATATGTACAACTTGAGAAGTAGAAAAGTGTTAGGATTAAACCATAGATAGAAATAAAAATTACATGCAAATATAACCAATATTAGAAAATAATAGATCACACAAAAAAAAAAGCACAAGACACCAAGATGTAATGTGGTTCACCCAAACCCTAGGCTACGTCCACCAAATAGCAAGTCCAATATTTTTAGGATCCAATAATTACATCCTAATTACAATCTATAATCCCATACAGCTCAATACCACCTCAAGAACCAATTTTTGCATCACCTTTTGAAAAAATCCCTAACCCTAAGCCCTTTTATACAAGTATTTTTACTACTTTAGGGTTATAATTAATAATTATATGTCAGCCCAAAATCTTGATAAAATAGGGCCCAAAAAATTATGAAGTATGTACAGTACTTTCCTGATCAGTCACCACAAACTAATAATCTCTTACTTGGGGACTAACTAGGCTCCACACTAAACAACAATCTCCCACTTTGAAACTAATCCTATAGCTATGCCGCTACTTCATGAGGCCCCCACTGGATCAAACCACCCTAGACTCTATTGTGCTTTTATTTAGATTTAGTCTAGAAGACCAACCAAAGTTGAAGAGGAGTTCATCTTCTCCCTTGTTACTTCCTTTGTAAACATATTTGTTGGATTGTCACCTATATGTATCTTGTTTAGCTTTAATTTTCCATCCTCTAAAAGTGATCGAATGAAATGGTACCCCAACTGTATGTGTTTGGTCTTTGAATGTAGAGCTAAATTATTTGCAAAATAATTGGTGCTCTAACTATCTATAAACAAATAATTATCCTTCTAAGGGTGTCCCAATTCTTCCAAGAAGAACTGAAGCCATATCATCTCCTCGGCTACCTCTGCAGAAAATACATACTCTACCTCTATAGCAGATAAAGCATTAACCTTCTATAATCTAGAAACCTAGCTCACGACTGCCCCACCAATAGTAAATAATAACCCGTAGTACTCTACCTTGTATCAATATCCCCTGCCAAATCTAAGTCAACATAGCCCTGTAAATCAGTAGTAGAGCCCGCAAAGTGTAGACACTTATTGGATGTTCCATTCAAATATCTAAGAATCCATTTAACTAAAATCCAATGCTCAATTCCTGGATGACTCATATACCTGCTAACAAGTCCCACTACATGTGCAATATCAGACCTCGTACATACCATAGCATACATCAAGCTTCCTACAACTAAAGCATAGCATACCTTGGACATCTTATCCTCCTCTTCTTGTGACTTAGGACACATCTCCTTAGTCAACTTCAAATGACCAAGTAAAGGTGTGCTAACAGCTTTTGCATTCTCAATAGAGAAATGTTGCAACACCTTCTCAACATAATTAGCTTGAGATAGCATCAATTTTTTGTTCTTTCTATCTTTACAAATCTTCATACTAAGGATTTTTTTTGCTGCCCCCAAATCCTTCATAGCAAATGCATGTGTTAACTAGCATTTCAGTCCCTTAATATGATCCATGCTAGACATAGCTACAAGCATATCATCAACATATAAACATAAAATAATGTAGCTATCATCATCCAACCTCTTAAAATAAACACAATGATCTGAATGACACCTATTGTATCCATACTCATGCATAAAACTATCAAATTTTTAGATATGATTGCCGAGGTGCTTGTTTCATGCCATATAAACTTTTTTTCAATTTGTACACTAAGTTCTCCTTACCTTTCACCTTAAATCTTCATGGCTAAGCCATATATATCTCTTCATCCAAATCACCATGAAGGAAGGTTGTCTCAACATCAAGCTACTCCAAATGCAAATCTTCAGTAGCCACAAGACTTAAAATAGTATAGATAGAAGTCATTTTAACAACAGGAAAAAATATTTCATCAAAATCAATTCCTTTTTTCTGTGCAAATCCTTTTATAACTAATGTGGCTTCAAATCTTTTCTTACCTCCTTCCTCTTCTATTAAACTGTAAACCCACTTATTTTGTAAATTTCTTTTACCTGCAGGAAAATTGCATAAATCCCATGTCTTATTCTTTAGCAAAAAGTCCATTTCATCTTTCATTGCAGACTCCCACTAAGTCTTTGTATCCACCTACATAGCTTTAGGTTCACTAGCATCAGTAAGTAAAATAGAATACAAAGAGGGAGAAAATCTTTTTGGAGGTCTAATTTTCCTTGTTGACTATCTAACATTCACTAGTGTGTGTGGTATTTGTTGTTGCATTTGTTTCACATCATGAGGAATGGCTAGAACATCATCTTTTGGAGTATCATCTAGCACTACATAATCATCTTCTTTCTTCTCATGTTGCTGCAACAGATCTTTGTACAACACTTTCTCATTGAATATGACATCCCTGCTTCTTACAATTTTATAATTTTTGAAATCCCAAAGCCTAATACAAATTCATTAATGCCATATCCAACAAATACACATTTCTTTGACTTAGCTTCCATCTTGGTTCTATTTTCAGAATCTATGTGAGCAAAAGCTTCACAACCAAAGGTTTTGAAAAAAAAATAACTCACCTTCTTACCAGTCCATGCTTCTTCTAGAATACCACAACCGAAAGGAGTAGAGGGACCTCTATTAATCAAATATACAATAGTATTAATAGCCTCCACCCACATGTGTAAGGGAAACCTAGCATGCAACCCCATGCTCTTTGAATGCTCCATTATAGTCCTATTCATGTGTTTAGCCACTCCATTTTCTTGTGGAGTCCTTGGAATGATTTTCTGTCTACAAATACCATTAGTGGAGCAATAATCTTCAAATTCATGACTACAATACTCAGCACCATTATCAAATCTAAGACATTTTAATTTTTTACGAGTCTCATTTTCAACCAAGCATTTCCATTTCTTATAAGTTTGAAATACATCAAATTTTTGTCTAAGGAAATAAACCCATAATATTCTAGTTACATCATCAATGAATGTAACATAGTAATGAGAGCCACCAAGGGAAGATACCTAAGCTGGTCCCTATACATCTATATTCATAAGCTCTAATTTTTTCTTTTTATTTTCCTTCCTGGTCTTCACAAAGCTCACCCTCTTTTATTTTCCATACACACAACTTTCACAGAAATCCATATTAACACATTTAGACTTGGTAAAACTTTCTTTGAATGGAGTACTTTCATATGTTTCTAACTCATGTGCCCAAGTCTATTGTGCCATAGCGTTGTATCAAAATCTATAGGAGCTATTTTTTCTCCCTGCTCAACTACAACAATTGTTCCTAAACATTCATTTTTCTTTGAAATAATTAAAGTGGAAAGAACAATATGACTTGTACAAAGATATAAGGTGCCTACTTTCACACCTTTTCTACTACAAGGGAACCTTTTGAAACCTCCAGTTTTTATCATTAAAAGTAACTACAAAACCCTCATCACTGAGTTTTCCGGCTGAAATTAAATTCTTACTCATCCTTGGAGCATGTCTTACCTCATATAGTAGCCAATGATTCTCATTCTGCAACTTAATCTTAATTTTTTCCTTTCCAACAATTTGATAGGGTTCATTATCCCCCAAATAAACATGTCCAAAATCCCCTTAGACATAATCAATGAAATAACCTCTATGAGGCATAGCATGAAATGAAGCACTAGAATCTAAAACACATAAATCATCAACACTTTCTAAAGAAAAAAGAAAAGCATCCTCTTCGAATTTGTTACTTACCACATTTGCCTCCTTGTCTCCATCTGGTTTATCTCCTTCATTTTTTTTTTTTATTCTAGTTTTCCATAATACCAGCAGTCATTTGGTCCTCTTGATTGAGACTTTCTCCCTTTTAACTTTCCTCTTGGCTTTCCACAATTTCCAAAATTTCTTCCTCTCTCAGTCATTTTGCCTCTGCTTTGTGCATTCAAAGCACTTCCTGATGTAGATCCACCTAAGGTTTTCCTATGAGTTTCCTCACTAAAAATAACATCAATCACATCATTATATTTTAGTGTACTATATCCAGGAACTAAATTACTCATAGCCATTACCAAGCCATTCCAGCTTTCAGGCAAAGAACACAAAATCAAGAGAGCCCTAAGTTCTTCATCAAAATTAATTCCCATTGAAGATAACTAACTAGTAATAGTATTAAACTCATTTAAATGATCTACAATAGATCCACCTTATGTCATTTTCATATTAAATAAATGCTTCATGAGAAATACTCTATTTGAAGTGGAGGGCTTTTCATACAGTGTGGCTAGGGTTTTCATCAACTCTTCTATTGTCTTCACTTTTGTAATATTAAATGCCACTGATGGTGCCAGGCATAATATAATGCTTCCAAGTGTCTTTCTATCTAAAAGATCCCATTCATCATTTGACATAGATCCCTAATTCTTGGTTTTTCCTTCCAACGGCTTCCATAAATCCTTTTGATACACATAGTCTTCCATTTGCATCTTCCATAACTAAAATTTTAGCCCATTAAACCTATCAACCCACAGCTTACCCTCATTTTCTATCACTCCTACTCAACCATGAGACTCCCACTCAACCATGAAACTTTTCTACAGAGATAACTAAAAATACAACTTCACTCTAATACCACTTGTTAGGACTAAACCATGGACAAAAATAAAAATTACATGCAAATATAACCAATATCAAAAAATAATAGATCACACAGAAAAGAAAAGAACACAGGATAGAACCCTTGACAGATGGAATTCCCCTAGCACTACAACCAACTCCTCCTGATCCAAAGGTGAGCAACAATCTGACACCACTTAAACCACCATATGGAGGACAAAAAAATTAGAACCAAGTGAATGTACCAACAATATTGAAAAATCCTACTTGGTCTACTAAAAATTATAGTGTGGTAGAGGACTTTAAATGAACAAAGGCCAACATGTCCATGTTTGACATGTTGTCCACAACAACGAGAAGTGCTCATGAAGACTTTGGATCATAAAAAGACCTCCCAGAATGTGAATACTACCCCTCAAAAGATGGTATCACAACAAGTTAAAGTTTTGGAGGCATTACCCACTATGTTTAAAGACAAGGTAGAGGTGCCCCCATTTTTTCTTAGCATCAGGATTTATGGGAAGAATCTTCACAATTTCCTTATTGATTTAGGAGCTTCATGCAATGTCATGCCATTGTCCATTGTGCAAAATTTAAGAGTTAGCCCTCAACCTACCAACTGAATAGTGATACAGTTGGACAAAACAAAGGTGAATGTCATAGGTGTACTAGAGGATGTGTTGATTCAGTTAAGAGAAGACCCACGAATTCAAGATGTCATTGATATACATGTGGTTGATATCCCAAAGACATATGGATTACTCCTCAATAGAGAATGGATGAAGTGTCTAAGGGGATGGTTTTCCACAGATTTCACTCAACTTTGGTTACCATGGAAAGGTTTGAACAATCAAATCAAAATAGATGTGGAGCCAAAGTTTAAAAAGATGGTCACAGAATACAATGCTCCTAATGAGGTAGCCTTCTTCCAAATAGATTTAGGCTCCTACAAGGTGATGGTTTTTGATACAACTTCAACCAGAAAACTAGATAATCAAGATATGGACCTGTTACTGAACAGATTGTCATTCTAGAAAACATGTGCAAATCTGACCCCGAATGCCCAAATGAAAGGACAAATCAACACCAACAGTTGGATAGGTTATCATGGATTGATAACCTTCCTCTAAATTTTTATCGAGTACAACTCCCTGTACAAGATGTTCAATGAGTTAAATGTGGGTGCTTTTACCATAAAGCACGAAAGGATATCAAACATCTACTTGTAAATACAACGTAGTTGTGGAAATCTAAACTATAGCATGAAAAGGAACTAAAGAACAAAAAATGACACAAAGTTCATTTGCTGGACACTGCTTGGCATAATAGAATAAAAATATATCTTCCATTCTCTTGAGAGAAATAAAAATAAGAGCCTTTAAAGATGTTTGAACTAATAATGTAACAAGAAAACACCAGTATTGAAATGTAATTCAGAGAAAACTGAGGATGACACAAAGTTCATCATCAGTGGAAGGAAAATACACCATAATCAAATTTTTGATATAATTAACCTTCAGTCTCCCTTCCCTAACTGTAAAAGATCATGAAATATCTTCTACACATTACAACCAAAACACTATTTCAAGAAAGATAGAAACCCCTTTCACAATATTACATCAACTATGAAAATCCTATTTCTATCTCAGGCACACAGTTCTGAAAAAGAAAAGAAGGAAAAAGCCCATGCTCTGCCTCTCATAGCCTCTCAAGAAAAATAGAATAGTTTTGCCAGTTCTCCTCCCTGCCTGAAGCTCAAAGTCTGCAGTCTGGAAGAAGCCCAAATGGAACAGGAAAAAGAATGGGACCCCCTATAGCACAAAGTCTCAGAGAAATCCAATCTTCCCCCCTATCACTGTATTCACAGCCTCTATTCTACTGTAGCCCAAAATCTCTTAGCCAAAACTTAGAAAACTTGAACCACTTCTAAATACCTCTGTCCTTTATTTATTCTTCTCTTTGTCTGTCTCCATTCCTTGTCCCATAACTGATTCTTGGAAGTCTCTTTTGTTTAATCTTCCATTTCCTTTTTAATATCTCCCCATAGTTATAATGTTTGACTCTTTATTAAACATTAGGTAACAAGTCTAATGACATATGTCATTAAAGTTGTGATATAATACATAACCTTTTCCATTCTGTCCTGAAAAGATTATACGGGAGATATGTTTATAACCTAGAATTTTTATATATTCTGATAATTATAATGTTTAATAAAATATTATAATTTTATTTGTTTCTCTCCAAACTCTTACTTATACACTTGCCATATATCTGTATTATGTGAAAAGTTTACATATGCCACCTGTCATTTGAATAATCTATTTTAAAACAAAATACTTAAGATGCTGGGCAGATTTGACGTAATTTTGGCAGTAAAAATAGGCCTGATTTTGAGGGGCATAACTAATTATTGCACTGTTAGATCTTGCTTAATTTTGGATATGTTATTAGAATCCTCGTTCTCCACATTCTCACCAAGGCGATTTTGAAAATAATATCTCAGTAAAAAGTTAGAGGTCACTGTTTGAGGATCTATATGACTGTCAGAAAATCTGACTTGTTGAATTACACTTCCCAGCTACTAATCATTGATCCACCATCTTGAAAATGTCTCCCTATCTACACATATTCCCTAGGTTTGTATAAAACCAAGAAGCTTGATTTTAAAGCCAGCACAGTATAAAATGAATGTTAGAATGTTATAACTTCAAATTTGTGGATCTGTTATCAGATATGAATGCAGCATGATGAAATTTCTTCCTCAACACAAAGATAATATGTTTACCACCAACACTGCCCCAATCATATAGAAACACAAGGAAGTCCTCTCTCTTTCTTCACAACAATGACACAAATTCTTTGGTGGTGTTTTCTAATTCATTCTTCCCATTCATTTGTAACAGTTGCATGGTGAAGAGAAGCATCCAAAGCCATTACGTAGAATTGATATTCAAATGATAGAACTTGAGAAAGATAAACTTGACCAGATCCTACATCAATTATGCAGCACACACCAATATTGGGGGTCTTAGTTCCTCTATTTTTCTTAATAAAAGTTGACCATTCAATGCACATACATTCTGCCTTCCTTATCCCTTGTATGTTGATTACTCATAATCATTTATGACTTTTATCATTCTTGTGATGGGGAAGGAAAATGGTAGACATTCTTTTATATAATAGTCCCAATGGTGCACATTATTAATATTTCTCTGGGTGCTATCTTATGTATCCACCCAACCAATATTTGATTTCAGGTTAATGCAGTGGTGAACATTGTGCTTCTCCTTTCCAACAACTCATACTTCTCTTCAATGTTGTTATACATATAATGACATCACTGGTGATATCCTTCTAGTCACATCATTCCTAGATTGAGGCTCGGCTGTGTCATCTTTAGTAGATTCATCTAAAATATCCTTATCGAATACAAAAGTTGAGCTTCCATCCATCAAGTTACCTTTGAACCCAAACAATGAAGTGTGGCAATGTTGAAGTTGCTAAGCTCTGATAATTATGTTCTAAATGTCCTTGCTATTCCACCTCGAACCAATGAGTCTGAAATTCATTTATATTGAACCTACAGGATGGGTTATTTGAACCATTAAACCATTTTGAACTTCTTTGAACTACTTCAAACCTTCGAACTTCAGTTTGAAGTGGTTCGAAGAGGTTCAACATCTGAAACTGAATTTTGAAATTGTCAAACTTCTTGTGAAGTCCTCTGAACTTGGATTAAATGATCCTTATACCTTTGCTTTGAATCATTGAACTTGACAACCTTAAGCCTAATCTGAGTCTGCATGTTGAACCAACAAACCAACTTGGACCTCTATACCATCAAACTACTTTGAACTTCAGTTCGAAGTGGTTCAACAACTCTAAACTTGAAGCTTTGAAATTGTAACCATATCGGGTACTAACAGGACCCCATAATTTCAGCCCTGAAAGATGAGGTCATAACACAATTCATAGAGCATATGATGGCTAATTTATAGTGTCTGGGAGAAGAAGTTGACCATAATATCCTCCTCCTTCTAGGATTTTTTTGATTACATAAAGTTGTCCATTTAGAGTTCAAATGTTCATCATGTCAAGAAGCAATTGCTAAGGTGTTAACACAAATTGTGGGAGTAAAGAAAGTCAATGATCCACAAAATGAACCTACATAAAACCAAATTCTTACAAACACATCCAATTTTGTTGAAAAGATTGAAGACGAAACTAAATTTTTAAATGCATCATATAGCGATACCTCTTTAGATGGTGGAGGTTTGTCTTCTCCTCCACCCAGAATGATCAAAGTGCAAAGAAGAAGATAGTATGTAAAAGCCCAAGGATGGAATTCGGTAGTAGTCCATCCTAAACCCAAAGTAGATGAAATTCAAGATAAACAAGAAAAACATATGCTCTCAGTTTCAAAGAAAAAGAATCCTTCCAAACTCAGGTAAGAGAAAAATTGAGAACAAATAAACATAAGGTTAGAAAACACAAGGAAAGCCCAATTTGGATGCTTCACTTTGATGGTTCCAAATGCAAGTCAGGAGCCAATGCGTATTGAGTGAATCAGTCCAAAAGGTAAGTCTTTCTATGTAGCATATCGATTGCAATTTAGATGTAGTAACAATTTTGTAGAATACAAAGCATTGATCTGAGGACTTCTTTTTGTACTCAAGAAAGGAGTTATAGCTTTCATAGTCGAAGGAGATTCTCAGTTGGTTATTCGACAAGTAAAATCACTATATTCTTGTAATGATAAGAGGTTGCTTGCCTATAGGAAAAGGGTATGTGATCTACTAGATGATTTCAAATATTTGAACATAAAGTCTATTCCAAGAAGGAAAAACATGATAGTAGATGCCCTTGCTATTTCAAGAAGTGCATTACAACCTGTTAGAGGAAAAAAGTTAAAATGATTCTCATTTGAATTGGTTGCTACTCCATATATCCCCAACAATATAAAAAACTTCTAAGTTTTTTAGGATGATCAACATATTCTAGAATTTATTATGTGCAATGGCCAGTTTAAGGGAGAAGAAATAGATGACACACCTGAGGATATTGCAACTCAAGATGAGGATGGAATCTTGAATTTGAAAATCAATATTATTCCTAAGGGGATGTTCAAGTTGGAGTGAATTTTTTATCATGATGAATCTATGTTTAATAAAAGAACCATTGAAGAAAAGGTTACTAAGGAATACGACTCATATAATTTAGGAATGGAAGATGATCCTAAGATGGTAAGGATTGGGAAAGCATGTAGTTTATAGGAAAGGGAAGACATGCTCAAATTGCTCATGGAATATAAGGATGTTATCTCCTAGAGCTATGAAGAACTGGAGATGTATGATCCTCAGATTATTGCGCATGATATCCCACTCAAACTTGATGCCAAACCTTTTCGACAAAGGCAAAGACCCATCAATCAAATCCTCAAGCCTCTAATAATGAAGGAAGTCAAAAAGTTACTAGATGTGAAGATTATTTTCCCTGTACATCATTCTACATGGGTAGCTAATTTAGTCCTTGTGTGAAAGAAGACCAAAGAGATTTGACTTTGCATAGATTTTTGCAATTTGAACTTGGCATCTTAGAATGATAATTACACATTGCCCTCACTGGATGAGGTCTTACATATTGTGAATGGTTTGAAAATGATGTCTTTCTTGGATGGATATTTAGGCTATAATTAGGTAATGGTAGAAGAAGAAGATAGACTAAAGGCTTCCTTTATGACCAAATGGGGAACCTTGACCTCCAGGAGAATGCCATTTGGATTGATTAATGTAGGGGCTACATTTCAATAAGCCATGGACAAAATTTTTAAGGGATTGATTAATAAATGTATAGTTATCTATATGGATGACTTGACTATCTTTTCAAAGGATCAAACTACTCATATTGTCGATCTAAGATAGGTGTTCAATAGGTGTCATAACTATGGCATATCTCTCAATCCCAAGAAGTGCTCACTTGGGGTCACTAAGGGAAAACTCCTTGGTCATGTCATTTCTGAAGCTAGCATCTCCATTGATCCTAATAGAGTTGAAGCCATTTTAAAGTTATCACCCCCTCAATAGTTAGAAGAAACTCAAGTCTTTCTTTGGGAAGATAAATTATGTTCAAAAATTCATAAGCAAATTTGTTGAGATAGTGCATCCCCTTAATGATTTACTCAAAAGGGGGCTAAAATAGAATGGGTTCCTGAGGTCAATAAATCATTCGAGGACACCAAGGTAGCCATTTTTATGGCTCCAGTACTAGTAAGTCCTGACTACAACCTTCCCTTCAAGATTTATTCCTTCACTTCAGAGCATTCATGCACAAGGATCTTAACCAAGAAGAAGGAGAAGGAAGATGAAAGACCTATTGCTTTTATGAGCTGTCCTCTAAGAAATGTTGAGTTGAATTATTCTAACCTCAATAAATAGTCTTTTACCTTGGTTAAAGTGGTAAAGAAGTTCCATCATTACATACTAAGGAGTAAGGTGTATGCTATCATACTAGATCCAATAGTAAAGAAATTGTTGATGCAAAATGAACTTGGTTAAAGATGAGGTAAATGGATGGCAATATTGCAAGAATTTGATCTAGAGATCCAACCCATGAGATTAGTCAGGGGTCAAGGATTATCAAGAATGATAGCTAATAACCAAATTGGCAATGAAAATAAATTTAAGTTTGAGAAAGAAATAGATATAGAAGATCAAAAGAAAATGATAGTATCTCAAGTTGACATTGGTCAAGGTGTAGTAACAGATGTCTGGTACCAAGATATTGTTTACTATCTTCTACAAAATCAGTGCCTCAATTGGATGAATAGTTCATAATGTAGAGGATTTAAAATGAAGTGTGATTCCTATATGTTGCAACACAAAAAGTCATACAAAAGGAACTATGAAGGGATCTACTTAAAATGATTAGGACATGAAGAAGCGAAGGAAGTCCTAGAACAATTTCATGACAAGTATTGTATAGGGAATGGTTTAGTAGAAGCGACTACTCATATGACTTTAAGATTAGGTTATTTTTGGCCCACGATATTCAATGACAATTTTGAGCATGTGTGTTCTTGTCATGTTTTCCAAACTAGTGCTAATAGAGAAAGATACCCAGCAATATTGCTATAACCTGTATACAAGGTATGCCCTTTCGCAAAGTGGGGGTTGGATTTTGTTGGTCATGTCAACCCACCATCATCTACTAAACACACTTACATTCTTACAGCCATTGATTATTGTACAAGATGGATAGAAGCATAAACTTTTAGAAATTGTACTACTAAGGTAGTAACGAACTTCTTGGAAGAACACATTGTCACTAAATTTTGGATGCCATTCACCTTAGTGTATGATAATGGATTATCTTTTGCATCAATATTCTTGACACAACGAAAATTTAAAAATTAGGTTATTATCAAGTTCTCCTCAAATTATTATCCACAAGGGAATGACATTGTGGAATCTATGAATAAGAACTTGATCATAGTAATAAGACATTTGTTAAAGGAGAATCCTAAAGATTGGCATACACAACTCAAATATGCTTTATGGATAGATCGAATGAGGGTCAAGAATGCTTTGGAGACTTCTCCATATTTTCTTGTTTATGGATAAGAACTAGAATTCCCACTCAACCTCAACATTCTTTTTTTGAAATTCATGAGCGGATATGCTGAAGATGTTGATAAAGTACAAACTAGATTGATGAATCTTTTAGAGATGGATGAGAAATAGATAGTTGCATTGGAACACATGGCTAAACATAAAGCTATCGTAAAGAGATGGTTTGACAAGAGGGCCACGAAAAAGCCCTTCAAAATTTCCAACCTTGTTCTTCTTTGGGATAAGGCAAAAAAAAAGTCAGACAGCCACACCAAGTTTCAACACTTGTGTGGATCAGTCCTTACCAAATAGTGGAAATTCTTAGAGAAAATACTTATAGGCCTAGTTACTTATAAGGGGAATTAGATCCATTACCAATAAATGGTAAATTTTTGAAACATTATTTTGAATCCTAAAAGACTCAAAAAATAAATAATTAATTAATTAATTAGATTTGTATTTCTGCAAGTGTGTTTTCTTTTAGTGGTTTGATTTCTTTTAAAGTTGTGTTTGTCCAAAGAGGTAAGGTGCACTTGGGATTTTATCTTGAGATATCCTAAAAACTACTCTTTTGGTTCCAATTTCAAGAAGAGGTATTTCCTTATCAAAAAATTTGGACAATGGTGTGTCTTATACCACCTGGGGAGTGGATGTTACTTGAAATAATTGGAGGACTCTCAGTCTTGAATTCAAGATTCTAGACCAACAAGTTCTCAACACTTTGCAAACTTAAAAAATTGATTGTCTTAGGTATTGTCAAACCAAAGTTGAAAGTAGCAAGGAATGGTCATAACCCGAATTGGTTAAAATGGAAGGGGTCTTCACGAAGGATTTCTAAGATCATTGTTTGGCATGAGAGTTTCTAAAAGTTCTAAAAGAGGAATGCAAGGGATGTTCACAAAGGATCAAATCTAAGAAATGTGCAATCAATTTCCTAGCTACATAGTCTAGGCATAGTTAGGATACAAAAGAAAAGGAAAAAAGGAAAAAAATAAAAAAAAGAAAAGAAAATATAAAGAAAATGGTGTTAAGACTGAAGGATTCTAAAATATCCAAAATGGCAAAAAGATACACTTTCAAAATGAAATATTTGGTACCAAAACATTGCTTCATCAAATAGCAACATTATGAACTACATGGAGTGATTATTCAAAATTTTCTAGAAAATTTAAAAGAAAAGTGGCATCCCGCTAAGAGCCCTCAAACTGATTCTCTCATCTAATTAGATAGATGATCAATTAAAAACCTTCATAGGGATTCTTAATGAATGAGCCAAGAAGGGTGGAAGATTGTTTCTAAGTTGTCAGAAAACTTTGAAAGATTGCATCCTAAGATATTGAGGGAAATGAATACACTAATCACACACTGAGCTTCAAGGCTTTGGATCCTAAAGTTTTGACTATGAAGTCATTCAAAATTTTTTTGGAATGTTTGGGACTTAGTTGGTGTTTGACCCACATTGAAAGAATGTCTGTTGATGAAGAAATATTTTTGTCATTTCTTCCTTTTATTAGGGCTATTTTTTGTGGTTGCACAATGAATGCCTCATTACTTAATAGAAATGGGATGCCCCTACTTTGGTTTGGGCTTTTGTGGCCCTAGTCTAGGCTTTGAGTCATTTTTGAAGTCTCACCTAACCCCCTAGGTTTTCATTCCAGGTTCTTATGGAGAGGTCCTAACCGACGGAAGTTAAAGACATTAGAGGAGATAAGATTGAAAATGTAAAATTTAAAAGGCACACTAATGCACCAAATATAGTGTGATAGTGCACCATAGAAAAAGGTTGATAAGGCATAACACCCTTTGGTGATGCACAGATGCACACCTAAAAAGTTGTGCACTTGTGTAGTTGCATAGGAGCACACTGGTGCATCACCAAAGGATGGGTGAGGCTGTATAATCCCCAACCCCTTATTTCCTCCCCACCTTGTTTTCTCCTCCTTGCCAAGAGACCTCTTCAGTTTATTTGTACACTTCAATAACTCTGCACTTTGAGTTCATTACACTTTACAACTCCACACATATTGAGGTGCAATCTCTCCTCTATCTCATCACACCACATATGGGTAATGGTGTGCATCAGTGCACTCTAGTGGTGCACCATATGCACACAATCCCTCCTTACTAAGTGCACCTAACTTTGTGCACAAGTGCACATGTAACTCTATACTGTGCACCCCAAAATGTTTAAAAATCTTAAACTTGAAGCCCCCCCAACAATGTAAAACAAGGCATGGGTGTGCACTAGCACACCTACCTTGGTGTGATCTAGTGCTCACCCATATTTGAAAAAACATAAAAACAAAAGAAAACATTTAAAGATTGGTGTGCGTCTACACACCCAATTTGGTTTGCAGGTGCACACAATATGTTTAAATAAAACAATTGAGCCCTAAAACAAAGGTGTGCATCAGTGCATAGTTCTTCACCATATTTTAAAAGGAATTTAATTCAAAATAAGGGCTTTTAGGATTTTTTCAGAGCATCAAATTTTTTTGGATTTTTCTCCGTATTAGTTTCAAGCATTAATTAATTCATTTTTCTCTAATTTTAAACTAATGGACATCTTTTGTTTGTTGTGTAGATGCAATGGCATCTTCATCAAGTGAGAAAATGGCACCAAAACCCATTGTGTTCAAATTCCAAGGCGTGCCATCAAAATCAAGGTTCCAAGATTATTACACAGAGATTAAGGACATAGATTTGAGACACACTAATTTGGAGAGTTCCTAAGGATATGCAATAGATCCACTGAGAGGTCAGCTATAGTTTCTGCATTAATCTGAATAGAGCTAGTAAGAACAGCCTCACATCCAATGTTAGTACAATCCTCAAAGCTCATAATGACACTTGCACAACACTTTGTTCTAAAGGAGGGGGTGGAGAAGAGTGTTATAGGAGAGATTTTCCTTGACCTCCAATCTAATAACATTGAGAGGGTATTTCATCTCCCTAGGGTAGATCAATTCATCAAACTCACCTATGAGGCAGTAGAAAGGTGGTATAGAGAGCACTTGAAAGAGGCTTCTGAGATCATCCAGTCCTCCTATCTGATCAAAAAGACTTCTTTGGGGAAGGTAGCCTAGTAAGGTGGATATTTAAAGGAGATGCATGAAAGAAGATATTGGATACTCGATCATTCTTTTGAGTAGGGTGATGGGTCTATCTATAACCAGACACCTAAATGTCTTCATGATACATTTCATCGAGACTATTAAGACAGTGAAGCTACCACTTGACTAGGCGACCATGATGAGTGAAAATCTATGTGAGAAATTTAGAGCAGTAAAACATAAAAGGAAGTTCTATTTGACTTCATATTTGGTCTATTTGTTGGCTACAAAGGCAACAAACTATCCCAATTTTTATAGCAGAGGCAGCATGCAAGATCCAAATGCTTGGCCATATATTGTCTACCCATAACTAGTAAGGAAGAATATCTCAGGTCAAAGCAAGGAATACAAAATTGTAAATGATGCATTCATATTTCTTATCATCTTATTCATAGAGGGAGATTATGAAAAAAGATTGTTTGATGATGTAATGGCATAGATAACAACACTTGGGGCCTATTATATTCAATTTAAAATATTTACATATCTAAGGGTAGCTGGTGCTACTTTCAATTTGAAGAAGCTCCCAAGGTATCCTCATGATAGACTTGTCCTTTTGGAAATTGCTCAATAGATTGAGTCTGCATATGACAGATTCAAGAAATAGCATAGACTATGTTAGACATGGCCCCTAGTCATAAGACCATATCAAGTAAAGATGAAACAAGATATCTTCTTTTGAATGGGAATGGGATCAATATCACCTAGAGGAGTACAATTCCCTAAGGTTATGCTTTGACAATATCAAGAGAGTCCAAAGTCTGGCAGGCAAGGAATTTCAGCATAAAGAAGCCATTGAAGACCACTGGATGAATGCCATAAATGACTATGATATCTATATCAAGGATTATTGTAGGATGACTTTGTATTTGGTAGAAAAGGCTTTAAAGGTCTTAATTCCATTGCAAATACTGCAACAAGACTTAGGTGAGCTACTCAACCCTATATTCAGTGCATATAAGATTGGAGAAAGGCCAATAATGAACACTAAGGTTGACGGGGAAGAAAATAGTGATATTAATCATTAGGCGAGACACATCATCAAAATGACATAGGATTGCATCAGGAAACCATTTAAACTTGATCCAATACCTGAGATAGTGGTCTTCCATGTGCAAGGCTACCCAGCCAAATGTAGAGGGAAGAAGGTCATTATTCCTTCCTTTGCAACCCAATCGCCTATAAGGCTAGAAATAGTATACCAACTTGATTGACCAATTGGATACTATCACCCTATAGAGAAGAAAGAAAAGGGTAAAAGAAAGGGGAGTTCTCCTCAAAGAGCTAAACCAGAGGAGGGTGAAATCCTAGTACCTCCACAACAGCAAGAAGAAAATGTGCAAGGGTCAAAAGATACTAGAGTTTCCCAAGCCTAGATAGACCCTCAAAGCTACACCCATCCAATTAGAAATATAGGGTGAAATCTAGGAAGTCTCTCTTCCTTCACATGAAGAATAAGCATCCCCTTTGTCCTCTAAGAAATGAAGAAATATTAAGACCCCTATTAAGAAAAGGCAAAGGGTGATTAGAAGGATGGTTCCTTTCCCATCTATCCTAGAACCCATTCCTAAAGAGGGAGAAGAAGAAGATGAAGATGAGGAGGAGGATGTGCCATTACAAAGAAGAACATGACTAGCAAGAACCATAGAGAAGGAAAGGAGGAGAAGTTCCACTATGACACTGCCATCAACCTCAGAAGAACCTTTAGAAATAACTACTTCGAAGGATGAAGTACAACAATGGGTTGATGAGTAGGATGTAGGGAGCAATGATGTGTTCAAATTATTAGATTTTGACTTCATGCCTATGGGAATGGAGTTGATTGGGAACACGGTTAGGGATACCATGACAAATGAGCCTCAATAGAAGGACTAGACATAGATGCCACCAGAATCACAAGGTCTCGATCTTGTCCACCATTACCTTTACAAGTCAGAGTGGCAAACAAAGGCTCAACTACCCCCTTACCTTCGAGTACTAAAGAAGAACAAGTTCAAAAAGAGCCTTCACAGGAGGAAGAGCCAAAATAAACAATGATCGATGAAGTGTCTAAAGAGAGATGTATGATTGAATACCCTTAGAAAACCTCCCAAGAAACTAAGGTGGAAATTGTGACCTCCACTGAGATAGAAACTATAGAGGAAGAGCCTTTAGAAAGAGAAAGAACCCTAGAGAGGAGTGATAAGGGAAAGGCAGTGGCATAAAAAACTCCTTCATCCTCAAGAGGCAGGCCCTTAGTGGAACAAGTTTTGAGGTGGTTGTGAAAGGAAATGATAAGAAGTAAAAAAGCCACAATTTACCACCATTGCAGAGGACATGTATGAGTTGATGGAAGTTCTGACCAAACCTAAGTATATTTGTTTGTGTTGGTGTAAATAGGTATTTACTAGTTACACTTTACTTAAGTTTACTTAGGTTAGTGCATTATTTTATTATTTTACATTATTTTATTATTTCTCTTTATGAGACACTTAGAAGTTTGTGCATCTTCTAGAGTTGTCATGTAGACAACACAGTTTTTTGCACTCCTAATTTAGGACATGTTGTCTACGACACTGATGTGTGTGTTTCACCTTTGTAGGCTTATCCTCTCATCATCACACTTACTTCCATACTTAATGGAGGATAAACCATATATGGTGGACATGTACCTAGTTGTAGGACTTATCATGATGCTGATATCGAGGCATTCTAGATGCATCTTAGAGGCCTTTATATTGAATACTATATAGTTATTCTAATCATACTTTGGTCTAATTTGTGCTTGTGTTCTAAGTTCCTTGTCTTGGGTGAGTATTTACCTAAGGTAGATTCTTACATGGTATCAAAGCTGAGGAAGATACTCATCACATAGCCATTGGAGACCTCATCGCTTCATCTCTCTAAGGGATATGATTCAAATCCAAAGCATCAGCTACAATTAGGAGTGTTTAGAGCTGAAGTTGACCTCGCCATTGTATTCAGAGTGACAATTTAGTGAAGATTGACTATAAATTTTCCTATTTTAGGCCATAGTCAGTTGGGAGGCAAAAAAAATTTCAAATCGAAACTCGAAGGCCAGATTTGCAAAGCTGGGTATAATTTTTTTGATCTAATTAGCTCATTTTCGGATTTGCATTATTCTGTAATTTCAAAAAAAAATTAGAATTCTAGTTACTCTATTATTTTCTCTGTAATTTCAAAAAAATTGGATTATTGGGCATCAGAGAAAAAAAATTTAGCACAAGCACCGAGCAGTCACACCCTGGCCCTGCACTTAGAATATTTAGCAAAATGTCTTTTATTGTTTCGTAGGCATTAATTGTTTGGCAAGAATCAAATTAAATTCCCCACGGTCGGCTTTGGAAAATAGCCTTTCCAAACATTTGTGGTGAGCAATTACAATCAACCGTAACTAGCACAATACCAAACTTCCCAAGCACAGTGACTACCTTTGCTTTCATTACTCTGTAGGTTGGCTTTTATACAATGTTAAGTCCATAGATTTGCTGAATGTGGGACTAAATTAAGTCCCATTTTTTAAACCTGACCGCAAATTTTCCTTTTTGGTGACAAGTTTTATACTTTCTGGTAGCTATCTAAAACTCTCGATGGAACAAAACCCTGCCATGCAACAAGTCTACCACCTTCGCCCCTGACACGACTGTTGACACATGAACTAATACCTAGACACCACACATGTAGACAGCAACCATAGATCATCAGCCACTAGTCCACATGGCATTTTGTCATACATCTACGTGGCCACCCAACAATTTGTTAGCCATCCATGTATCCACCCAGTCAGTAGATCGTACATCCATGCAAGGTGACATGTCTACAAATTTCATACTTTTTTGTACAATTTTTGTACCAGGTTGTACTTATTTGTACACTACTGATGTCATCATAGGGTAGAAGATGCTGATGTTGGCAATTTACTATCCTAAAATTGAAAGTCATCTGAATATCATTCTAGGGTGTTTTTGAACTACTGCGATAGCTGTTTGATGGTCAAATTTAACACTGTGTTTTCCTCTGCAAACCCCTCTTCAGATGTAGTTTTGATTTGGTAGCCTGACTTCAAACAGCCATAACTTAGTCATTCAAACTCCAAATCAGGTGCAATTTTTTTGATTTTGGGTAAAAAATTTTGAATTTTTTAGTGGTGCAGCTAGTTTCTAGTTTTGATGCATGGATTGGTCAGTATAAGCATTTTTTGGTGACTATACCTATATAATCCTACATTTTACAACTTCAAACACATTGTACAGGCTCATCTGGACTCCCTTTTAGGTTCCATTTTTTTTAAAAGTGTATATATTTTCATCTAGTTTTCAGATCTACAGTTAGATTGTAGTCTTATTTGGACAAAAGTATCACTTTCAGATATAGTTCCTATTTTACATTGTATTGCTTCACAATTGATGTAATTTTGAGCTACATTGTAATAGTCTAGATTTGTAATCTATACAGAGGTTGTAATTAGCAAAATTAGCAAGTCCACTTTGTCCATTTTGGCAAGTGGCCCATTGTAATCGCACTATATATAAAGTGCCAAAATCATTTTTTTTTTTTGGGGGGGGGGGGGGGGGGGGATTTTTTGATTGAGTGAAAAGGGAGGGTGTGTACTATGTACTGTGTCTCCTTGATCTTGTGTTCTTGCATTATGGGTTCTTTTCAAAGTTAACTCTACATAATTATGCTACTTGGAAAGAAAACATTAAAGAGCCATTGGTAGAAAAAGGTTTATTGTGTTATGTCATTGGTGTTGCAAAGAAACCTCTTGTTGATGTTGATGAAGCTCATAAAGAAGACTGAGAATCCAAACAAGAAATGGCCTTAGGAAATTTGTTGAAAAATATCTCTAATCCTATCAAATTTCACATTAGGAAGCTTACCAATCCAATAGAGGTTTGGGCTAAACTTGAAGCTTTGTATGAGATAGTAGATGAAGACATGGCTTACACCATAGAGGATAAATTTCTCAAGTTGCATCCTAGAAATTTTGACACAATTAAAGACTATCTTACCCAGGTAGAAATTTATAGGTCACAGCTGAAGGATTGTGGTGAACCCATTTAAGATGGAAATATGATTAAACACGCCATGACTCATCTTCCACCTAAATATGCTCCTTTTGTTTCTAGCTTTAATACAAACAAAGTAACAATGGGTAGTGCCTATGTTAAGCGTTCATTTGAGAAATTCTCAGAAATGTTGATCTTTGAATAGGATAATTTAGTGGGAATGGGAATTCTCATGTCTTCCAAAACCAAAGCCTTGGTAGCAAATGAAGGTAATTCAAGTGGTAAAAACTCAAACAAGAAGAAAAAGCAATGGAAGGCTAAGCCACAAGATGAAACATAGTAGTCCTCCTCAAAACAACAATCTTCCTCAAATCAATCTTCTTCCACTCAACATTCTTCTTCACAACAAGGAAAGTCTTCTTCCAAGAATAATCAAAAGGGGAACAATTCCAACAAGAAGGAGAAGAAAACATGTTCCTATTGTAAGAGGAATGGACATGATGAACATGAGTGCAAAGATAAGTAGATTGATGAATTGGTAAAAATTATGAGGAAACACAAAATTGATGTTCCAAATGCATACAAGGACAAAGGTTCTTCATCCACTTCAAAGGGAAAGGGACAAGCTTTAGTTGCAAGTACAAACAATGCTGAGGAATGGGTTCTAGATTTAGGAGCAACACATCATATGGGTGCTTCAAGAGAGCATTTTTCCTCTTTAAAACCATCAAATGTACCTTACATCTATGTGGGCAATGATACTCAAGTTGAAGTAGAAGGTAAAGGGAATATTGAGTTAGAGAATGGCATCTTCAAGGATGTACTTCATGTTCCTAACCTTAGCACCAACCTTCTCTCCATCTATCAAATAACTCACTATGGATGTGGCAACAAAGTAGAGTTCCTCCCTGATATAGTAGTGGTGAAAAATCTCAAAGATGATTCAATGGTGGCAGTTGGAAAGGCAAACCATGAGACTAGACTTTATTCTTTCTCACATTTTGTGCCTATGTCCATGTCTCTTGCCTTGTTGACTCATTCAAACACACAAAGTAAACTACAACATGAGTGATTTGGAAACCTTAATTATTGCTACCTTCAGCAACTAAGTAGCAAGGAAATGGTCATTGGTCTACCTCAAGTCAAGTTTTTAGAGGGTGTGTGTCTAGGTTGTGAAGCAGGTAAACATATTGAAGAGAAATATGACAAGGGGAAGTCTTGGGAGGCAACTGTTGTTCTAGAATTAATTCATAGTGATGTAGCTAGCCCTTTTCTAGTACCATCTTTTGGTAAGGCCCACTCTGTTCTCAAATTTATTGATGAATTTTCAAGGTACACTTGGGTCTTTTTCCTTGGTCACAAGAGTGAAGTCTTTGACAACTTTATCACCTTCAAAGCTCAAGTTGACAGAGAATATGTCAAGTCCATACTTATAGACTTTTGCACATATGAGGACATAGATCTTCAACATTTAGTTGCATACACACCATAGCAGAATGGTGTAGCTGAAAGAAAGAACAAAACCTTTAAGGAAATGACTACTTGCATGCTTCAACACAGGTCTCTCAATCAAGTGTTTCAAGATGAAGCCATGTACTATGCTAACTACATCCAAAATAGAACTCCGCAGAAAGCCTTAGATGGAATAACACCTTTTGAGGAATGGTGGGGTAGGAAGCCAAGTGTTAAGCACTTTAAATTTTTTGGTTGTCCAGCATGAGCAAGGATACCTCTACAAAAGTGAAAGGCATAAGAACCTCAAAGAAAACCATGCATATTTGTTGGATATCCTGATCATCTCAAGGCATACAAACTAATGGATCCAAAGACTCATGAAATCTTTTATGAGAGGAGTGTTCATTTTGAAGAGACAAGTCCAAGCTTGGCTTCTTCAACTCCTCCTTCTTCCTCCTATGTGGATAGTGATCATAGTGATGAAAGTGACTCAGAATATGAGATTCCTCCAACTTTGACTCACAGAACACCACCTTTGCAGGGCCAACAAATAGTTGAGGCCATTCCTTCTTCCTCTTCCACTAATCCTCATTGGGCACAAAAAAATCTTGATGCAGTAGGTTCATTGGTGGGAAATCCTTTAGACACTCAAAGGACTAGGTCATAGCACAAGTCATTTCCACATGCATATATAGCCTTTGCTTCAAATCCACAGTCTTTTAAGGAAGCATCAGGGATTCCAAAATGGGATAAGGCTATGGAGGAAGAATATAATTCATTGATGAAAAACAACACATGGGACTTAGTTCCCCCTCCTAAGGGAAGAAAAGTGGGTCGGTGTAAGTGGATCTATCGAACCAAATTTGCAACGGATGGAAGTGTGGATAAACATAAGGCTAGACTAGTTGCTAAAGGTTTCAGGTTCCAAGTATTGACTATATAGAGACTTTCACATTGGTTTCCAAGATGAACTCCATTCGCCTGACACTAGTAATTGTTGTAGCTCAAGGTTGGGTTGTACACCAGATGGATGTTAAGAGTGCATTTTGAATGGTGACCTTCATTAGGAAATTTAAATGGAGCTGGCATAGGGGTTCGTACAAGATTCTACTATGGTTTGTAGATTAAAGAAGTCTATTTATGTTTTAAAGTAGGCTCCTTGGGCTTGGTATGCCAAAATGGATTCTTTCCTCCTCTCAGTAGGTTTCACTAGATGTCATTCTTATAAGAATTTTTACATTCTTACAAGGATGACTCTCACTTGATTCTATTGTTTTATGTTGATGACTTGATCATTATAGGGAGCACTACATCCATCATTACTAGTGTCAAGATCTCTCTATAGGACAAATTTTCCATGATAGACTTGGGATTGCTACATTACTTCCTTGGCATTGAGATCATACAATCTTTAGCAGGGACCACACTTTCATAGCCCAAGTATGCTCTTGACTTGCTTTCTTAGTTTCACATGAGTGACAACAAGCCTACTCCTACTCCCTTCCTATTAGATGTCAAGCTAGAGGCTAAATGTACCACTCCACTTGTTGATGCAAATTTATACAGATAGTTAATTGGGAGCCTTATCTACTTGACACATACACGCCCTGATATTTCTTTTGCAATTGGTATGGTTTCACACTTTATGCAAGTACCTCATGAGCTTTATTGGAAGGCTACCAAGCACATTTTGCACTACATCAAGGGTACACATACACATAGAATACATTATGCAGTAGGTACAAAGTTTTAGTTGATTGGATACATAGATTTAGACTATGCAAGAGACTTAGATTCTCATAAGTCTACTTTAGGGTATATATTTCACCTTGGTTCTGGCCCTATTTGTTGGCAAAGTAAGAAGCAAAACAATGTTGCTCTTTCTTCCAGAGAGGCTAAGTATTGAGGAGTTGTTAATGTAGCTACAAAGGCTCTTTGGTTATAGCACATCCTAGAGGAGTTTGGATTTGATCCACCTAAGCCTACAATTATTCATTGCGACAACCAAAGTGCCATTGAAATCTCTAAGCATCCAATTGAACATCAACGAACAAAGATCATTGAGGTTCATATGCACTATATTAGAGAGCTTATACATGAGCAGATCATTGCACTATAGTATTTTCCTATAGCAAAGTAGGTTGTTAATATCTTCACCAAACCCTTCACTAAGGTCAAGTACATTCATTTGTGAGATCTCTTGGGAGTGCAAGATGTTGCAGAAAGGGGAGTCCCTTGATTTCTCTTTTCTTCTTCTTCTTTTGGGAGGGATTTTTCCTCTTCTGATGTCTTATTCTCTCTCTTCTTCTTTATTGTACTCATCTCTCTTTTTGGAGTAGGATTTTTCCCATGAGGTTTACCCTCTTTCTCTACTTTATGAGAGATTCCATTGCATCATTCTTAACATTTCTTTTGTACATGGGTACCTAACATGGCCTCATAGCCAGAACCCATTATGCATTAGTGAGCTTAAGTACACTCCCCTAAGTTGCACTTAAGGGGGGGTGTTGATGTAAATAGGTATTTACTATTTACACTTTACTTAATTTTACTTAGGTTAGTGCATTATTTTATTATTTCTCTTTATGAGACACTTAGGAGTTTGTGCATATTCTAGAGTTGTCATGTAGACAACATAGTTTTTTGCACTCCTAATTTAGCACATGTTGTCTACAACATTGATGTGCATGTTTCACCTTTGTAGGCCTAACCTCTCATCATCTCACTTACTTCCATGCTTAATGGAGGATAACCCATATCTAGTGGACATGTGCCTAGTTGTGGGACTTATCATGATGTTGATATCAAGGCATTCTAGATGCATCTCAGAGGCCTTTATATTGAGGCACTCCTAGTGTACTTGTACATTGTATTGAATACTATATAGTTATTCTAATCATACTCTGGTCTAATTTATGCTTGTGTTTTGAGTTCGTTGGTCTTGGGTGAATTATACCCTAAGGAAAATTCTTACAATTTGCACAAGTGGCTATCCCTCCTGATGTAGATTTAGAAGATCTAGACCCATAGGAAAATCAAATCAAAGAGGTTATGCTTGAGATGCCCATATTGGATAATGCTAGGTTGATGGTCACAATGGGGATAAAAGAGGTTTTCAAAACCTTGGAGCAAGAAGGGGTAGAGGTTAGGATACTTCATAGGGAAAATGAAATCCTAAAAGGATATCTAGCTGAAGTTGTTGGCCCCTTAGATCCAAAACACCCCAAGGAGACTCTTAATGTTGCATTAGAGAGAAGAGATGGGGGAGATTTGTAGTTGAATCCATTTTTGAACACCTATCAATAGTGGGGTGAAAGTTTTGAGGAAAAGGGCATCTTAATCATCCAAAGAAATCTTAAGATATTACATGCTATGCTGGGAAAATGTAAACAAGATGGTAGCAATTTTGAAGCAAGATTTTAGTATTATGGATGAAGTACGTGCTTGGAGCAAGGATTTACAGGTATTATAAGCTATTAAAGGGTAGAGGTATAGGATTTTTGTAGATGTATATACAACAAAGGAATTAGATTTAATTGATGATTAGATTGAGAAAATAGTAGATAGTAATAAAGTAATGGAAACATTAACTGTGAAGATCCATTAGCTCAAGGACCAAGCCCGAGAGAGAATTTTGGAGGTAGAGAAGCATTATAGTGATGCATGTTTGGACATTTTTGAGGATAAAGAGCAGGAGAAATTAATGCCATAGAGCTAGTGCTAGTGAAGTTTTGGAATATTTTTGAAGAAGCTTCTACTGATCATGACATTTGGTAGGCCTTCAAAATAGAGGAAGCCTTGCTAGATTTGGATACAAAACTTGAGGATTTTGCTGATACCCATATTGAAGTAGAAAAGTATAGACAAAAGGTCAAAGATAATTATGATGCTTTAGCTCTACTAGATGTAGCTAAGATTATTGAGATTATTGAGAAATTCGAAGGCAAACATCCAAACATAGCTCTAGTATGTAGGGTGACAAAATCCAAAAGTCAGAATTTTAGTTTTGACACTCGGTAAACTATTGTGATTTTGGACTTTTTGAGGTGAGCAAGTGCACAGGTGTGTAGCTGTATATGTACACAAGTACATAGGTGCACAGGTAAGTTGGTGTGCTTTTCAAGAGGTGCACTGATAGTTAACTATCAGTTCCAAAAATAGAGCTTTTTGTGCATTGAAAATGCATTCTAACGGTAGTTTAACTCTAATAGACACCCAATGAAGGATTAGCTTCTATTTTTGACACTTCTAGACACTTCTACTTTGATTGAAGGCTTTCTTATTCTTTTTATCTGATAAATTCTTTGTCCTATGACATTTAAAGGCTCATGCATCCAATTAATGAATATAAAATGGATGTAGTCCTACTAAGCACCAATTAGATTCTTAGTTTGTATATAATTAGTTTGGTTATCAATTTAAAAGCATATTATTGCATGAGGATATCTCTTACTCTCAAGAAAAATTGAGGAGACAATTTCTTATAAATACTCCATTGTAATATGTAATTGGGGCCACCATTATTTTGCAATAAAATTATGCTTTCGGTGCTCGCATTTGGAGTATAGTGATTCTTGACTGATTCTTGCCTAAATGTGTCATTGTTTTGTGAATTTATGTTCATCGAATTACAATTGAGCCAAAATTTTATTGCATTATTTTTGGTTGTACAATCTCTTTTATTCTGGTGTTTGCTACAGTTTAACGAATTCTACTGACATATCTAGCTCGAGAAGAAATCACTGAATTGTACCTACATAACTCTTTATGTCGCATGAACACATTTTTTGTGGCCTTGCAATTTGATGAAGAGTGAAATATCATATGATTATTAAAATTTTCCATTGATGATTGCATTAGTGGAATCAAGGAAGCATTGCTCCTATTTTCATTAGTTACCCACCAATTTCTTTGAAAGCTTAACTCGCTGACGTGTTGTTTTCATAGCTCATGTCCATTAGAATTTTACTTTCACATTATTTTCTTTAAAATTTCTTGTTATTTTCTTTCCTATCCCCTTGTTAGATTAGGAATTCATATTATTTTCATTGTTAGATTGCATTCATTGGAAAATATAAAAAATACAAAAACATAGTTCATTTTTGTGTGTTTAGTTGTGTGTTTAGACCTTATCCAAAATCAAACAAACTAGCAAAGGCCTCTCATGAACAAAAACATTTATCTTCAACTGAGTTTATTTTAGTAGGTCACAAGATCACCTAGAACCTTAGAGTTGATTCCCAAGATTGACTTTTCAAGAGAGGAATTCGGAAGGATTCCTGTCATTAAGCATCGTGCAAAATGATAGATCAATAGTGGGTGATGCAAAAATTGCTTCTTGCAGCGGTATTGATTTTTAAGGGATTATAGATTTTAATTAGGTTGTAATCATTGGATTTTAATAATATTGGACTTGTTTTTTGGTGGATGTAGCCTAGGGTTTGGGTGAACCATGTTAAATCTTGGTGTCTTGTGTTTTCTTCTATGTGATTTACTAGTTTTTGATATTGTCTATATTTGCATGTAATTTTTATTTCTATCTGAGCTTAATCCCAACATGTGTATGCATAAATACACATACATATACATAAAGAGAAGCTTCTCTAATCACCTATTGGGTGAAATATAAAGAGATGCATGTTTAGAAGGAAATGAAAAGAACATTTACATAGGTACCTCTTCTCCTCTTGAAGAAAATTGCAGAGATCACAAGGGCATGGCACAACAATGAAATCATAGAGCAAGGGTATGGAGATCACAAGGGAATGACAAAAATGTAGAGATCATAAGGGAACGACAATGAAATCCAGTAATCACAAGGGCATGTTAACAAAATCCTTGATCTCCACTAATCTCCACCAAGGGCACATCAATGAAATGAAGAGATCGTAAGGACATGGAAATGAAATGAAATGATCACAAGGGCATAAAAACTAAATCTCCACAAATGTTCAGATCTTAGAGCTCTCCACCCTCATCTAGAGCTCTCCACCTATTTCATGTGTAGCTCTCCACAATCAAAAAAAATGGGGAATGATTTATGTCATCTTATTTTTTTTAAATCTAAAATCAACTTCACATTGTGTTTTAACTATAGCATAGGTGTTTGATCCTCGATAGCTTTCATTTCAAGATTCAAGTTTTCAAGTTTCTTCTTTATTATATGTTTGGTTGATCAATGATTTCCTCCAATTCGATTACAGTGCATCTCAACTAGCTGCTTCTATCATGAAATCACCCATCTATCTCCAAATTATGCAAGCACTTGTTGTTTTACAAAATCTAGATAGATACTAAGAGTTCTGAACCCATAAACATGAAGATCATCATGTGTGCATCCAACTTTAGGGAAAATTTGGATGTCATGTTCTTGTGCATATATTTCAATCACTTCCTTCAAACTCAACTCAAATGCACCCATAGAATTATTCAGGTAAATCCCACTACCCATGGAAGTTGAGGCTTGATGTTGAGCATATTTTGTTGCTTCTTGTTGCTATTAAAGTGTCTTAAATCGGTATTGCTTTTTCACCCTAAGATAGCTTACACTCTCTCTAGCCCTAGGTTGTTCCATAGTCATACCCTCTACAACTTGATTTATCATTTCAAGGGATACATTTAGCTAACTTCTTATTCTCTCATTAGCAAGAAGCTCAAGGAAAAATTGTCCTTTCCACCCTAAAAACCACTTTTTTAATTCATTAAAATTAGTACATGAGCAAAGCCAATGATACAAAACTTGCTGCTACTTTGGAAAAAATGATGTCTCCAACATTGCAACCATATGATAAATGGGAATAACACATGCACAAGCCATAACCCAATTAAATTGGTCTAGTTGCTTATTAGCTAGGTTGATTACAAATTCCTATAGAATTGTCATCAAATTAGGTACAATTAAATGGATAATTAGCTACTCCCGACTAGCAAGATCAAATATAGTTTTCCAAGGTGATAAATTGTATATGCAAATGCATCACTTACATGTCAGGATTGAAGCATGCTCCCTAATTTATAATGAATGGTTGGATGTAAAGGCTCCATACGCTAACCCAATAATGGAAGCCAAGGATGTAATCATGCATGTATTGGCACATTCTCCCTATGAGGATCCCAAGTATCTATTGTTGCTATTAATTTGGGCATCGCTATATGATCTAGAATGTTATGAATTATTGAAGTTGATAGTAACTTATCCCATGTCTCCAAAAAATGTACCATAGGTTTAGGGTCCCTTGGCTCTTAGGAATTTGTAGCATAGGTTTAGTTTAGTAAGTCCTTATACTCAAATCTTCACTGAATTTATTCTCACTACTACAATAACATTACCTCTAAACCATGCAAAGGTTGTCAAATTGGTTCCCAACCTTGAAACACTCTTATAAGCAATGGCAAAGTGCAGATGCAATACATATATTGCTATTATTTATGTATGTATGTATGTCTATACATATATATACATATGTATATGTATATATAGGTGTATATATATACATAAATAGATGTGTGTGTACCTATGTATGTATATATACACAGAGATCTTGGCACAACAACAAAATTGATCTAGCTGCATACATATTCCAAAATCATAATAATAAAACAACAAAAATCACTCAACCCATGCTAAGTGACTTACCTCAAGATCATTCACAAAAATAATGCAAACCAAGAAAAAGGCTAAGTGCTCCTCTTTGACTCGTTCTAATATATGTTAATTCAAACCCATACACCTCCTTGATCTTAAATAGTGATGAATTATTTGACCAGAGTCTATCATACAATTTGTTGGAAATATAGATGAAGTAATTGAGAGGGGAGGGGTAAATCAGTTACCACAAAAATTAACTCCAAAAAAATAAATCCCTTAGATGTCTTTACATACTATTGATACTCAGTAAATAGTGCATGAATACTGTATCTTGGTAGATTAATTAATTACTATTTATCTAGCATTCATAGTCATTAATATGCTTGCAAAGATTAAAATAAATGAACACAAGAGACACTAGATTTAACATGAAAACCCAATATGGGAAAAACCACCAAGTAACTAGTCACCAATTTTCACTCTTCTGAAGTGAGCCCTGTTAGGAGAAAACCTTGTTAAAGGTTACAAAACACACTATTATGTGTGACCTTGTTAGAGGATTTAATCACCCTGTTAAGAGTGGCTTGGCTAGAGGTCGTGAGAACAATTCAATTGAACTATCACCTTGTTAGAGGATTTATAAAATGGTTGTTAAACCAACTCTGTTAAGAGATTCTAGATTCACTATTACAATGATTAGAAAGAAAAAATGAGGTGACCTGAATGATATGCAACTTATCTTTTTCTGATTACAGATCTTTGTTCTTCTTTTACTAGATCCTAGCTGATCGAATACAACTTTGCATCTCCTCCAAGATATCTAATCCTTCATCAAAATTTTCTCAATTCTCTTATTCCGTCCTTATTCATATACTCATATATACTCTCACACTCTAATTCACAACTTGAACATTATATATACATTTCAGATTATCAAGTGGGCTTAAATATAGGTTCCAATAAAAACAATCATTACATTAGTCAGCCGCATGAAGCAATTAAACTTAATATCAAAATAGTAAAATCCTTTGTTGGCCAACCAAACTCGGTAACCACTACTCCTTTGGAGACCGAGTGAGTTCGGTTAGCACTGACCTTCCTTTGTTGACCATGTGAGCTTGGTTGACATTGACTTTCCTTTGTTAACCTTGGGAACACAGTAGACATTAACTTTCCTTTGTTAACCTTGCGAGCTCGATAAATACTAACTTTTCCTACAAAATTCTTTGATGCCCGAGTTAGCTCAGTAAACATTAACTTTTCTTTGTTAACCTTGGGAGCTCAATTAATACTAACTTTTGCTACAAAATCCTTTGATGCCCGAGTGAGCTCAGTAAACATTAACTTTTCTTTGTTAACCTTGGGAGCTTGGTTAATACTAACTTTTGCTACAAAATCCTTTGATGCCCAAGTGAGCTCGATAAACATTAACTTTTCTTTGTTAACCTTGGGAGCTCAGTTAATACTAACTTTTTCTACAAAATCCTTTGATGCCTGAGTGAGCTCGCTAAACATTAACTTTTATTTGTTAAGTATAGGAATGTTCAGTAGACACTGTAAATTGCTTTGCAGATCATCTGAGCTCGGTAGACTCTATCTGATGAATGATATGACATTTGTGTAACATCAAAGACAATACACAATTACCAATTGTATCCAACAATCTCCCTCTTTGGCATTGATGGAAACACAACATGTCATAGTAGAATGAAATTTGAAAACAAGTCTAACAAGCCTTTTTCTATTTGAACAACTTTCTCTATTAGATAGAAAACTCTCCCTCTTTTAGTAATCTCCTTCTATGAGGGAATATCATAGAAAACTTTTTCCTTTCAAAAAAATTTCAGAAAGATATGACAGTAAAAACTCTCCCTCTTTGACAACACATGCCAAAGACAACACAACTCAAATAATTTTAATGTACCTTTAGTACTAGTTCATATGCAATATTTCCTGATTATGCTGCATCGACTAATAGATTTTCATCTTGGTATGCATTGACGCATCACTAAAACTTTATTTTAGTGAACTTCAGATAAGGGAGTGACCCCTAACTTACTTCTTAGATACAAGAATGCATCCTTAGGTAATGGCTTTGTGAATATGTCAGCAATTTGTTCCTTTGTATGAACATATTCCAATCTGATCTCCTTGTCTTGCACTAATTCTCTGACAAAATAATATTTTATTGCAATGTGCTTGGTTTTGGAATGCATCACTGGATTCTTAGATATGTTTATTGCACTTGTATTATCATAGAACATAACAACTGGTTCTTTGATTTCCAACTTCATGCCTTCCAACAACTATTTAAACCAAACAATATTTGAATAGTTTACTACAACAACAACATACTCTGCCTCTGCTGTAGAATGGGATGTGCAATTCTACTTTTTGCTTGTCCAAGAAACCAACCTTTTTCCAAGAAAGAATGCTTCTCCACTTGTACTTTTTTTGTCATCAAGGTTTCTTACCCAATCAGCATCAGTAAACACTTTCAAATCCAAATTACCTCCAAATCTGTATCATAAACCATAATCTTCAATTCCTTTCAAATATCTCATTATTCTTTTGATTGCCATCATGTGATTTTCTCTTGGTTTTGCTGAAAATCTTGCTACAATACCAACTGCAAGGGCAATATCTGGCCTAGTATGAACTACATATTGCAACTTTCCAATCATAGATCTATACAGTGTTTGATATACTTCTTTTGATTCATCTTACTTGGTAAGTTTTAATCTAGTACACATAAGAGTCCCAACTAGTTTACAGTCTTCCATACCAAACTTTTTCAATATCTCCTTGATGTATTTTGATTCAGTGATGTAGATACCATTTTTATTCTGCTGAATTTGAAGACCAACAAAGAATTTGATTTCACCAAACATAGACATTTCAAATTCCTTGTTCATTTTCTCTAAAAATTCTTTGCAAAGATCATCATTTCCTATGAAAATAGTATCATCTACAAATATTTCTGCCAAAACAATCTTATTATCTTGTCCTTCCTTTATATACAAACTACTATTATCATTAGTTCTTTGAAAACCAATCTGAATAAGATAGTTATGCAATCTTTCATACCATGCTCTAGGGGCTTGTTTCAGACCATACAATGCCTTGTGTAATTTGCAAACCATGTTCCTTTTATCTGGATCAACAAAACCTTTAGGTCATTCAATGTAGACCTCTTCATCCAGTATACCATTGAGGAATGCTAACTTGACATCCATTTGATAAACATTGAATCCTTTGTGAGCAGCATATGCAAGTAAGGTTCTGACTCCTTCCAATCTTGCAACAGGAGCAAAAGTTTCTCCATAGTCTATTCCTTCTTCTTGAGCATATCCTTTGCATACTAGTCTAGCTTTGTTTCTTGATACCTTACTATCTTCATCTAACTTATTTCTGAATACCCACTTGGTTCCAATTACATTTTTATCTTTAGGCCTAGGTACAAGAGTCCATGTCTTGTTTTTCTCTATTTGTTCTATTTCTTCATTCATAGCCTTAATCCAGCTATCATTTTCCAATGCATCATTGATATTTCTAGGTTCAAAATCAGCAAGTAAATAAGTACCTTTCAACTTACTTCTTGTCATGGTTCCTTCATATTTGTTTCCAATGATCTGATCTGCAGAATGATGTCTCCTGACATATTTTGCTAATATAGGTTCCTTGCCTTTTGAAAGAATTTCATTGTTATCTTCTTGCATTTCAACTTTAGGTTCTAGCTTGGTAGATATTGGCTCAGGTCCTTCAAACTTCGTAGACACTTGCTTGATAGCATCTAAATGTAACTCGAGTTGATGTAGCTTGGTTTGAACTACCTATAACTTGGTTACTAATGACTCAGGACTAGAAGGTTCCTCATTGATTGATATTGTATCAGGTTCAGTGAAAACAAACCTTCTATAATCTTCTGGTTCCCTTTTGCTTTCTTCTTCAGTCCTTTCTGGAAACTCATCAACTTTCACATGTGCACTTTCTATGACTTTGTAAGTAGACAGGTTCAAACATCTATATGCTTTACTTTTGCAAGAGTATCCCAAAAATATTCCTTCATCACCTTTTACATCAAATTTTCCTTTTCTAGATTCTTTCAAAATGTAACATTTACTTCCAAATACTTTTAGATAACTTACATTAGGTTTGTAGCCATACCATAGCTCATAGGGAGTTTTGAATGAGTCCTTCTTAAGCTGTACTTGATTCAAGGTATAAACTGCAGTGCTGATAACTTCCTTCTAGTATTTGATAGCAATATTCTTTTCAATCATTAGGGTTCTTGCACAATCCATGATAGATCTATTCCTCCTTTCAGCTATTCCATTTTTTTTAGGAGTTCCAAGGGCTGATACCTATCTTTTGATTCCTCTTTCAATGCAAAAGTTATTGAACTCATGTGAAATGAATTCTCCTCCTCTGTCTGACCTCAAGCATTTCAATCTTTTTCCTATTTCCTTTTCTACTCTGGCCAAGTACCATTTGAATTTCTCAAATGCTTCTGATTTGTTCCTTAGATACATGACAGTCATCATTCTTGAGTAATCATCAACAAAAAGAATGAAGAACTTTTCTCCAATATAGCTTTCAATTCCAATGGGTCCACATAAATCAGTATGCACAATTTCTAATATATCTTCATACTGATAGTTTTTACTTTTAAAACTAGTCTTTCACATTTTACCAATCTGACAATTCTTGCATAGACCAACCTCAGGTTTCTTTATGTTAGGAATGCCTCTTACTTTCTTGAATTTGCTTATCTTTACCAAGTTATCAAAATTGACATGACACAACCTTTTATGCCATAACCAACTTTCTTCAAATTGAGAAATAAGACATGAACATTCACCAAGTTCAAGATAAAATAAGTTACCTTTTGTTTGAGTGCCTGATCTAATCAATTTTCCTTTTCCATCCAGTAGTCTTTCTTTTCCATGCATGAATTCTACTTTGAATCCATTATTGAGTAGTTGTGCCACACTCAACAAATTATGCTTTAGTCCTTCTACCTAATAGGCATTATCACATATAAGCTCTTTGGTTAGAGAGATTCTTCCTCTTCCTTTTATACAACAAGGTTCATTGTTACCAAATCTTACACTGCCACCATCATAGTTTTCAAAGTATTCAAACTTAGTTTTATCACCAGTCATGTAATGAGAACAACCACTATCTATGGCCCATATATCATTTTTGCTCCTATGAGAAATAAGTGCCATTTCTTCATCATTGTTAAATTCATCTTTCACAGCAATGTAGACAATTTCATCTTCTCCTTCATCATTAGAATCATTAGAATCTTTAGCCATAAAACATGTTTTCTTACCTTTATCTTTGAATGATTTGAAGTCTTTCTTGTCATTGTACTTCTAACCTTTCTTGTCATCTTTGTTCTTCTTGTTTGGGCACCTAGTAGTAATATGACCAACTTCTTCACATGAAAAGCAGATTAGAGGAACTTTACCTTTAAATTTACCTTTTCCTCTAGAATATTTCCTTGCTAGTAGAGCTTAAATCACCTCAAGATCACTGTCTGAACTTTGGTCTCATTCATCTTCACTTCCTGACTGAGATTCCTTTTTCTTTTTACTTTTCTCCTTAAGTGAAAACTTGGCTTCAAATACAAATTCAATATTCTTGGAAGCTAGAACATAGTTGTCAAAGTTGTCTAGTTCAAATGCAGTCAATCTTCCAACTATAGCCTCTAGATTTATCTTGTGATTTGCTTTACATCTTTCTTGAATTGCAGAAAATCTGATTGCATAAATGGGAAGTAGAGTTCTAAGAACTTTACTTATTATTGTATCCTCCTTGATATCTCCTCTAGATGCTTTGATTGCACTGACACATGCTTTGACTCTTTCAACATATTTTGCAATGTTTTCATCCTCTCTCATCCTCATTTGATCAAATTTTCCTCTCAGACTTTCTGCTTTGGTTCTTCTTACATTATCATCTCCTCCATAGATTTCTTTTAGCTTTTCTCACATTTCAAAGGCAGATTTGTAGTCTTTAATGTCATCAAATTCTTCATAACTCAGAGCAGATGCTATATCTATCATCATAATGTTGTGGGTCTTCTTTTCAGCAATATCATTGACAAATAATGTACCAGATGGTTTTGCATATTTTTCACCAAGGTATTTTAGTCTTGTATCTCCAATAGAAGCTAGATGAAGTCTCATCAACCCTTGCCATGCTGAGAAGTTGTCCCTGTTAAGTCTTGGAATTGCCCTCTTATAAGACATCCTAATCTTTGACTTAGATCCTTGAAATCTTGTCCTGCAAGCACCAAAACCTCTAATACCAATTGTTGGAAATATAGATGAAGTAACTGAGAGGGGAGGGGTGAATCATTTACCACAAAAATCAACTCCAAAAAAATAAATCCGTTAGATGTTTTTACATACTATTGATACTCAGTAAACAGTGCATGAATAATGTATCTCAATAGATTAATTAATTATTGTTTATCTAGCATTCATAGTCATTAATATGCTTGCAAAGATTAAAATAAATAAACACAAGAGACACCAAATTTAACGTGGAAAACCAATATGGGAAAAACCACCAAGTAACTAGTCACCAATTTTCACTCTTCTGAAGTGAGCCCTGTAAGGAACCAACCCTGTTAAAGGTTACAAAACACACTGTTAGGTGTGACCTTGTTAGAGGATTTAATCACCCTGTTAAGAGTGGCTTGGTTAGAGGTCTTGAGAACAATTCAACTAAACTATCACCTTGTTAGAGGATTTATAAAATGGTTGTTAAACCAACTCTGTTAATAGATTCTAGATTCACTATTACAATGATTAGAAAGCAACAATGAGGTGACCTGAATGATATGCAACTTATCTTTTGCTGATTACAAATCTCTGTTCTGCTTTTACTAGATCCTAGCTGATCGAATACAACTTTGCACCTCCTCCAGGATATCTAATCCTTCATCAAAATTCACTCAATTCGCTTATTCCATCCTTATTCATATACTCATATATACTCTCACACTCTAATTCACAAGTTGAACATTATATATACCTTTCAGATTATCAAGTCGATTTAATATAGGTTCCAATAAAAAAAAATCATTACATTAGTCGGCCGCATGAAGCAATTAAACTTAATATCAAAATAGTAAAATCCTTTGTTGGCCGACCAAGCTCGGTAACCACTGCTCCTTTGGAGACCGAGTGAGCTCGGTTAGTGCTGACCTTCCTTTGCTGACCATGTGAGCTTGGCAGACATTGACTTTCCTTTGTTAACCTTGGAAACTCGGTAGACATTAACTTTCCTTTGTTAACCTTTCGAGCTCGGTAAATACTAACTTTTCCTACAAAATCCTTTAATGCTCGAGTCAGCTTGGTAAACATTAACTTTTCTTTGTTAACCTTGGGAGCTCGGTTAATACTAACTTTTGCTACAAAATCCTTTGATGCCCGAGTGAGCTCAGTAAACATTAACTTTTCTTTGTTAACCTTGGGAGCTCGGTTAATACTAACTTTTGCTACAAAATTCTTTGATGCCCAAGTGAGCTCAGTAAACATCAACTTTTCTTTGTTAACCTTGGGAGCTTGGTTAATAATAACTTTTTCTACAAAATCATTTGATGCCCGAGTGAGCTCGATAAACATTAACTTTTCTTTGTTAAGTACAGGAATGTTCGGTAGACACTGTAAATTGCTTTGCAAATCATCTGAACTTGGTAGACTCTGTCTAATGACCGATATGACATTTGTGTAACATCAAAGACCATACACAATTAACAATTGTATCCAACAATAATTATGTACTACTTTATCTCCTATGGCTAAAGAGATATAAAAAGGAGGTGGCTTTATTTCCTTAGTTTGATTTTCCTCCTTGTGGGGTTGTGTATGGTTGGATGAACTTGAAAATTCACCTTGAGTTGATATAGAAATATCCTTAGGCTCTTCTTCCTTGTAACAATTATGTCCCTTACTCTGATCTTGAACTAGTATGGTAACCCCTTTTTCTATCCCTCAGTCCATGGAATGCATAGCTGCATTACTATTGTTCCCTTGATTTCTACCACCAAAATCCTCTCTACCAAAGATGGCATAAGAGACATTCCCTTGAACTTAAGCCTAATGTCCAACATTGAAGTGATTTGGATTGCATTATTGTCCTAAAGTTGTTAGCATCTCTTGTACAATTAAGGCCTAAGGAAATATACCTTGATCATTAGATGGACAATCGTGTATCCTTGCTATTCTTGAGCTAGGTTTTTCTGATAAACCATTACTTTTAATTGATCTAGAGCTACATAAGGCATACCATTGAACGATTTATTCTAGGCCCATGGATCATGTACTTGATGTGTTGGTGTATATAATTGGAAGGGTTGAGGAGACCTAACAATCTAGGATTGTTGTCCCTTGAGGCTTGTCACCTCACTTCCAAGGTTCTAAATCAATGATTCTCGCTAACTCATAGCCTACTTCATAGATTGTGTTTCTAATCTTTGATGTTGGAATCTCTTACCCATGTCAGAACTATGGTCTTTAATTTTTTTGTCTATATTTTGCATTAACATCTACATCATGATCTCAATCCTATATATCTCATTTGAGGATGTAGAAGCTATTGGGGTTGCAGCCAAGAGTTGAAATGTAGATATAGTAAGGATAAGGGCTATAGTAGGCTGATGATTGGGCACATCTACAAACAAAGGCATTGGAGACCTTGAAGCTAACTTTCCTCCTTGTATCAAGATATTCTTTTTCCCTTATAAAAATTTCATAAGCATCTAGTAAAGTATCCCCTCCCATATTTTTCACCGTGGTAGCTATATCACTATTAAAGGCTCTGAGATGATGCAAGAAAGCATCACCAGGACTGGGTTTCACTATAGTGGGTATTCTATCCCATATTTTCTAAAATCTATAACTAAAATCTATCATATATTCATGGAATGACCTTTTAATAATTGTCAAATATTCTAAAAGTGATAGGTGATCACTATTATCTTCAAAATGTTTACAAAGCCTTACTCTTAGCCCATCCCAATTAGTAATACAATTATGAGGTAAACCTCTATACCATTTTAATGATTTTCCTTTTAAGGATGAAGCTAGAAGCCTACTAACAACAATATCTTTAGTAATACCATATATATTGCGGATATTTGATATTTCTTGGATATTCTCTATAGGGGAAATGGAAGTTTCACTAGTAAAATCAAGTATAATTTTAAGTGCAGCAATTATTATATCATGTCTTTGAGCCAAAAGGAGAGGACTTCCACCATTGAAGGTGAAAAAACCATGTCCTTTAGGTTGTGCCATATGAAATAACATCTATTCAAATGAGAGAATGGCACCCTAGGTTGTGATCTATCAATAGGAGGAGTGGAAAGAGATCTTGTAGGTGTACGAGTTACTACTGCACTCCTAACTGGTAATAGAAATAATCTATTTCTCTTTCTTCTAGGGTTTGGAAATGAGAGTTTGGTATACTGAAAATTACCTCTAGAAGATGCCCTTGTGTGAGCTTTGGGTATGAACCACAACAACTTTTGGTCTAGGAACTAGAATGTAGAGTTGGAGTCACCAAGCACTTTGAAAATGAACCTCTTGAAGGCTTGGAACACAAAGACCAGCACTATCTTCTCAGCATATATTTGAAGTTCTCTTCTTTGACACTAGTGAACTTAAAATGCTTCAATATCTTAGTCCCACCGGGCATGCCAAAAGCTATTGACACAAAAGCTTGAACCCTTTCCTAAAGTCTCACCTAAAGGCCACCTTGTGTAACATGGAAACAATCTCAAAAGTGTGGGACATTGGGACTTGAGATTGAATCTGCAGAGAAGGTTGGCTTCCTTACTATTGGGGTACACCTAACTACTCTTTGAGAGAAAAAGGTGGAAGGAATGCATGAAAGAAAACTACCTAATCTAATCTAAAGATGGTGATACACCAAAATAGTTTGTTAAGTCATATCTTTTCCTAACAATGCATTATTAATCAATATAACCTTAGAATACATTGATTCAACCTTTGTCTTAATCCAACAGTTGCATACAGATTAGATACCAGATGAAATATCACAAGGAAGGAACTTCACTCTATAAAATTCAAAGGAAAGAGTAGATAGTGTTATGCAGATTGAAGAATGAAACAAAACATCAATAGAGGCAAGAAGATTTTGCACTAATATTGATGGAGAATGAGGCATGGTAAAGATTACATTCATTCATATACAAAAGGAAATTATAGTAACAAAGTGGAATACTGTTATTAAAGAATAAAAAAAAATGACCGACACTCAGAAGGGTTACAAAAATTTCTTTTATAGTGCAAGCACAACTCAAATAGCTTCAACCCTAAGGCAAAGCTCAATCACTACATTTAAAGGTTGTTGAGAATAATCACTACAAATATGGAAGAGATCTAATCGTGGTACACATCTAGATACAATAAAATCATATATTTCACCAATGTAGCCTTAGAAGTGATGACCATTAATACTCTAACTAGGTAGATGGATAAAACTAGGGTGGTGGAGTGTTTCCTTCATTTACCAAGCATTGGGAATGCTGAAAATAATTTTCCAAGGGTTGAGAGATTGAATTAGCCATTAAAAAGTTGCTCCTTCACTTCTATCAACATGCCAAGTTAGAAAAATAGCATGCCAAGCATATTCAACCACCACCCTATACCTTTTCCTAAAATTTCATTGGTCAAATACCTTATACTTTCTAGCTTGGACAAATGAGAAACACTTAATATTAGTTTATTCAAAATATGACCCACCATTGCCCGTTTGACTTTCAATCCTAATGGAATATGCCACACATCAACATTTTTCTTTGTCACTATAGTTAATAACCTTGCAACTTTCCATCATGAAAAAGTGACAACATGGATGCATGCAAGATCAATGATGGATGTATATTCATTAAGAAACTAGCCCACTTTGCAAAGAAACAAATAGAACATGGACACGTGTCACCCTTCTAACAACCCACCAGCCATGAAAGAGAAATGGCCCATCGAGACACATGTCTTCTTGTCACATTATTGCAATAGCTAAACTCCTTGAATCTTCAAATTGCAAGGATACAATAGTTGTAGATCAACTTGCATCCGACAGAAAAAACTTGAGTTGGTCCACCTTTTCCTAGTTAGCAACCTTTGATCAATAAAATGTCGTCGACCTGCCACATTACCCTGACACATCCATGTTCCATCTTGAAGACTGACAATGGTCCCAAAAGTTCATGTGGTGAATGCTCACTTTCTCACTTTCTTTAAATACCATGCATCTTGAGAAAGCAAGAAATTGATAGCCCTTGATCTTGGAAAATATGATGATGGAGAAATGAATTGAAACTCTCGATCTAGCCAACCTCACTATCCAATCAAAAACTACACATATACCATAGCACTCTGAAACTAGACTACCACATCATATAGGTTAATCCACATGGCATCTTGTCACATCTCCACAACCTTAACTTGGGTCAACCCTTAACTCAGTGTGACACTATGAGGAAACTGACATCAAACCATGATCACTCTATTTTAACCTATCATTAACCTAAATGCCTTAACCCTAAAAATGAAAGTTAAATGGAATTATTGCATCATTGCCTTCATCTTCAGTTAATATTAACCTTCAGTGACCTAGTGAGAAAGGTTATTCTTTGTGTCATGGCCCTAACCATGATTAAATATTAATCCATTGCAAGTAGGCGATGAGAGGTAGTCGCATGATCGCGACTTAAAATTCCAAAGGGGTATAACATGAACGCTTAAGACTTAGGATATAAAATGTAACCAAAATGTTTATAAGTCCAACTTATAACATTTGATCATTTGAATATTTAAAAATATGACCATTGGGCATGTTTGATAGACAAAACTCAAATTTTGGTGACTTATACGGCATACTAGCCCACTAAGTATATGACCAATGACCTGAAGTATCCATTGGGCTATGGAGTCATAAAGAACTGAGATCTGCTCTGCAAAACCAAAAACATTGAAGAACTGCAAACTCTGCAACTATAAAAAAAAATTTAAAACTTGGCTATCTCACAAGGAAACAACCTGTGCTCATACACTTCTTGGAAAATAGAAAAAACTAAAAACAAAACTACCCTACTATGTACATTACTTACAAAGAAAGGTAATTCAAACAAAACCGTTAACTATCTTGTTGAAATAACTTTATTTCTTTCTAACCTTGGAATGCTTGACATGTTCAAACATCATTCTTTCACCACTAAATAGCTAACTACAATACCATACTCCACCAGAATTTGATACAAATGATGGCTCACCAATGTATTCATGTTCCTCATCCTAATGAATGGAATCATCCTTTATGTCCTTGAAGACAAAAATATCATCATCAAACCCTTGAGAGAACCATGACTCTCCTAGTTGCTATGCTAGTTCTTGATGCTCAAACCATCCAGCTAGTGATGACTTGGATAGGGCCTCTTCATTTGCATCCTAGATCATATTTGGAATGACAAAATCCTATTCATGTATAACATAGAACCTTGGCTCAATTTCATCCTTATACCTAAAAGGATTCCAGTGGCCCTCCTCCCTATCAAAAATAGTACAATTCATATTTGAAGGGTCAACCCTAAAAGGCTCAACATGCTCGATATTGAATGCCTTTGGCATTATGAAGGTCTCTGTGCCATTCCTATCTTTGAAAAAGATCTAGGACCAATCAGTAGAAATACATCCACCACTGATCTTAGTAGTGAAATCCTTAGATAAGAAAATGACAAAGTGTGCAGGGAGATCTATAAGAGTTATATCCTGCAACATAGTATAACTAGAACATGCATGTAGGGTTACTTCTAAATCTCTAAATACTCCTAAATTTCCACAAGAACTACCATCCAACTAGATAATCCCATTGGTCATAGGCTCATAATTTATGCTTAGCTTATTAGCAATCCTCTTAGGCATGACTAAGGTGCAAGCACCAAAGTCTATCATGCAACTATGAACTACTTTATCTCCTATGACTAAAAAAATATAAAAGGAGGTTGCTTCATATCCTTACGTTTATTTTACTTCTTGTGGTTTTTTATGGTTGATTGAACTCAAAAATTCACCTTGATTTGATATAAAAATAGCCTTAGGCTCTTCTTCCTTCTTGCAACTTTTTCCCTTACTCTAATCTTGAACTAGTGTGGTTGCCCCTTTTTCTATCCCTGGGTCCATGGCATGCATAGTTGCATTACTATTGTTCCCCTAATTTCTACCACCAAAATCCTTTCTACCAAACATGGCATAAGAGGCATTCCCTAGCTCTTGAACCTGTTGTCCAACATTGGACTAATTTGGATTGCATTATTGTCCTAGAGTTATTGTCATCTCTTGTATAGTTAAGGCCTAAGGAAATGTACCTTGATCATTAGATGGACAACCATGTGTGTATCCTTTATATTCTTGAGCTAGGTTGTTTTGATAAACCATTGCTTTTGACTAATCTGGAGCTACATAAGGCATACCATTGAAAGATTTATTTTGGGCCCATGGAGCCTATCTTTGATGTGTTGGCCTATATGACTACAAGGGATCAAGAGACCTAAAAATCTAGGATTTTTTTTCGTTGAGGATTGTCACCTCAATTCCAAGGTTCTGAATCAATGATTACTACTGACCCATAGCCTACTTCATAGATTGTGTTTCTAAGCTTTGATCTTGGAGACTCTAACCCATGTCAGAACTATGGTCTTGAATTCTTTTGTCTATATTTTACATTAACATCTATGCCATGATCTCAATCCTATCTATCTCATTTAAGGATGTAGAGGCTATTGGGGTTATGGCCAAAACTTGGCATGTAGATATAGTAGGGATAAGGTCTATAATAGGCTAATGATTGGGAACATCTAGAAAGAAAGGCATTGGAGGCCTTAGAGCTAGCTTTCCTCCTTGCATCAAGATATTATGTGCCCTTATAGTAATTTCATAAGCATCTGGTAAAGTATCCCCTCCCATAGTTTGCGTTGTGGTATCTATATCACTATTAAAGGCTCTAAGGTAATGCAAGAAAGCACTACTAGGAGTAGGTTTCACTGAAGTAGATATTCTAAATTTGTAACTAAAGTATTTCATACATTCATGGTGCACCCTTTTAATAATTTTTAATTGTTCTAAAAGTGATAGGTGATCACTTTTATCCTCAAAATGTTTACAAAGCCATACTCCTAACCCATCCCAATCGATAATAGAGTTATGAGGTAAACCTCTATACCATTGTAATGCTTTTCCATTTAAGGATGAAGCTAGAAGCCTAACAATAGAAACATCTTTATTAATACCATGTATATTGCAAACATTTGATATTTCTTGGATATGCTCTATAGGCTTCACTTGTAAAATTAGGTATACTTTTAAGTGTAGCAATTGGTATATAATGTCTTCGAGCCAAAAGGAGAGGACTTCCACCATTGAAGGTGGCAAAAGCATATGCTTTACATTGTGACATATGAAATAATGATCTATTAAAATGAGAGGATGGCACCCTAGGTTGTGATCTATCAACAAGAATAGTGGAAAGAGGTCTTGTAGGTGTACAAGTTACTATTGTACTCCTAACTGGTGATAGATATAATTTATTTCTCTTTGTTCTAGGGTTTGAAAATGAGACTTTCATATACTAAAAATTACCTCTAGAAGATGCCCTTGTGTGCACTTTGAGCATGAATCATAGTAGCTTTGGTCTAGGAACCAGAATGTAGAGTTGGAGTTGCCAAGTACTTTGAAAATTAGCCTCTTGAAGGCCTAGAACACTAAGATAAGCACTATCTTCTCAACATATATTTGAAGTTTTCTTCTTTGACACTAGTGAACTTAAAATGCTTCAATATGTTAGTCCTACTGGGCATGCCAATATTTGTTGACACAAAAAATTACACCCTCACCTAAAATCTTACATAACGGCTACCTCATGTAACATTGAAACAATCTTGGAAGTGTAGGACTTTGCGACTTGAGATTAAATCTTCTAAGAAAGCCAACTTTCTTACTATTAGGGTGTACCTAACTACTCTTTGAGAGGAAAATGGGGAAGGAATGCATGAAATAAAACTACCTAATCTAATCTAAAAGGGGTGATACACAAAAATAGTTTTTTTAGTCATATCTCTGCCTAATAATGCACTATGAATCAATATAACCTCAAAATACACTAATTCAACCTTTTTCTAATCCAAGGATAGTACACAAATCAAAAACCAAATGAAATATCACAAGGAAGGAACTTCACTCTATAACATTCAAAGGCAAGACTAGATATTATTATACAGATTAAAGAATGGAACAAAACATCAATAGAGGCAAGGAGATTTTATACTAATACTGATGGAGAATGAGGCACAGTAGAGAATAATTACATTCATAGAAAAATAGAAATTACAATAACATAGTGGAATACTATTGTTAAAAAATTAGAAAAAATGATCGACGCTCAAAAGGTTTACAAAAACTACTTTTATAGTGCAAGCATAACTCAGATAGCTTCTACCCTAAGGCAAAACTCAACCACTATATTTAAAGGTTATAGAGAATAATCAATCCTAATCTAGAAGGGATCTAATCATCATACACATTTGGGATGTAGGAAAATCATATATTTCACCAATAGAGCCTTGAGAAATAGTGACCATTAATACTCTGATTGTGTAGATTGATAAAATCAGGGTGGTGGTGTGTTTCCTTTATTTACCAAGCATGAGGAATGCTGAAAATAATCTGCTAAGGGTCGAGAGATTGAATCCACTATTAAAGAGTTTCTCCTTCACTTCTATCAACATGCCAAGTCAAAAAAATAGCAAGCCAACCATTTTCAACCACCACCCTATACCTTTTCCAAAAATTTCGTTGGTCAAAGACCTTTTACTTTCTAGCTTGGACAAATGACAAACCTTTTATATTAGTTTATTCAAAATATGACCCATTGTCACCCCTTTAACTTTCAACCTGCTAGAGTATGTCACGCATCAACCTCTCACTTTGTCACTATAGTTAATAACCTTGCAACTTTCCATCACCACAAAGTGACAACCATGAATGCATGTGAGATTGACGATGGATAAATATTCATTAAGAAACTAGCCCACCTTGCAAAGCAAAAAATAGAACATGGACACTTGTCACCCTTTTAAAAACTCACCAACCCCAAAAGAGAAATGGACCTCTGAGCCATCTGTCTTCCTGTCACATTCTCTCAATAGCTAAACTCTGTGCATCTACAAATTGTGAGGATGCAATAGCCATAGATCATCTTGCATCTGATGGAAAAAACCTAAGTTGGTCCACCTTTTCCTAGTTAGCACCCTTTGACCAATAAAATGCCACTGACCTGCCACATTTCCCTAACACATCCATGTTCCATTCTATAGATTGACAATGGTCGCTCAATTCCACATGATGAACGTTCACTTTCTCACTTTTGTTAAACACCATGCATCTTGAGAAAGTGAGAAAGTGACAACCCTCAATCTTGGAGAATCTGATGATGGAGAAATGACTTGAAACTCTAGATCTAGCTAGCCTCATTATCCAATCAGTAACTACTCATATGCCATATCACTCTGACACTAGATTTCCATATCATATAGGTTGATCCACATGGAATCTTGTCACATCTCCACAACCTTAACTGGTTCAACCCTTAACTCAGCATGACCCTACAAGGAAATCAACATCAGACTATGATCACTCGTTTGCAACCTATCATTAAATTCAATGTCCTAACCCTACGAATGAGCAATAAAGGGAATCAATGCATCATTGAATTGATCTTGAGTTAAGCTTAACCATTAGTAACCTAGCAAACAAGGGTATTCATTGTGTCATGGCCCTAACCATGATTAATTTTTAATCCATTGCAACCAAATGATGAGAGGTAGTTGCATGATCACAAATTGAAATTCCAAAGGGATATAACATGAAGGCTCTAGACTTAGGATATAAAATGTAACCCAAGGTTTATATGTCCTTTATTAAATTTGATCATTTGAATATTTGAAAATATGACCATTTGACATGTTTAACAAACAAAACTCAAATTTTGGTAGCAGGGAAAATATGACTAATAAATACCAAGTTATAGCTAGAGATAACTAAAGGAGATGAGAAAGCTAGTCCAAGTGAAGTACAACAGAAAGAAAGAATACCTAAACCTATCTTATCAAAATATGTTAGAAGGAACCATACATCTAACCAAATTGTTGGAGACAAATATTCAAGAGTCATGAAAAGAAGTAAGTTGAAAAATGATACATGTCTACTATGTGAGGTTGAACCTAGATTATTTATAGTTTCTTTAGAGAAAGAATATTAGATTAAGGTAATGAATGAGGAAATTGATCAAATAGAGAAGAACAACACATGGACATTGGTACCAAGACCAAGGGATGAGAATGTGATTGGAACCAAGTGGATATTCAAAAAAAAACTAAATGAGAAAGGTGAAGTCAAATGTAACAAAGCAAGAGTAGTTTGTAAGGGATACACACAAGAGGAAGGAATTGATTATGGAGAGAAATTTGTCCCAGTTGCAAGGTTGGCAGGAGTAAAAACGTTGCTTGCATATGTTGCTTACAAAGGTTTCAAGGTATAACAAATGGATTTAAAATATGTAATTCTAAATGAAATCTTAGAAGAAGAAGTCGATATTGAACAACCTAAAGGATTTTTTGATTCAAGCAAGAAGAGAATGGTATGCAAGTTGGACAAAGCATTATATTGTTTAAAACAAGCCCCTAGAGCATGGTATGAAAGTTTGCATACTTATAAAAATTGGTGAAATTTGGTTTTGTAAAAACCAATGATAATAGAAATTTGTACTTGAAAATTGAATATGAGAACAAGATATTGCTACTTGATTTTTTTGTTAATAATATCATATTTGGAGGACATGATTTATTGTGAAAATCATTTTCTAGTAAGATGAAGAAATGATTTGAAATGTCAATTTTTGGAGAGATCAAGTTCTTTGTTGGTTTACAAGTCTATCTAATGAAGAGAGGTATATACATTACATAATCAAAGAATATCAAGGAGGCATTGAAAACCTTTGGTATGGAAGATTTAGGACTAGTTGGAACACCTATGGCCATTGGTCAAAAACTTTCAAATAATGATGATTATGCTAAATTAAATCAAACATTATATAGGTTAATGATTGAAAAACAATAATATTTTGTACATAATAGTCTTGGCATTGAATTAGATATTGGTATTGTTGCAATATTTTCTTCTAATCCTAGATAAAATTACATGATGGCTATGAAAATAAGACTGAGATATTTCAAAGGAATATAAGACTGTGGACTATGGTACAAGAAAAGTGACAAGTTTGAACTAAAGGTTTACACAAATATTGATTGGACAAGAAACATTGATTAAAGAAAGAGTACAAGTAAAGGATCTTTATTCATAGGAAGGGGACTAATTTCATGGAAAAGTAAGAAGCAAAACTATATTTCTCAATCCACAATAAAGGCTAAGTGTGTTATTGCAACAATTAATTGTTTAAACATTGTGTAGATCAAGAAATTATTGAAAGGTATGAAGGAAGATATTGAACCTATTGTGATATATTTTGATAACATAAATGCTATAAACATGTCAAAGAATCCTATGATGCACACAAAGACCAAACACATTGCTATCAAGTATCATTACTTGAGAGATTTAGTACAAGTCAAAGAAGTAATATTGGAGTATGTGAACACAAAGGAGTAGATAGCTAATATATTCTTGAAGGCATTATTAATCTTAGATTGGTTTTGACATATGAGTGACAACATACTTAAGTCATTTACTTAGTTCATGCCAAACAAGTAATACATGTCGAGCATAATTTGTTAGATAGTATATGTCAAGTAACTAGCAAGTGCTAAGTCACACAAGTGTTGAGCAAATAGTATGTGTCAAGTTATTTAGATGTTTAGGGACCAATGGGTGTTGAGTCATTCAGAGGCTAAGTTATAGCATTAAAGACTTCAAGTTCCAAATAAGACAAATTTGACGTAATTGTTTGTAATAGAACAAACTTCTAAGTAGACCATTTTTAAGCTAACTTAAGGATTCTTTTGCAATCTTAGATGATAAGAATGAATTTTTAATGTGAATCCCTATGCATTGTGTGAATCCAATCAAATAAAGGGAAGGATTAAGTGGCAATACGGATGAATCACAATCGTCGATTCATACCTAACCCAAAGTCACCTAGGTCTTCTTAAGGAGGACAAACCCTAAAATTTTTATGAATGCTTAAGGGGAAAAGAGACAAATTTTCACGCACAAACAGAGCATTCATGGTGACTAAGGAGTTTTAATTTGAGATACATTATAGAATCATTTAGAGGAGGATAGAGGAAAGAATTAGAAGACAATAGAGATACATCTAATTAGAAAGGATCAAGTACACATGAGGAAAGAAGTGATCTGACATCAAGCAATAGAGTGCTAACCAAAGGATCATTGTTGAGACATTCTAATAGGTGAATCAATTAAATCTCTTAATAAAGTAGTCTTCATTAGCATTAACCTCAGATAGAAATAATAGTTACATGTAAATATAACCAATACCAAAAAATAGTAGATCACATAAGAGATAACACAAGACAACAAGATTTAATGCGGTTCACCCAATCCCTGGGCTACGTCTGTTGGAAATATTCAAGACTAGCTAGGTTACTGAGAGGGGAGGGTTGAATCAGTAACCTCAAAACTTTTAACAATTTCAGCACTTAATCCAATTATCATTAATAGATCTAATATACTACATGCATGAGAAAATGAAAGCACAAAACACTCTAAACATAATATTTGGTGACCCAGAAACCTTCCAAATAGAAAGTAAAACTAGGGTGGGGATGATACCCATAAAAGTTCAATACTGCAATATAAAGTTGGCCTATTAAGGCTTGCAATGATCACTTCTGATGATCTACCATATTAGGAACAATTACGACTACTAGCTCCACCTTGTTAGAATTTTTACAAACATACCATGAAGTATGCACTTGGTAAAGAGATTTAAAGAAAAGACTGTTAAGTCTACCCTATTAAAGGATTTGAAGTTGATTCACCTATTAGGATGAAATAATAGATCTAACTTACAACTAAATTGCTGATTAAGGTCCTTGAAGTACTGATCACCTCTATGTGATAGATGTAACTTTGCTACTCTTGAAATGACCTTGTAATACACTTTAATCTATTGTTGATTCACATTCACATTCTTTTTATTTCATTCATATTCACTCTTCCCAAAATCACTTCTCCTGGGTATGATACAATACATTACATATATACCCATCCATTTCACATAATTACAAGGTCAACCAATACACAAGTTAACACTAGTATTATTGAGTTGGCCCAAATGCAGATACTCAGGTTCTAAAATTGACTTGGTGAATTTCTTATACATGGCATCCACTGTCATTACTCGGCATTGTCATGCATTTGGTAGAAATAGAGGCTTCATCCATACTAATTACTTCAATGTAGTTTCAAACTTGATGAACACTAGTGACTCAATAGATACTGTATAACTCGATAGAAATTGAATTCCACATTTACCATGCCTGGACTCAGTAAACACTAATCATCTCATCACTTAGTTAACACTAGATTCATTTGACAAGAACTGATGACTCAGTAGACACTTTGAAGCTTGGTAACCACTAAACTACTCGATAAGAACTATTGGTCTTCACACTGGCTGAATTCACTTGGTAACCACTAGAATGCTTAGTCTGAGCCATGAAGCTTGGTAAACACTAAATTACCTAGAAAACACTAAACTGTTTAGTAAAAACATGAACTATTCGGCAAGCACTGAAGAATGTTCCAAGAGCTCAATAACTATAGAGAATCTAAATAAGTGTTGTCACTAATAAAAAACTTGTCTTAGTGCAAAAAATCTCCCCCTTTTGTATTAGTGAAAAAAACATTTATCAACCAAATCTTATATACAATGTCATGCTAATTTTTTTTGAGATTTTTCAAAACTTTTCTTTGTAACTCTGCTATATAAACATTTTGCATATATCTCCCCCATACAATATGCATATCATATCAAACATAATAACATACTAAGTATATCTCCTAGTATGGAATCTTTCTCTCATACAAATATCTCTCTTCCTTAGTCTCTCCCCTTTTATTATGCACGTGTCTCTCCCCCTTTTTGACAATAATACCAAAGATTTATACACAATTTGCTTATATAGAGACACCAAAATGTGAGAGAAATTTAGAATGTACCTTAAGAATAAGAGTTAAGGTCTTGTCCCAGTTTTCTTGCAAAATTTTGCAAGTTTGAAGAGCAACTTGTACTTCTGCAAAGAGCTCAATCATATGATTTGCAATTGAAAAATTATTGTTATGGATCAATATTTTGGAATAAGAAATGTGCTTTTGCATTGCATCCATGATGGGAAGGATCATATTTTAGATTTCTAGGAGTGTAGACCAGATCCTTGCTTCCTCTCTCAATAATTATGCTTACATATTTGATCTTCATGTGGCATGCAGAGCTTGAACTAGGGTCAAGATTCAACTTCTATGCACTAGCCTTCAGATCTTCATCAATATTATTCAATTTTCCCTTTATTTCATTTATATACTTAGTAACATCACATAGCTTTGCAAAAAGAGATGTTACATTTGAGAAGGAGGTTTCAAGATTTGACAAAATTGAAGAACGTTCTACCTTCTGAATAGCTATCTACTGAGCAATGTGCTCAAGCACTTTATTATCAAAATTCTTCTCTGCTTTCTCTATTAGCTTATTCTGGCCACTAGAATCCTCATTGACTTTGCTAACTGCCTCTTCTAATTGCAAAAAAATGTGTTGAGAAGAATCATCATTAACACCTATAGCCTCTGTCAAATATTTTATGGCACTTTCAATGATCTTGAATTCTCTGTCTCTTTCTTCTCTTAATTACTTCTACTTAGCTTTCTGTTCAAGGAGCTAATTGACTAATCTCATCTGATCTACAGTAGCATTGTCAAAATCCAATTTGGGAATCTTAATATTCATATCCAAATCTATGTCTTACTCTATTTCCTTTCCACTAATCAAAAGTTTTAGTTGTGTCTTTGGTTTAACTTCTAACTTTAATGCTTTAGATTTTGAAATAGAAACAATAGTGGAAATAGTAGGGATAGCAGTAAAAATTTGTATAGTGCCTACTGATGGAACACTTACTAGAGTACTTAAAGAATCCAAAATTGATGTATTTTCCAAACTTCCCAAAATTGAAGTATTTATAGGTGAAGTACTGATAGAAGTATTTGCAATTGAAGCACTTATTGAAGCATGCACAACTGAAGTAGCCAAAACTGAAGGACTCAAAATTGTACTTACTACTGATGAACCTGACTCAGGAATTCAAGAAGATGAATGTTGTAGCTTGGTAGATGAAGTGGTAGACACTTCCATTAGTGATATGTTGAGCTGAAAGGGAGCGAAGAGTGATTGGACATTTGATGAATCTATTGTGGTCACAATCAAACTTGTTGAAGCTGACTCTGAATTTGATGTAGCTGTTGATTCGCTTGGAGAATGAGGAAGTGAGGCAATGACTACTGTAGCTATCTTCATACGATTAGTCTCCTCATCATCTTCTTTGACTTCCTCAATAGCTTCTTCCTTTTTATCTTCTTCATCATCCTTCATTAACTCTTGATACAAGGAGTATTGTCTTCTTCATTTTCTTCATCCTTGTCACTGTCATCATCATCATCATCATCATCATCATCATCATCTTTGATCTCAATAGGATCTTCACTTGGTTTGTGAAGATGGAACACATTTTTCCATAAGTATGTAACATTCTTCACAACATACTCAACATCTTTCATTAAAACAAGACAAGTATTGAACTTTAGAGTCATTTTTCTCTCATTTTCTTTTAATGCTTTATTTACCTCTACATCTATCAAGTTGGGTACCAACTATTTTAGAGTTTGATAAAAAAATGTCTTTTATAGTTTGAATGGTGTTCTCCCATTTAACCTTGACCTTATCCAACAAAATTATAGGGATTTTTGATGCAAATTGATCAGGAGAGAATTTCCATCAACCTAATTTTCCCATGATCGAATCTATAACTTCTTTCTATTTTGCTGGAGTCCTGGTCTCATATTTGAGTGCTTTGAAGTTGTTTATTCCAGCACCTTGTCTTAACTATTTTATTATTTCCTAAAATGTGGGAGGAGGTTGGTTGAGGACAACATAACCATCATGTTTTCCTAATTTCATCTTGGATCTCCTTGTGAGTATAGCAGTGTATGGCTTGGCTGGCTTGGTGATAATCACCTTGCCTTTCTTCCTTACAGACTCTTCTTCTTTTTTTATTCCTCTTCATTTTTCAGATTCCTCCACATATTCTCCTTTTCCTTTGATAAGCATAAGTGGGGCACTTTTTATTTTCAATTTTGATATCCTCCTCTTTCCTTTGTTCATAGCATGTGGAAGCTTAATTTCAAGCTCAATTCTTGCTTTAGATTCATCATAGGTTCCAAACAGAGGTGCCTTTGGATCTAAGAGCTCACTAACCAGGGCTTCAATTATTTATTTTGCCTCATCAATATTAACCTCATAAGGAAGAGGTTTTACCTATACTATTCTAGGCCCAACTGCCTAGATGTATACTTTGTCACTATCAATCATAAAACAAACATCATCCTTATAGTCTTCAACCAACTTCTGTGGTATTTTGAACTTCTTATTCATCTTTTCCTTGAAATATTCAAAATAATTGTCCATGATGCTATCAAAATTTTCACCCATTTCAGCTACAAATTCATTTATCTGATATAAGAAGGGTGTGTCTTTTCTCCATACAACTGTGCCTTTAGATGGAAAAAACTTTTGAACATAGAAAAACAAACAAGTTAATAGTGAACCAAACTTGCATGGGTTATTCTTTGAAGTCCTAATGCTTTCCATATTCTTGTTCAGTTTTTTCAAAATAAAATCTACTAGGTCATATGATAAATTCTTCTTAACAACCTTATAAGCTAGGACAACTGCTTCACACAACACACTGTTGAGTTAACTTGAGTTGTAAATCTTATGATCTATGACATGAATGCCAAATTTGATTTCTATGTCAAATACACTACTAATTTTCATTTCTCTTTTGTCCCACTCAGCTAGGGTTTTCTTTTGTAGCTCATCTTGACCTAGGGTTTTTGTGACTTTGGCTTTGGTAAGCATAGGGAGACCAGTAATGCGATGAATCATTTTCTTGGTAATTAAAACTAGCTGCTCTAACCATAATTGACCATTATGAACTTGGCTTAAGATATACCTAATCCATTTGATTTGAAAGTTTCGTGGTAGGTGAGGAATATGGGTTAAGCCTTTTTCTTCCAAGTGTTTATGCTCGAGTTTAAGAATTCCATCCACATAGAGTTCACTTAGGGCATTGTCCATTTCTAGGGTTCTTATCTCCTTAAATACACATTTGAAATGAATTCTAATTTCATTGAAAAGAAGTACCTTGGGTGGTATTTGAGATTAAGCTCTATTCAAATTGAGGGTTTCTACGATCGCTGGCACCAATTTGAAGTTTGAAGCTTTCCACTCAACACCTCACAACAACATTTTAGATCCTTTCTTTGCCTTTCTATTACTACTACTAGATACCATGATCACTCAGTAAACTGAGAAAATTCTTCAAAAAACTTCTGTTGGGAATTCTGCTCAAGATCGCAAATATGCTCTACAAATTGCTCTATTCACAATATACTAAATTCACGATAGAAATGAAATTTATTTCCTACCTTTTGATAATAAAAAAACTTCCCATTAATTCTCGGTATGATGAGAACCATAATGACATAGTGTGTGACAGCATGTCATCCACTATCTGTACAAATTGCTCTATGAAAGCTTTATAACTCCGGAACCAAACAAAACCTTGTTACTCCTGACTTTTCTCAATATGACCCAACCTTACTCAGTGATTGCTAATACTAATCCTTTTTGTGATCCCCTTGTATCTAAAATATTGATTTGGATCTTTTCTTTCTTTCCAATTCTAGAACTATTTAAGATTCTTTCCAATTCTAGAACTATTTAAGATGTAACCTTGAAAATATAGTTCCAGTTCTTCCTGAAGAACTTAATTGGAAATGATGGAGTCACCTACTTCTTGAGTGACTTGACTATCATCACTAGAACTAGCTTGCTCAATAGATTTAGGAATCCATTGTTGTCTCATTTGCTTCATGATGCTATCATCTTTTTCTTTATTTTCATCTTCAACTCTACCTATAATCATGCAATTCTTGGCAATATGACCAAGTTCAGTACATGTGTAACATCTTATGGTAGTATCCTTTATTCTCGTGTGATGTCTAACACAATTCATACCAATGTGTCCATATTCGTCACAGTAATGACATCTACACCAAGTGTTGTAATCCCAACCAAATATTGCCTTCACAAATTGTTCAGCTGGATTGAATGTCTTAGATCTACATTCAATTGCCTTGTGACCTTGTTTCTTGCATTTGTGACACTTGCCATCAAATTTTGGTTTCTCTTTGCATTCATTTTCTCTATGACCATGCTAATTTCAATTGTAGCATTTTCCATTGAATTTTGCCTTTCCATTACTCCAACATTTATTTGATGTATGACCTACCTTACCACAGTAATTGCAAGTAGGTCTTTGATTCCTTTGAGCACCTTGTTTGGAGGATTCAACTTCTTCTTTGTATCCAATTCCTACTTTTCCCTTTTGCCTATAAGGATTCTACTCATTTTGTTGATTCAATTGATCCATGTCTGTTTGGGATTTCATTATTCTTTCATTGATTTTCTTTTCAGTATTTAAATCATTCCTTAACCTTTTAATTTCAAATCTTGGATTCATGATTTCTTCATTTTCATTGGAGAGTTAATTAATAATAATTTCTTGTTGAAGGGATTGATTTGAACTTCATTGTTCCTTACCTCCAAGTCTTATTTTTCCTTATTTCTCTGTTCTAAGATTTCACACAATCTTGTTGACTGAATTTCTTGTTCTCTTTTCAATTTTCTTACTTCTTCTTGCAGGGAGCCATTCTTTTCTAGGAATTCTTTGATTGCATCATTTGCTTCATCTGAACTGCTTGAGAGGAAAAAATCTTCAATCTTACCTTCAACATACTGGTGGTCATTCATCTATTTTGTAAGTTTCCTTTCTATTTAAGGATTGGGCAAGATGCTCTTTTTCTTCCTTGAGTTGAGCTATGGTCATCTCATGATCTAGCTTTTCATTATCAGTAGCTATGTCAAGTTTGAATATCTCCATTGTTCTTGATCTTTGCTCAAGCTATCAAGCTTTTATCCTAAGAACCACAAAGCTCTAATACCAATTGTTGGAAATATTCAAGACTAGCTACATTACTAAGAGGGGAGGGGTGAATTAGTAAACTCAAAACTTTTAACAATTTTAGCACTTAATCCAATTATCATTAATAGATCTAATCTACTGCATGTATAAGAAACTAAAAGTACAAAACACTTTGAACACAATATTTGGTGACCCAGAAACCTTCGAAATAGAAAGTAAAATTGGGGTGGGGATGATACCTGTTGTTTAGTGTGGAGCCTAATCAGTCCCCAAGTGGGAGATTGTTAGATTGTGGTGACTGATTAGGAAAGTATTGTACATACTTCATAAATAGTGGGGTTCAAGGCATCACCCCAGAAAAAAAATTTTGGGCCATGGCCGATATGGTAGCCAACATATTATGGCCGACACATGGCTGACATGTTATAACCCTAAAGCAGTTTAATAATTGTATAAAAGGGCTTACGGTTGGGTATTTTTCATTATGTTGTGATGTGAAATTGGCTCTTGCGGCGGTATTGAGCTGTAAGGGATTACAGATTGTAATCAGGTTGTAATCACTAGATTGTAATAAGATTAGACTTGTTGTTTGGTGGATGTAGCCCAGGGATTGGGTGAACCACGTTAAATCTTGGTGTCTTGTGTTCATTTCTATATGTTCTATTATTTTCTATTATTGGTTATATTTGCATGTAGTTTTTATTTCTATTCATGGTTTATCCTAACAAGTGGTATCAGAGCGAGGTTGTCTTTCAGTTTTCCTCTACAGGAAAGTCTCACAGTTAAGTGGGAGTCTCACGGTTGAGTGGGAGCAATGGAAGATGAGGGTAAGTTGAGGGTTGACAGGTTTAATGGGCAGAACTTCCAGTTATGGAAGATGCAAATGGAAGACTATCTATATCAGAAGGATTTATGGAAGTCGTTGGAAGGCAAAGCCAAGAATCAAGGAACTATGTCAGAGGCTGAATGCGATCTTTTGGATAGAAAGGCACTCAGAAGCATTCAGTTATGCTTGGCCCCATCGGTGGCATTTAATATTACAAAAGTAAAGACAACAAAAGATTTGATGAAAACCCTAGCGACACTGTATGAAAAGCCCTTCGCTTCAAACAAGGTATTTCTCATGAAGCATTTATTTAATATGAAAATGGTAGAAGGTGGATCTGTTACAGATCATTTAAATGAGTTTAATACTATTACTAGTCAATTATCTTCTGTGGGTATCAATTTTGATGAAGAAATTAGGGCTCTCTTGATTTTGTGTTCTTTACCTGAAAGTTGGAATGGCTTGGTAATGGCTATGAGTAATTATGTTCCTGGATTTAGTACCCTAAAATATGATGATGTGATCGGTGTTATTTTAAGTGAGGAAACTCATAAGAAATCCTCAGGTGGATCTACATCAGGAAGTGCTTTGAATGCACAAATTAGGGGCAGAACAACTAAGAGAGGAAATAACTCTGGAAATCATGGGAAATCAAGAGGAAAGTCAAAGGGAAAGAGGTCTCAATCGAGAGGACCAAATGATTGCTGGTACTGTGGGAAATCAGGACACAAAAAGAAAGATTGCTGGAATCGAAAGAAAAATGAAGAAGATAAATCAGATGGAGACAAGGAGGAAAATGTGGTAAGTAACAAATCCAAAGAGGATGCTTTGCTTGTATCTTTAGAGAGTGTTGATGATTCATGGGTTTTAGATTCTGGTGCTTCATTTCATGCTACACCTCATAGAGGTTATTTCATTGATTATGTCCAAGTGGATTTTGGACTTGTTTATTTGGGGGATAATGAACCCTGTCAGATTGCTGGAAAGGGAAAAATTAAGATTAAGTTGCAAAATGGGAATCATTGGCTACTACATGAGATAAGACATGTTCCAAAACTAAGTAGGAATTTAATTTCAGTAGGGCAACTCGGTGATGAGGGTTGTGTAGTTACTTTTAATGATAAAAATTAGAAGGTTTCAAAAGGTTCCCTTGTAGTAGCAAAAGGTGTGAAAGTAGGCACCTTATATCTTTGTACATGTCATATTGTTCCTTCTACTTTGATTGTTTCAGAGAAAAATGAATGTTCAGGAACAATTGCTGCAGTTGAGCAGGGAGAACAAATAATTGTTGTAGATTCTGATACAGTGTTTTGGCACAATAGACTTGGGCACACGAGTGAGAAAGGTATGAAAGTACTTCATTCAAAGAAAGTTTTACCAGTTCTAAAATGTGTGAATATGGATTTCTGTGAAAGTTGTGTGTATGGAAAACAAAAGAGAGTGAGTTTTGTAAAGACTGGGAAGGAAAACAAAAAGGAGAAATTAGAGCTTGTGCATACAGATGTATGGGGACCAGCTCAGGTATCTTCCCTTGGTGGCTCTTATTATTATGTTACATTTATTGATGATGCAACTAGAAAAGTATGGGTTTATTTCCTTAGATAGAAATCTGATGTATTTCAAACTTTTAAGAAATGGAAATACTTGGTTGAAAATGAGATTGGTAAGAAATTAAAATGTCTCAGATCTAATAATGGTGGTGAGAATTGAAGTCATGAATTTGAAGATTATTGCTCCACTAATGGTATTCGTAGATAGAAAACTATTCCAAGGACTCCACAGGAAAATGGAGTGGCTGAACGCATGAACAGGACTATAATGGAGCGTGCAAGGAGCATGAGGTTGCATGCTAGGTTGCCCTTACACATGTGGGTAGAGGCTATCAATACTGTAGTATATTTGATTAATAGAGGTCCCTCTACTCCTTTGGGTTTCCGTATTCCAGAGGAAGCATGGACTGGTAAGAAGGTGAATTATTCTTTTCTCAAGACCTTCGGTTGTGAAGCTTTTTCTCATATAAACTCTGAAAATAGAACCAAGCTAGAAGCTAAATCAAAGAAATGTGTCTTTTTTGGATATGACATTAATGAATTTGGTTATAGGCTTTGGGATTTTGAAAATCATAAAATTATAAGAAGTCGGGATGTCATATTCAATGAAAAAGTGTTGTACAAAGATCTGTTGCAGCAACATGAGACGAAAGAAGATGATTATGTAGTGTTGGATGATACTCCAAAAGCTGATGTTCTAGCCATTCCTCATGATGTGCAACAACTGAAACAACAAATACCACACACACCAATAAATGTTAGATGGTCAACAAGGAAAATTAGACCTCCACAAAGGTTTTCTCCCTCTTTATATTCTATTTTACTTACTGATGCTGGTGAACCTAAAAGTTATGATGAAGCTGTGCAGGTGGATACTAAGTTTCAGTGGGAGTCTGCAATGAAAAATGAAATGGACTCTTTGCTAAAAAATAAGACATGGGATTTGTGCAAGTTGCCTGTAGGTAAAAAGGCTTTACAGAATAAGTGGGTTTACAGGTTGAAAGAAGAGGAAGGAGGTAAGAAAAGATTTAAGGCCAGGTTAGTTGTAAAAGGATTTGCACAAAAAAAGGGAATTGATTTTGATGAGATATTTTCTCCTATTGTTAAAATGACTTCTATTCGTACTGTTTTAAGTCTTGTGGCTACTAAATATTTTCATTTAGAGAAGATGCATGTCAAAATAGCCTTTCTTCATGATGATTTGGATGAAGAAATATATATGGCTCAGCCATAGGGTTTTGAGGTCAAAGGTAAGGAGAACTTAGTGTGAAAATTGAAGAAAAGTTTATATGGCTTGAAGCAAGCACACCGGAAATGGTATCTAAAATTTGATAGTTTTATGCATGAGCTTGGATATAATAGGTGTCATTCAGATTATTGTGTTTATTTTAAGAGGTTGGATGATGATAGCTACATTATTTTATGTCTATATGTTGATGATATGCTTATAGTTGGGTCTAACATGGATCATATTAAGGGGCTAAAATGCCAGTTAGCACATGCATTTTCTATGAAGGATTTGCGGGCAGCAAAACAAATCCTTGGTATGAAGATTTGTAGAGACAGGAAGAACATAACCTTGAAGCTATCTCAGGCTGATTATGTTGAGAAGGTGTTGCAACGTTTCTGTATGGAGAATGCTAGATCTGTCAGCACACCTTTACCTGGTCATTTGAAATTGACTAAGTAAATGTGTCCCAAGACATAGGAAGAGGAGGATAAGATGTCCAAGGTACCTTATGCTTCAGCTATAGGAAGCTTGATGTATGCTATGGTATGCACTAGGCCAGATATTGCACATGTAGTGGGAGTCGTTAGCAGGTATATGAGTCATCCACAATTTGAGCATTGGAATGCTATCAAGTGGATTCTCAGATATTTAAGAGGAACATCCAATAAGTGTTTACACTTTCGGGGCTCTACTACTTATTTACAGGGCTATGTTGACTCAAATTTGGCAGGGGATATTGATACTAGGAGGAGTACTACGGGTTATGTCTTTACTGTTGGGGGGCAGTCGTGAGCTGGGTTTCTAGGTTATAGAAGATTAAAGCTTTATCCACTATAGAGGCAGAGTATGTTGTTGCTGCAAAGGCAGCCAAGGAGATGATATGGCTTTAGTTATTCTTGGAAGAATTGGGACATCCTCAGAAGGATAATTATTTGTTTACAGATAGTCAGAGTGCCATTCATCTTGCTAAGAATTTAGCTCTGCATTCTAAGACAAAACACATACAGTTGCGGTACCATTTCATTCGGTCAATTTTGGAGGATGGAAAGTTAAAGCTAGAGAAGATACATACTAATGAAAATCTAGCAGATATGTTAACAAAGGTTGTAACAAGGGAGAAGCTAAACTCCTCTTCAGCTTCAGTTGGTCTTTTAGATTGAACATGAATAAAAGAACAGCAGAGTCCAGGGTGGTTTGATCCAGTGGGAGCCCCATGTGGTAGTTGTATTGCTACAGGATCAATCTCCAAGTATGAGATTGTTGTTTAGTGTGGAGCCTGATCAGTCCCCAAGTGGGAGATTGTTAGATTGTGGTGACTGATCAGGAAAGTACTGTACATACTTCATAAATAGTGGGGTTCGGGGCATCGCCCCAAAAAAAAAATTTTGGGCCGTGGCCGACATGGTAGCCGACATATTATGGCCGACATATGGTCGACATGTTATAATCCTAAAGTGGTTTAATACTTGTATATAAGGGTTTAGGGTTGGGTATTTTTCATTATGTTATGATGCGAAATTGGTTCTTGTGGCGGTATTGAGCTGTAAGGGATTACGGATTGTAATCAAGTTGTAATCACTGGATTGTAATAAGATTAGACTTGTTTTTTGGTGGATGTAGCCCAGGGATTGGGTGAACCACATTAAATCTTGGTGCCTTGTGTTCATTTCTATATGTTCTATTATTTTTTGTTATTGGTTATATTTGCATGTAGTTTTTTTTTCTGTCTGTGGTTTATCCTAACAATACCCAAAAAACTTCAATACTGTAGTATAAAGTTGGCATGTTAAGGCTTACAATGATAACTTCTAATGATCTGCCCTGTTAGGAGCAATTAGGACTACTAGGTCCACCTTGTTAGAGGTTTTAAAAACATATAATGAAGTATGCACTCAGTCAAGAGATTTAAAGAAAAGACTATTAACACTACCCTGTTAAAGGATTTGAAGTTGATTCACCTGTTAGGATGAAATAGTAGATCTGACTTACCACTGAATTGCTGATTAAGATCCTTGAAGTATTGATCACCTCTATGTGATAGATGTAACTTTGCTACTCCTAAAATGACCTTGCAATACACTTTAAGCTGTTACCGATTCACATTTGCATGCTTTTTATTTCATTCGCATTTGCTCTTCTCAAAATCACTACTCCTGGGTATGATATAATAGGTTACATATATACCCATCCATTTCACATAGTTACAAGGTCAACCAATACACAAGTACTACTAAGTCAGCCCAAATGTAGATACTCAGGTTCTAAAACTAACTTGGTGAATTTTTGATACATGGCATCCATTGTCATTACTCGACATCATTGTGCATTTGGTAGAATTAGAGGCTCAGTCCATACTAATCTCTTCAAGATAGTTTCAAACTTGGTGAACATTGGTGACTCGTTAGATACTGTATAACTCGATAGAAATTGAATTCCATGTTTACCATGCCTACACTCAGTAAACACTAATCATCTCATCACTCAGTTAACACTGGCTTTGTTTGACAAAAATTGATGACTCGATAGACACTTTGAAGCTTGGTAACCACTAAAATTATCGAGAAGAATTGCTAGTCTTCACACTACCTAAATTCACTTGGTAACCACTAGAATGCTCATTCTAAACTCTGAAGCTTGGTAAACACCAAATTACCTAGTAAACACTAAACTACTTGGTAAACACTTGAACTATTCTGCAAGCACTGAAGACTGTTCCAAGAGCTTGATAACCATAGAGAATCTAAACAAGTGTTGTCACTAATGAAAAACTTGGCTTAATGCCAACAATCTCCCCCTTTGGCATTAGTGACAAAAACACTTATCAACCAAAACTTATATACAGTGCCATGCTAATTTTTTTTTAGATTTTTCAAAACTTGTCTTTGTAACTTTGTTGTATATACATTTTGCATATATCTCCCCCATACAATATACATATCATATCAAACATAATAACATACTGACTATATCTCCTAGTATGGAATCTTTCTCTCATACAAATATCTCTCCTCCTTAATCTCTCCCCTTTTATTATGCACATGTCTCTCCCCTTTTTTGACAATAATGCCAAAGATTTATAGACAATCTACTTATATAGAGATAGCAAAATGTGAGAGAAATTCAAAATGTTAAATGAAAGGATAAACCACACCTTTACCAAGAACTCCACAAGTCCTCAAGATGCAACCATCTCTATACACCATGAAGAAAACCATCTCCACATACCATGAAGAACCATCTCCACACACCATGAAGATAACCAAGTGCACTATGCAAATGTTAAAGATGCTTTTGCAACACTAGGATCTAAGACAAACCTCCATCATCTATAAACACACAATAAATATATTAATGCCAAAAAACTCCCACTCAACCATGGTATCAAGTAACACATGGCATCATAAAATCCATCTCCTACATGAAGATCCTCTAGGTTTATACTCACACAACCAAAGTGTCAGTACCAAGTGAAACCAAGATCTTCAAACCAAGAAGATACAAACCAAACTAGGAACTAATCCTCCACTATCACCCCATCACTACCACAAGCTCCAATAAATAATTTATCCAAGCTATCCATGAGACATGATGAAAAAACCATCCTCTAACCATGAGAGTCAACCAAGGAATCATACTATCAAAGAACTCAAAGTGCACATCATGTGCTCCTCAAAAGAAACCAAATAACCATGATCCTTACCCAAGAAGATATACCACCATAACCAAATTAGGAATCCAAACCAATGAACATCTAGGATGTACCTATATATCCAATCATATCATGCCAAAATCCATGGCACCATGATCACATCCATGAACTAAGCATCTAACTCTCGATGTCCAACCTGTCAACATAAAATAGTCAACCATAATCCTCCACCATGAGTGTACCTGATAACAACATCTCATCCCTTCTACATAAAGAAAAATCATCAAATTATGTGACTTTGGATATATACAACCCAAATCCAAGCCACCAATCTAAATATACATCAATAATGAAAGATCAATGGGCAAAGGCAGCCCATAACCAAGCTATAAATGTAACTTGTAAGTATAGACCACTAATAACATTGCAAAACATGTAGACCCAACAAGTCATCATACATATTCAAACCAAACACTGATAACCATATCACCATGAGACCAATCTGAAATATGAACTATGTATACAATGACATCAAATCTTAAATCTCCAAACATATAATGTCATAAAGTCATAATGCTACCATAGTCAATATATACCATAAACTGTTTAGATCAATATATCAGCAAATAAATCATGTCAAACCTACACCAAATCTAAACCAATGTGTAGAGCTCTCCATGAGCTTTTCATTGACTACTCAAAGTACAAAATCTGACTTTGTATGCCCAAGTTATGCCCTAATCTGTGCTCAAAATAAAATTTAAAAAAGCATCTAACTTTCAAGCTCTTAAAACCTAACAAAATATCAAAAGCACAAAACCAAACCTACACGAAGTTGTAGTGCTTTGAATTAGCTTTCCAATGCCTATAAGAAGTTTAAAATCTAATATTCTGAGAGAAAGTTATGGTCATTTTACTAAGACAGTCTTTTTACTATTTTCACTTCGAATTTTTTTTCGTGACAAAAATTCTAACGGGATTAAATTTGATGACCTAGGGTTACAATAATAAAACTTGGCTTTGATACATTTATGTATATATGTATGTATGTATGTGTATATGTATATGTATATATATATATATATATATATATATATGTGTGTGTGTGTGTGTGTGTGTGTGTATGTATATGTATATGTATATGTATATGTATATGTATATGTATATGTATGTATATATATGTATATGTATATGTATATATATGTATATATATGTATATATATATATATATATGTATATGTATATATATGTATATGTATATATGTATATGTATATGTATATATATGTATATATATATATATGTATATGTATATATATGTATATATATGTGTGTATATGTATATATATGTATATGTATATATGTGTATGTGTATGTGTATATATATTATGAATTATGATACTTACTAATTGTGAGCAATACCTAACACATATATACCAAGAAGCTCCCACTATAAAAGATAATGTCAAATCTATAACCTATCCACTCACAACATCTCAAAAAGAGAATCCATGTAGTCTCAAAAAAATTCACAATACATAAACCAATACCGCAATTGTATGTGTGTTAGTGAACAGATTGTCCTGTGAAGAAATAAATATGAATTAACCCCAAAAGCCTAAGTTGGAAGACAAAATATGCACTAACAGTTAGGTCAATTCACTATTTAAAAGTGTAAGCACCCTCTGAATTTATCTGGGTATAGCTCCCCATGTAAGATTTACAATGAATTAATAACAATAGAAATATGGATTCTTTTAACCAAAAAGCACAAAAGGCTTACAAAACATCTATCCATAAATACGAAATAGATGCAAAAGAACTAAGTAGCTAAAAGAAAATAAATGACACAAAGTTCATTTATCCAGATTTTACATAACAAGAAGAATGAAAACAATGAATAAATCTTCCATCTTCATGAGAAAGTGAAGAATTAGAGCTTTAAAGATATCTTGAAATGAAAACATAATCAGAAAATAGTGACATTAAAATGTATTTTAGAGAAAACTAAAAGCTATACAAAGATCATGATCAATGGAAAGAAAAATGCCTAACTCAAAGTTTTGATGTGCAATTATCTTCCAATGTCCCTTCTCTAAAGAATAAAATATTACGTAGACCTTATTACACATATGCATCAAAAGCACTACCTAGAAAAAACAAAAATTCCACCCTTACATTATGCTAAAAATCAAAATTTTCCCTTTTTCCCAACACATAATTTAGAAAAATGGCAAGATCTCTACTCTTCCATAGCCCATGGTCTACTCTCTTTCCCCTAGGAAGAACTAGAAAAAAAATTAAAATTTTTTTAAAAAACTCCAAAAATTGGAACACTGTTCCAACCTTTTGCTAGCTTATTTATCTCTTTCTTTTCCTATAGCTTTTCAGTTATCATAACTAACCTATTTTCCTCCTTCCTTATGTATCCAAGCCTCTTCATTTTAATATCCCCCATTATCATAATGCTGAGTCATTATCAAACATAATGAGCTATTGGGAAGCCTTTGGAAAAATTTGGAATATCTTGTTTTTTGACTTTTTACTTGATGGCTCGGGTTTTTAATATTAAAAATCCCTTAACTTGCACCTCCTTTATCAAGCTTGATATATATATGGGACATATTGTGGATTCAATAAATTGGGATGTTGTCACACTACTCTAGTTAACACATGGCAACTCACTTAACCTTCAAACTCCGTCTATTTTGTTCTTAATACCAACTTTAAATATGATTGTTAAGTCACATATAGCTCTATTTATTTTAACATAAAGAATTTATAATTTGTGTTGCATGTCCCTTCTTGCAACACACTCAAGCTCATATGTTCATTTATCAATCATAACATTCTCCTTTCATTATATTCAATGCTTTCCCTAATAGTTAGACACCACAAATAAGATTCCTCTTCATATCTGATAGGAAGAGTGTTTGGGCTGGCATGTGTCATGGCTAGCATTTTTGTATATGTGTTTGAGTGATTACCCCTATCACTCTGGCTCAAGCCATCTATACGAGTAGTAGACAATCAAATCATGGATTTACTATATGTTTATTTTCACATACATTACTAATCCCATGAGACAACAAGCTAGCATGAATCTGATACAAGATGCCCATTTTCACAAATGGTGGCCATGGTGATGAGTTCCAACATATTGAATACAAAAAAGTTTGATCAACCTTATCATATCAAACTCCCTTCCATCAATGGTGAGCCTATGGATTAGCAACAATATTACTAACAGAAATTCATGACCCATGTTCTCTTCACAAATAGTTGACCACTCACTCCAATCTGCATGTATGTTTCATGCCACCATGCTTTCATCATGTGTTGGTTCATAGCCTCCACTCCAAGATTGTGTCTTTATGGTTTTCACTATGCCCAAGTGTTCTAAATCATAGCCCCTACCCTTTGTGAGCTTGGATCCCCAAGCACAAACACTACCTATGGGTACTCCATTTGGAAATATCAAGTTTCCTCTTTTTACCTTTATTAAATCTAATGCCAACTCCTACAATCAAAACCTCTATCCAAAAAAATGGGCTTCCACTCTAATAAATTCTATCCAATCTTCCACATACTTCAATTGTGCCTCGACAATGAATCTACTACATCTATATGGACTTCATTTTATCAAACTTTGGAAATCTATCATTTTCCATATCGATGCTTTCACATCCATGGTGTATAGATTCAAGGAGTGAGGGGAGCATGATTTCTTCTTGCTATGATTCTTCCTTTGAACAAATTCACTTGATGATGAATGGAGTGAAAACTAAGTATTTGTTTGATGAATGGAATAGCTAGGTCATGCAATAGTGTGCAGTCTCCATAGACATTTTGTCAAATAACTCACACATGCACTCTGATGTAGACCCGAGCATAGAATAAATGAAAGGTGGAATTGGTGAGGGGTCACTCTAAATCTCTCATAACCCAATAGGTGCACTTGCGGGTCAGGAAAGCATTCAAAATGTCTGCAATGTATGAACCTTCAATTCATCTCTATTGTTTCAAGAGTCCTGTGCATAGATTCATGTATGGAAGCACTATAGATTTTTGGGTTTTGCCCATGCTGATCAGTAATGGTAAAGTCATTGCATGCTGATTCAAAGCATCTTCACCACTACATTGTGATGTCAATGACATCTTGCAAATCATTTTAAAATGTAGTGACACTTTTCCCTGACCTGCTTATGTAATTACAATCACTTTGAACCACCTAAACCTCTTTGAACTGCTTTGAACCTTAGTTGAAAGAGGTTCAAGATTCCACACTAAAATTTTAACCACTGGGAGCTGAATTCTTTACAAGATGAATGGCACTTTGACTATCTATAAACAAATAATTATCCTTCTAAGGGTGTTCCAATTCTTCCAAGAAGAACTAAAGCCATATCATCTCCTTATTTGCCTCTATAGCAGCAACATATTGTGCCTCTTGAATTAGAGAATTATTTGTTGGGATGGTTGATGGTTTCAATAGGAAATTCTAAGGGGCATTCACCTGATATGGACTTGAGAGGAGATTGTTCTTAGTTGAGTCTTGGTTAGAGACTTGGATATCTTGATGAGCATTCTCATTTGCCACTTTTGGTCTACTCGGCGATTCACTACTTGAGAGGTATAGTTCATTGCTTACCTCAAGTGCATTTTGTTTATGTTTTTCTTTCATGGATATGGATCTTGAGCTATGGTACATGAGTTAGTTCTAGAGGGTTCATTTGAGAGATGGTTTAGCATTGGGTATCTCCATTTGCATATGTGGAGGTTGTCAATACTGTTATATATTTGATTAATAGGTGTTCCTCTACTCCTTTGGGCTATGGTATTCTAGAGGAAGCATGGACTGGTAAGAAGGTTAGTTATTCTTTTCTCAAAACCTTTGGTTGTGAAGCATTTTCTCATATAGATTCTAAAAATAGAACCAAGCTGGAAGCTAAGTTAAAGAAATGTCTATTTGTTGGATATGGCATTAATGACTCAATACCACTACAAGAAGCTAAAATATCACCATTCATCATATATTTGAAATGAATATGTAATTGAAATCCACATGCAAGAGAATAGACAACATTCCCACAAAAATGTGACACAAGATATACCCTGGGAAACCCTCATTGAAATGAAACATCCAAAAAATCCTTTTGTCCAACAATTTCACATACCCAAATTCTATCAATATCCCATCATAATAGAAAACCTAAAAACTCTCAGATCTACAATAATACGGGGAGAAAACCACACCGAATAAACTTTTGAGTTTGATTAGGCTCCATATCACAACAATCTCCCACTTGGAGACTTATCAAACTCCATAACAATAATAATCTTGACAGGCTATTGTAAATCCTTGAACAGGGTGTTTACTTCATTATAAGTTAAAGTCCTTTTATTAGGCACACTTCTAATATGGTGTTGAAATCATTTAATAGGGTAAGATCTAACAATCTTGCAAGCCTTTAATAGGGAAACCTTTCACAAGGTAGATCATGTTTCATGATCAAAACATTGTAACCTTCATTTGATACATTTTATTACTACAATAGTGGAGATTTGTGGATGTCATCCCACACTAGCTTGACCTTCTCCTTAAAAGGTTTCTAGGTAACCAAATATCTTGTGTCATACATGTGTTGAATGTTTTAATTTCATGCTATGGATGTATATGCTTAATTTGGTATTTAAGTTTATATGCATAGATTGTGAGATGGATGTGTGGTGAATGATTTTGAGGTTGAAAGGTTTAAGTGTTGATTCACCCCCACCCCCTAGAGTTCTCTTCCCTATTGTATTTCCAATAGGCATTACCTAAGGATGATTTTGAGTATCAAAGATGTAAATTAGGGGTCAGTCCCCTATCTAAGGCAAGCTAAGAATAAATGTAGCATTGCATCGAATGTTACAATCATAATAGTTTAGAAGCTTCTGAAAGTAGTGAAAGTATGGATAGACATATGAGTATAAAAAGGTACAAATCAAAGATGATAAAGAGAGTGATCTTGCAAGATCAATCAAACAATAACAAAGAGAAGATGTTGTGCATGTAATGGATAATGTCATTAGCATTTTTGTCAAAGAGGGAGAGATGTGTATGTAGTTACCATTCAATATTAAGATGGACAATATGTTCAAGTTACCATCCATCTAGTAAGAGAGGGAGAAGTTGAATTAGAAGAAGAGGTGTCAAACAGGGATTTTTTTAGTGGCGATTAGTCACCAATTAGCGAATATGTCCCGATCGGGCTATAGAAATTGGCAAAAAAAACACCATATACTAGTTGACTGGTTCGCCCAGATTTTATAAAATACTCATATAGTGATCGGAATGTTTGCCACTATTATTATGTAATTTCAATTTGGTAGTCAGGTTCTTCGCCCATATTTCTCTTTAATGTTTACTCTTATTCACCACAGAATTAATTGAGTGTCTCTTTCGACGATCATCATTCGCCACATTCTCATTTTCTTATGTGAAATTTTTATTTTTCCTAGAACCCAATTCACCATGCATCACACATAATGGGGTCCCACATTCCCACCCTATTCACCCACTCAATTACTTGAAATTATGCAAGCTTCGCCAAATATTAGTTCTTATCATATGTAACGGTCGGCCCATTTGCCAAAATAAAAATGATTTATTTGTAGTTGTCTATTTAAGATATATGAGTTTCATTATTGAAACATGCTGAAAGAAGGAGCCTTCTTCATAGTATTGCGATTAGTAGAGAACTAGAATGACTACGAGTACGAGTCCATAGTATTTTATTGTAGCTTTAATTTGATGGAGATGTCACAGTCAAATTTAAATAGGAAGAGGAGTAGGACTAATGAAGGTGGAGATGTCCAAGAGAGGCCAACAAAATACAGAAATATATCTTCATACTTTGGCGGGGGTAGACACAATAGTGTTGGTCAAAGTAAAGAAGGTACATCACCAGAGGAGCCTGTACAATCTCAACCTACACAAGAGTCCATTCAACAAATTAGGGAGCCTAATAAATCTGGTGACAGAGTTGCAGAACCTAATATATCTAATGAAGATGACCTTGAAGAAGAATACCCAGTAAATAACTAGTACCAAGATGAATCAATCGACTTCAGTGATGATGATGGTGTAATTAACAGTAACACTAAAGGGAGAGAAAAATTGAAAGAAAAATTTGATCATCACTAGGAGATAGCCAAAAGATTTAAATTTGATTGGGTAGCAAAGTATCCATTCATTGAGCCCGTGGAAAATCCAATTGTAGGTGAGCCACCAGTGGAATGTAGATGTGCAATTTGTAGTTGGAAGTATAAAAAGGAAAAGCAGTTGCAGCTTAAACTAGAAACCATAGAGAAACATGTTGGTAAGATTTATGAAACCTCAATTGTGGATGGTAAGGAAATAAAAGTGGTAAGATATAAAACAAAGGAGCAATGTCAACATAAAAGGAATGTTGAAGAATATTATATGTTTCATTAATTTTAGACGAAGCCTGGTGAAGTTCAAGGTTCTATTAATGTTATTTTTGCAAAAGCAAGTGAAGTAGAAGAACGTGGAAAAGCTGTTCAATTAAGTAATGTTTACTATATTTTGAGCAGAGGGTGTCCAATGATAGACTATCCAGAAATGAGTGGTTTTTCATGCTTTCTGAAAGTTCCTAACTATCTTGTCAATCATTGGTCAATAAACAATGGATGGGAATGGGCAAGTTGTATTGTGCAGGTTAAAATAGAGGATGTACAAAGAAAAATAAAAGAGTCAACCTTTATTGCATTGTCCTTAGACAAAGTTACGGCAGTAGATAATACATCGTGGGTATGCATGCATGTTTATACTGTATAGAATAATGTCTGCCAACCACATCTACTATCTATTGCTAAATTGAGAGACAATGCAATAGCAGAAACTTTATTTCAGTTAGTAAAGAGCAATTTAACTGAATATGGAGCTATGGATGAATTGACAATAGCAAAGAAGTTGGTCTGTGTTGGAGCGGATGGAGCTTTAGTAATTCAAGGTCAAAGGAATGGTCTTTGCACAAAGATGCAGGCTTCTTGTTCACCATATGTTGTTTCCATTCACTATATGGCCCATAGGATGAATCTTGCTTTTAGAGTTGTGAAGAAGTTTCCTTCAGTAAACAAGGTTGAAGATTTAGTAAGAGAGTTGTATGCATATTTTTGTCGAAGTCCCAAGATTTTTAGGGAATTTCAGCACTTTGCTGATGGAATTACCGATGGAAACAAGATTCTAAAAGATGTTGATACCAGATGGATCTCTTTGGATGGACCAGCACATCGAGTATTTTTCGAATATCAATCTTTGATTGGACTGACGTACGAAAATTGGGACAATGCAAAAAATTAGAGATGTGGCGACCTGCTTCATAGGTTAAGCAATATAGAGACACTTTTGACTTTGGCATCTCTTCTTCCCATGCTAGAAGAAATGAGGTTAATTATGAAAAAATCCCAACAAAGAGCCATGTATATTGTAGAATATGCTCAGTTGCGTAAAATCTCATGCCAAGCCCTCGATAGTCTCTATCATGCTGACCTAAATTTATCCGATGATAGATTTAATCACTAGCAAAAACTAACAGATTTGGATGATCCTGATAATTATTTAAAGATTGTTGAAAATGGAGATTTATGTGTTTGTGTAAGGGGATTTCAGATACCAATGTACTACAGTGCCCCAAAGAAGTGAGCTACAAGAGTTACAAGGGAAGAGTTTACCAAGATCGTTGAGTCTATAGCATCTACTGCAAGGGACATAGCCTATAGAGTTTCCTCTGAAATAATATCATGATTCCCATATGATTAAATGCTTAAGGCTATGGCAATTGTGTTTTCTCAATAGTGGTCCTTCAACAATAAGGAAGATTATCGTAGAAGGTTGTTGATTTTGATAAAGGAATTTTGCAAATCTATAGAATTCAATGGAGTGACTATCAATGAAATATTAGATAAGGGTCTTTTTAGACAAAAATTAGGCACCTTTGCAAGGACCATGAAGCATCAATATCAATTAATGCATAACCCACATGAAGAGGGCTTGGCAACAAAGCTTTGGAAAGAACTAAAACAATTTGCATGAAGAAATTTTAGAGTACTTCAAGCTTGTTGATCTATGTCAAACCATGATATTGGGTTCAGTGGAGGATGAGAGAGTTTTCAGTGCTTTGGGTTTCCTAAAATCAAAGCTAAGAAACAAACTAGACAAGAATTTGGAATCATGCTTGAGGGTATACACATCTAGGTATAATATCATTACTTTTCCTTTTTAAAAAGCAATGGAAATCTGGAAGAAAAGATGCAAAAGAAGAGGGGTGGGATTGGGCAACACCATTAACCAATCTCCTACAACAACTCCAAGTGGGACAAGTATAGTTGGCAGTGGCACTGGACATGGGATTGGGAATCATAGAAGCAGAGGTCAAAGTGAACTTGAAGTTGAAGAAGACACAAATGAAAATGAAGAGAACAATGAAGCAACTCGACTACCAAAATTGGATGATGATGACGACATAGAGATGAATTGGAAAATTTAGAAAAATTTTGCTAAATTAGCAGTGGCAACCAATAGGTATTTTTTGAACTTATTAACAACTATATGATATCATATCATTCAATGTTCATTTTAGAAAAACAAGAAATTAGAATGTATTATGTTTCATCATTAAAATTTGAGAACAAAGAGTATTATTACTGTAGAGTGTAGTTTATATCATGTCATCAACGATCATTCATATTTGAATTTGAAATTCCTGAATGAAATTTTGTTTTCTATTTTATTCATTTATTAAACATACATTGAATTGGAAAACATGAAAATTAGATAGAATCATAGATTCAATTCCACAATTAATAATTATTAATGGTTTTCATTTGCAATATTCAGCTAATATGGTACAATTCTTGTAAGCCAATGACCCTAAATTCCCTTTTATAGAAACAAGGGAGCAACAACAGCTTCAGGTCAATTTGCCTAATGTGAAGTCTCAAAATCTAAATCAGTAAGACATCTACAAGTCTACAACATCTCTACAACTTTAGTTGTACATTTCTGCATTTGACAGGCCAGTTTAGTAAATTAGCAATTTTAGCATAGACAATAGCATTTGCAAGACTACAACATTGATCCTGTTCAAGAAACAAAGTTCAAACTTGTTACTTTAAACTCAATTCTAGAGTCTAGACTATAGTATGTAGGATAATATGAAAGATATTCATATATAGTAAAGATATAGAGATGATTGAAACTGAAAGTACTTTCACATACAGACTATAAGTTTTTGTAGTATGCTCCATTCTTCTTTGGTTGGAAGGGAAAAAAATTTGATGTTATGGTAAATGACCTGCATTCTCGTCAGCATTCCATACTGGGAAGAACGAGTTTCAAGCAATGTTCATTCCACTAGTGCATGCAAATTTGTGAATGTTTTGATGCACTTTGCAATGCCTTCATGAGTTCTGTCCTAAGGAAGGTTGCCTAAATCAGAGGTTATTTGGTCCTCCAACTTTTTTTTGTAAACTTCTCTTCCAATGAAACCTGTTGTTGAGAAATCAGGTCCAAGACTCGGTAAACCAAGAGATGTCAATTTTGTTGTTTTATTGTTCATCTTCGTGAGCTTTGGCCCAAATAAAGCAAGAACTTCTTCTGCTTCTGTTAGTTTTTGACACTTATGAAATACAGAGGTCGCCTTTATTATTGAACCAATGTGGTCCTAAATTCCCTTGCTTGCCAAATGCCTATCAGCAGTGTTGTTGATTTCTTCCATAATCCTCTTTGTAGTTTTTTGTCTCTGACCAAAACTTTTGTTCTCCTCAAGTTGCTCTTTTAGCTTCCCAAAAACATCTGTAAGAGCTTCATAGAGTTTGAACCAATCACACAACCTATCAGCAAAAGTCTTTATTTGTCCCTAGAAGTAATTTTTTATTTTTCTTACTGTATTATTTACATGGTCATTCAAGTCGTTTTCATATTTTTAAATAGTATCATTTGCCTTCTTTAGGTCTTCTTTCATTTCTAAGTACTAGTGTTCACTATGTTTTCTTATTTGCTCTGCTTTATTTTCCCACTCTTTTGCTTTCTCTTCCCACTACTTTTTTTTTATCCTCTCATTTTCCAATTCTTTATTTAACTTATTGTTTACATTTGTAGCATTCTCCAAGTTTCTGTATAACTTTATTGAAGAGTCTTTTTCATCCTAAAGTTTTTTTTCCATTTTTTCCAAATTTTCCCTTAGAGTTTTCAATTCTACATCCATTTTTTCTTGCTATTCAATTGCTTCTTTAGAGCCAGAGGATGAATTTTTTATCCTTTTCTCTAATTCTTTGCACCTATTTACTATTGCTTTATCACTTGCCTTTACATTTGCTAGGTCTGCCTTTAACTCATCTATTGTTCCCTAAAGCTTTCCCTTCTCTCTCTCCAACTTTATCACTAAACTATAGACCACTTGGTTGGTCATTTTGGACACATTTATCTTGTCCACATTTTTAATTTTGGATAAATCCATTTGGAGGGTGCTAACTTGAAATTCAGAAGGATCTAACTGACTCTCTGGTGGATTGTTATCTCTAGCTGGGGGCATAACAACCATGAATTCCATCATATCTTTATCTAGGTCATATGTGGAAATTAACCTATTGGTTGTAGGTTCTACATCATGAGCTACAGCAATTGCTTCCATCTTCATTGTCTTACTATTTTGTCTATTCTTGTTTTTTGATTTTTCATAGTTAGTTACAAATTCATTGTAACAAAAATAAAGATTTTGTGAGACAATTGAATGTTTGAATGGTGAAATAGCAATAGCACTTGCTCTAATGTACGAGCTTCCACCAATACCATGAGGATAACCAACACCTAGACCCAGTAGTGGGGTTTGTGGACTGTTCTGAGGGTTTTTTCCTGAAGGATGGGCAATTGTTGGACTCACAGTCACCATTGGCATTGTTGTACTAGTAGTACTACTAATACTTGTCATAACCTTCTGCTTCTTTACACTTTCTTGATCTCCAAGACCAATTTTTTTTGCATCTATATACAATGTCCTTTTCGGACCACTAGTTGTAGTTTTACCCATGATATCTACAGTTGTGGGCGTGACAGTTAATTCGGATTGAATCTGAGTACTTAGAAGTGGAACTGTAAATGAAGCAGGAACAAATTTAATTAACTAAGATGAATCCAATGTGGATGGAATTGACTGAGTTGATGATTGATCTCCATGCCCAAGGCTTGGTTTTTTACCATGTTTTAGTGCCACAACTGGTGGTTGAGGTGGTAACCAAACCCCTTCTCCATTGGGACCCAGATCACCAGAACCTTGGTAGCCCATTTTTTCTATAATTTTTGCCCCTTTGCTATATAGAAGTTTGGTGGATGCATCAACTCCTCTCTAAATTTGTGTACTGGATGAGGGATTCAAAGAATCTTGGTCATCATAATCATCATCAATATCACTGCAATATGCTTTAGGTGGATGCTCCTTATTCCACAATTTGCCAAACATTGTATCCTCTTCAACCTCATCATGATCTAAAGAGGTCTTTGGCTCACCGTGATTCTTCCTCATTTCCCAAAATCGAGAAATTTTGCATCGACTCCATCCAGCATCTATACATTCATTCATTAGCTCTTTTGGAATAGGTTTTGTAGATGGTTTATCATCTTTCTTGTAGAAATTGGATGATGTCATGCCCTACACTTTTCCTTTCTGTTTGTGCAATGCCATTATTTATGATGACAATTCCTGTATTGACATATTATTTTCAGCAGCATATTTTTCCATCTATTTTTTGACCTCCTCCCAAGAGTCCATGTTTTTAAATTTTCCAATCAAAGGTATACTTTCATGTTGATATTTGCTTGCAGAAGTCCCAATGCCCTTAAGCCTTGCTCCAATTATGTTCAGTGGATCATACTGCCAGTGACTGTCAACATCAAATCAAAAAATTGAAAAAAAGGCTTCTGCCACTTTGAATCCTCTTCTCTCAAATGTGAACCCTCCAAAGGAGAATGGCAACGAGGGAAATATCATTTTCTTTTGCTGACCATGAAAGAGTACATATGTGCTCACCATTTGTCGTACATATTCCAATGCAAATACCCTCTCTGTTACATGTATTGGAAGTTTGTAGGGTTCTACCCATGAACCGTAAAACCTTAACACAGTGTACTCTTCCATTAAGTACCAGTCAACCAATTGTAGTTCACTTCTGAGTTGAATGCAATTTCTACAGGTAATAGGAAATCTAGGCATTGGAGTGCCTATAATTTTATGGTACATTGGTGCCAAAAACAAGTCTACCAAATTATTGTAGTTCCTTCTATTATCAATCATCCTTATCTAAGGTGTCCACTCATATATTGGATTTTGGCCTTGAGTCTGACTGCAAAGCTTGTTTGCCTCAAATAATGCACGATGCTTTGCTAGGAGAAGATAGCACAAGTAGGTTGTGAATCTAAATATCTTCTCTGAACCTCTTTGAATCATTAGTAATTGATCTTGCATGCAACGAACAATGTGCTCAATAAAATGATATCTTACTAGTTCTTTTTTAAAATGAATATGATCAAGCATTTCAAGAATGTTGGCATCCACTTGTTTGTTACTATCCAATCCCAAACAAAATGCTAGCAAGGAAATATTGTCCTGTGCCCATGGCACAAAAAATTCAAAATCATAAGGAGGCATGTGATTTGGACTCAGCCTACAACCGCTTGTTATTCCTCTGATATAAGAATCTCTCTGTTCTTCATCTAATTTTTCATAATCATCTGCCAACTTTCCCAGGTCAATATGTACATTTGACTATTGTTGTTGTTGAAACCCTAGGTTCAACAGACTAGAAAATTCACTCTCAGTTATGGACAAAATTTCCACCTGAGTAATTTTATTCACAATTGCTTTTCTATTTTCATCATAATTTTTGACGCAGAGCATAATAATTTATGGGCAAGGGAATACTTGAGGTAATGCCATGTGTACTGACCCAGCTACCCACGGTGCAATTTTATTTGTAGTTGCATTTACACTAGGGTTAAATGAATAAAATTTTGAAGCCTTATTTGGATCATTCCACTTGTTTTCAAGTGCAAATCTTATCTCCATTATACTCTTATTTCCATGAATAATAGGATCATGTATATCATGGAATAAATCACTGAAACCTGGTGTTTTAAGCATATTGTGGAATTCTGTTATTTTGCCCATGTTATTCTTGGTATTTGTTTTGCCCATTGTGGTAAATATTTAAACATAGCTACAAGCCTACAGGAGTGATTCAAAATTAAAACCTTACAGACTAAATTTTTTTATATAATATAAACAGTAAAGTTGTAAATCAAGAGGCTTGAAAAATTTAAAATGCGAGACATAAATTTTCAGGATTTTAGTAGTTACACTTACCCGTTCACGTTCACGTTGCCCTTAGTTTCAATTTTTGCAGAGATCTAAGAGACTGTAGTTTGTTGCTTTCCTCGGACCACAATCCTCAACCTAGAAATTAAGAATCCATAACTTTGTTGCATTGTAACTTTGTAAATTGTAACCCCTTTCTAATTTCTAAATCTGCAACCAACATATAACTACAAAACTAAAGAAACTTAATGCACCAAAATTGTACAATCTGTACTCTATAGTCTATAGTTGTCACACTTGTCACACAGTACACTTTCAGTTTAAATGTGAGTGGAATCATGGACCACTAGTTACTAGACACGTGTTAAGTGTTAACTAACTCGTCATAATGTATTAATGTCATTCATAATGTCACTATTAACTGCAAGTGGAATTTGATTATTTCAATGTGTTAACTGAGCAGTGACATGTGTCATGATTCTGGGACACATTTGAAATGATAGGGTTTATTTTTCCTTTCAGCCCAAAACTCAACTTTAGTTGTTGATTTATAAACATCCAACGACATCGGTGAATGGTGTGGTGGCCCCGTGAGTCATGGGTCCCAATCCCATTAACTAAGCTAGTTAGGTATCAGGAAGACTCACATCATGAGTCAGATGTGTCAGTGTCATGTCATCACCAAATTGAAATGACATTGTTATTTGTTGGTCAACTAAGGAGTTTAGTGACACGTGTCATGATTCTGGGACGCGTTTGAAATGATAGGGTTTCTTTTTCCTTTCAACCCGAAACTCAACTTTGGTCGTTGATCTACAAACATCCAATGGCACCGGTGAATGGTGTGGTGGCCCCATGGGTCATGGATCCCACTCCCATTAACTAAGCTAGTCAAGTATCCAGATGACTCACATCATGAGTCAGACGTGTCAGTGTCATGTCATCACCAAATTAAAATGACATTGTTATTTGTTGGTCGACCAAGGAGTTTAGTGACATGTGTCATGATTCCAAGACGCATTTGAAATGACAAGGTTTCTTTATCCTTTCAGCCCGAAACTCAACTTCGATCATTGATCTATAAACATCCAACAGCAATGGTGATTCATGAACGGTGTGGTGGCCCCATGAGACTACCGAGTTGCATAATTGCATATACAGAGTAATTTAAGATAATATTACTATTTAATTTTAACTAAATATTTGGGAAAACAACTAGCTAGTACAATCAAAACTAATATTAATATATTTTTAAGACATTATCTATACATTAATATTTTAAATTAATATTAATATTATTAATCATCTCAGGATTTAATATATAAGTGCTAATCATATAATTAACATGGGTCAATGAGTCTGCCTCAAATCCTCAAATCAAAATTACAATTTAATATATTTATTAATTTATAAAAATTAAATTAAATTTACTATATAGCTAAAATTAAATATATTTCATAAGACACAAATATATATATCTAAAATTTGTATTAAAATATTAATATTATATATTTACAAATTATATCTCTAACTAATATTATTTATCTTTAGCTATAATATTTCTACTTTCTTTTCACAATAGGCAGGGACTCATGCTCCAATAGAGCTCTTGTAGTTGTTATTATTATTATTTTTTAGCAAAACTTTATTTAAAATCAAAAGAAGTGGAAAATGGATCTTCTGCGCAAGCAACAAAATACATAAAATAATAAAATTTTACCTAACAATTGTAATGAAGGCAAAAATGCAATTATTTACATAATTAATCTTGGTAGTTTAACTTTACTATTTGGACATTAGTTATTAGTGCTTTCCGTAGGAACTATAGGCAATGAACTTTTTTAACCAGTGTTTGAAATAAACAACTTTAACCAATCAAGTTTCACATAATTTTTTAATAATAAGTAATAACATATTTTGCTATTAGGTAAAGTTTGAGGCAGGAACTACGTTGCTTTGCAACCTTGTTTCTAGAGGAAATGTATTAGCGATTATCATTATAAATAATATTTTATATTCACATAGGCTTTTATAAACAATTCAATAGAAAATTTAAAAATGCAAAATATTGCAATGTTGCATAAGTAAGCATAAGAAGTTAAAACAATGAAATACAATTTTATATGGAACTGAAACTCCAAAAATTTCATTGATATTTCTTAAATTTTACAAATTTACAAAATCAAGGGAAAACCCTAAACTCTAGTACTACTGTACTATTCATCATAGAAACCACCAGAATTGACCATGGTTGCGAATTCTTGTAGCCAATGGTTCCCATCTTCCACTTCATCCAAGAAAAACCATTTTTGAAGAAAATTCAACCCAATTCTTGTGCATTTCCTATGGTGTTACAACTGCCCAGCAATCAAGCCCAGTAAAAATGGTTGCAAGACCACATTCTAGCCAAGTTCCAGAAGCTTGTGGACTTCACCCGCCCAAGGGATCCCCACTCCTAAAACTGCATGAGTGACAATTTCAATGTCATCACCCAAATATACTACTTTAAAAATCTTCCTCAGGAGCAGCACAATTTCGGCCCTTGCTTCTTCGAGATCAAGCAGGGAGGCTATAAATTGTGACATAATGTCACTGTTGACACGATATCAATTTTCATTCTTCAAAAACTCACACCGTAGAACCATTTTGACAGCAGCAATAGAAAACTTCACACTAGAGCATGGAACAACCTCATTGCAAATTGACAAGAGGTTTTCCTCAGGAACACGACCTAGAAAGGACTTTTGCTCCTCTTCTAAAGTGCATCTCAGGCAAATAGGGTTGTCCATCTTTACTGCAAAGTTCAAACTCTAAGTTCTAGCAGACTAACACCAAACCTATCAACTACCAAAAATGAGATGAGCAATGATGAAAGAAGTAGCTCAATCATCTATAAATAAGCTTAGTGGGTAGGGTGCCAGGGATTATTTATTTTTTCCATCTAACTATTCAATTACATTAAATTAGCAAATATTCTCAAATCTTGAACATAATTGCAAGTACGTGTTGAAAAGGCCAATTGTAATTAAACACTAACACCGTCCATTGTCCTGTAATGCGTGTGAAGCTGCTTAACCGATGGAAAAGGCCAATTATAATTAAGACTAATAGTACTACTGCTAGTAGACTGTGGCATGTCCTATAATGCGTGCGAAGCCGCTTAGCCGATGGAAAAGGCCAATTGTAAATTGTAATTAACAGTGACAAGACATCAATATACTATCTCCTGCAACTTAAGTGATACACACTGGACAGAAATGTGTCACCATTCCGGACACTTGAACAAGGTCGAGGCTTCATTCCAGATGTTTTGTCCCGAAATAAACCTTCAACCGTTGATATATTATCATCGTACAGTAGTCTAAATCATGTAATTAATATTCTATATGTAATTAATGTTTATCATTTAAATAACCTGAGCTTTGTTCATTTTTAATTTTTAATTTTTGTCTATAATCTACATGTAATTAATGTTTATCATTTCAATCATCTGAGCTTTGTTCATTTTGTATTGATAATAATAACAAGTGTCACATAATGGTGTGTATTTTCCATTATAGTTTTAATTTAATTAGTAATTATAAATATAAGTTCAATTTATAAATTGTCAATTTAAAGTAAAAAATATAATGCTCTCAAGTTACACGTGCGAATTATAAAATTTGTAAAAAATTGTAAACGATTTTTTTTATCATATAACACATTTGAATCCTAGTTAGATTAACAAATAATCATTTTAATTATTTTTAGGAAGTAAAAGTCATTTGACTAAATTTTAATGATAGTATTCTATATCTTTACTATAAATTTTTATTTTTGTTTTTTACCTAATTGAATATTTCTAATTTTAAATTAGTTAGAGAACCAAATAAATATGCAATACTTGCTAAAATGTTTCCTTTATTATTAAAAATATATTTTTACTTTTCCTTTCATGCAGTTATACACTATAAACCCATGATCAAAATGTGTATACTATTTAAAATATATTAAAGACATTTAACTAATTAAACTTAATACAAAATTTATCTCACAATTAGGGGTGATTGTCAAATTTCAAGCCTCACTAAGTAATTCAGTGTTGGGAGGTTATAAATAGAACATGTTTTTAATTTAAGAGATCAATAAATTTTATTTTATAATATCCTTTTAAAACTGATATGTTCTATCAATATAAAATATTTAAATATGTAAAAATAATAGTTTATTTGTTGATAACAATTTAAAAGTACTTCATCAATGTTTTGATGGAAGTATTTGTACTTCATTAATTTTATGAGTTTTTCAAAATCTATATTAAAAATTGGTTCAATTAAAAATTTTAATTTAATTTTTTTAATAGTAGTAAAGTTGTTGTTGCTCACTTAATTGTACATTTTTTTTAAAAAGATACTTTAGTCTATTTTATTTTGCACTCATCAATCAACTTGTATGCAAAATAGAAAAGATAAATCTATAAACTAATATTTACTTTGAAAATCTTTCCTAAAGAAAAGCAAGATGGAGGAAGTCTCTATAAAAAGGGGCCCTATAAGAGTAAACAAAATCAACCAATAAAATTTGAGGAAAATAATTTCTACAACATATAAAATTGATAGATTAATAATAAAACTTTACAAATATTTAAATGTTCCAAAAATACTAATATATAATTGGTGGAAACTAATTAAACTAATTGAATAATAGGAGAGAGTGAATGCAATAGTATATTGCCTATGGCAAATACAATATCTTTCAGCTTATTATATATAGTTATAGATAAACTAAACTGCAATGGTATTGGTAACTGTTGATAAAAAACTATCAAAAATTGATTGTACAATTTGAGAAGTGGTGTGTGGTTAGTGGTAGCGTACTAGCGAGAGAATGTCACTATGACTGACATGGCATTTAATTCTTTCAGGGTACACTATACTCCACAAAAAACTTACCTTGATACGTGTCAACATTCCGATGACTACCTCGAGAATTCTTCTTCTTTTAAGAAATGTTGGTCAAAATTAAACCTCGGCCATTGATCTTGGATCATCAGATGGTCTGAGTTCTCAAATAATACATTTAACATAATTACAGTGGTAGTGGCAAAGATTATGCTTCCATAATGTATGATCAAACAACCACGTCTTTAAACTATCACTTGCCAGTTACCAATAATTTATGTAAGTTGGTATGTTAGGTTAGGCTACTTATTTCCCATCTTTTGAAAATAGCCATACCAACTATAACTTTTTGAAAACCATTCGCCATAACAAATGAATTAATTCAATTATTTGAAAAATAATTTTTCCATTTTTTAATTAAAAAGGTATCGGTTATTAAAATATTTGCCAACCAATATCGATATTTCAAAACATAATTCACCATCAATACTAATAATTTTATTATTAAAAAAAAATTATAATTGCCATTATTTTATAAAAATTGTCTAAACTATTAAAAAATTCGCCACCAAATATCCATCGATTGACGCATAATTCGCCAACACTATTAATTTTTTTTTCACCCAAATGACATGTGATTCACCACAATTTTATAAATTTTGGGAGGGGGGGGTTCCTTAAAGTTATCCCTGGTGTCAAAGAGGGACCTTATACAATTGTTATTACAATTGGTCTAAGAAATCTATGCACTAAAGATGAGAAACAAAATGAAACTAAGGATATTAATGAAGATCTGTATCAAATCAAAAATAAATATATTAATGATAAATCATGTGACAAAGTCTTTAAATAACATTTGCATGGTAACTAGAGGTGTTGACATCAATGCCAAAGAGGGTAATTATTGAAAATTACAATTGGAACAATTTTTATGTTTGTATTGATGTCAAACCTTATTAGTAAGATATTTAATAACATTGTAGAGTTCCATGGTTGATGAAGAGGATTTAAAAAGAAAAATAACTAGATGAACTAGTGAAGCTGTTGAGATAAGAGGACGAAGTATGTTGGAATTACAATGGGTACTTGATCAATTAGTCTTTGACAAGATAATGTGTTCTTTAATTACTATATGAAGTCAAGTAGATAATTGAGTTGATGTATAGAAGAGACAAGAAGAAGTTGACTAAAACACTAAGCTTGACTGAGTGATAATTTTACTAGGTCAATCAAGTAGAACATTAAGAAACTTAAGAGATAGTCCAACAAACAATATCAACTAAGTGATAGTTATGGTTGAGCAAGATGATGAAGAAAGTGTAGTAAAGACTAAGCATAGAGAAGACTAAGAAATTCACTAAAAGCTAAGAGAGAGAAAATAGTAGAGACATTTTGAGCTATCATTTTGCGTGATGCTTAATGGTAGGAATCCTTTCGAACTCCTCTCGAACTTCTCCAAGTGACTAGAAGTGCTAGATGAAGCATAGAAGCATATAGAAACATATGAGCATGTAGAAGCATATGAGCATGTAGAAATATATGAGCATGTAGAAGCATATGAGCTTCTCAAATGCATTTAAACTTTGAAGCTTCCATTTTTAGCTTGTCCAAACACACTAGGAGAGCCTCTATTTAAAGGCCTCTAAGATGCATCTAGAATGTCTCTAGAAACAACTAGAAGATAAGAATTACAACTAAGCATGAGTCTACTCCAACCTTCTAGATGAGTCTTAAGGTTGTAGACACCATGTGCTCAAATAAAATGCTAACTCCTAAGTGTAGACAACTTATGCATTCTTAGAGTGCAAACTCCTGTGTTGTCTACATGACAACTCCCGAGAATTTGCAAACTCCTATGTGAGCAAATATTAAAATAATGCACAATAATTAATATAATATTTACTTTACTTTTTCCAATTTAATTTATTTATTTATTAAATCTCATGCACTAACTTTAATAATTCCACTTTTCAATATTTATATTTTAATCACATGAAATCTAGAATCTTTTAATAATTTTAAATATATTTTCCACTTTTAAATTTATTTTCAAAACTTAATTGCTAAAATATTTATTAGCTTTAATCATAATATTGTTTAGTCATTTATTTAAAAATGAACTCCAAATATATTATTATTAAAATAAATATTGTCCCATTTCTTATAACTTTTATCTTCAAATTTAATTATTTTATTTAATTAATTTTCCAATTAATTAAATAAAATAAATATTAAAATACCATATTAATTTTTTCTTAAATTAAACCATTAATTAAATCTTTTAATTAGTCTTAATTAATAGAAAATACACTAGAGACTCACAAGGTAAAATACAAAAATCCATCATAGCCAAAATACATACAAAATCAAACCAAGGGTTTATATCACGAATTACATTATTCAACGTATTCGGAGGGTACTCAACTTAGATACTTGTCCTAATTTTCAATTAGAACAAATGACTTAAAGGGTTGGGATTTGGACTTGAGAATTTATCTCCCCTCTCTTATCATTGAGATAATGTGATAGGGTACGCTCATCCTGACAATTCAGAGAAGTCGATATTTGGTACTTGCAACCTGCATAAAAACTATGCATCTACAAGTACAATATATACTAAACTAAATAGGCAATGGTAGGAAGTGGTGCATCATGTAGATCCTAACTAGCAGGTGACTACGACTCCCTTCCTTAACCACATCAGACATGCCATACATAAGAACAAACACGCACACCATACACATGCAAGTATGGGGTAAGTATCCATAAGAAAACACATATGATAATAAATCATCTTACTAATCATCATTAATAACTGCAAACACTGAAAATAATCATCATGCATATATGAAATGTTGTGTCTAAGTAATCTCATCACATATCAACTGAATCCATAGCACAATATCTGATAGTTTCAAAAAAATGCTACTATCTATCAACATAAAACTAGCTCTAAAAGAGTTCGGCAATGATAACAAAAATATGACCTAGGGGCAAGCACTACATCCACCCCCCCTAGAATTAGGCTTACTCATGGAAGCCTACAAGAATGAAAAACTAAGATACTCACTATGCGGGTCTCCTTGAATCGTTTCCCCTTGTAGGGAACATGATTCCACTGAGGACACTACAACACACTTAGAGCAATATGATTCTGGTTTAATGGTAAACCGAAAACCATATCGATCCAACATTCATTCTTTTTACAACTACTAAAATAGATCCCCTAATGCATTCTAAACAAGAGCAACTTAATTCTTGCAAAGATAATCAAGAGCATACTACCTCAAAGCATAGATGAAAGATACATGTTTTGCAACTAGAATGAGTTTCAATTTTTAGTTTTGCCCTTGTTTAAGTTTAAGTAGAATTTTCAGTTTTGAAAGCGAAGTGTTGAAGTATGAAAAATATGCAAGTAACAGTTTAGGTTCTGTTTCAGTCCACTTAGTTTCAAGTTTTCAATTTGAAAGAGATACACATGATAGTTCAAAGTTTCATTTTGTTCAACTAGTGGCATTCCAATATACCTAGAGCTCCCAATGTTGAAACTTGGTCTCTGGTACCAAATGTAATGCCCCGCCAAGGGATCCAAAGAATTAATCTAAAATTTCACTAAGTTTACCAAACAGTGTTTTTTTTTTTTTTAGCATGAAAGAAAAACAATCTACATCATTCACATGATAGCGGAAGCAATAGCAATAATTCAAATGAAAGTAAACATAACATACATAACATGTTACATTCTTTAAATATCCCTTAACGTTGTATCACATCTAAATTAACTATTCATCTAACATCACATCCTTAGCAATGTTACATCCAATGTTCTTAAACAATATTACAAGTGTCCTTTTTTGTAATTAAATTTTAGATTGCTCAATCATCCACTGTACATGTCACAAGGTATGAAAGGCTTAAAAGAATAAAGCATCCATGTAAATAAAGTACATCATTATACTAACTCTAATCCATGATGCAATAACATAAATGAAACCAAAAATAATACATTATCATACAAGATATAAACATCCATCATAAGAGATAACCATACATCACAAACATAAATAACTAAGTGCACGGTTCCTCCCAACCATAAATAGCATCATTAGACCATCGTGGATCCTAGCCATCCCTCCATGCATAACATCCCGAACCATCAAAGAGATCATCGACTATAAACATAGTAGGAATGTCACTCCTAAAACATACTACATCATATGCAGAAAATAATCCAACATGCAAAGTAAAGCATAAGATAACATCATCTAACATATGCAAATCATCAATGTAAGAAACATACCAGTAAATACATCCATCATAAGGTATATCATCAATCATAATGTTGCAAGAACATAATGAAGATAAATACCAACCAAGAATACTCCAGCCACGGTGTCTCGGACGGATCTCAAATGATAAGAGTGGAAAAACACTACCACCCGACCGGGTGGAACCTAAATGATCCACTCCCACCGTGCTGAGGAGATAATCTCAAGTCCCAAATAGGCTATCAAAATCACATAGCTTAAATCTTCAAAAGTCAAAGAATCCTAAAAGTATACTAACTTAAAGGTTCCATCACACAAAACCGACATCTAATTCCCAGAGGCACACAAAGACATGTAGGAAACCTACTATGCAAGAGGGAAAGTGTCATCGCATTTATCACGTACAACTTACCCTGGCAGTTAGCTAAACTCCACAGGTCCATATTGATCTCATGCGGCCACTAGTATCCTCTCATAGTGACAAGGCATACTATGGAATGTAAGGTTGCAACCATGCGTTCTCTCTACTCCCATCCTAGTCTGTACAAGCACTCAAGGCACGGGTGAGAACATCAAAACAGTTATCTTTTTAGGTTCATTTAATCTCCATTTAGTGTGTAAATGTTATCACTAATTAACAAAACTTACAATGAGTTACCCTGGCAACCATTAGGGCCCCGGCCCCCATTGTAAGCCACTTCCCGACACTACAAGTGGATAACCTACTCTAAGCTCATGGAATCATAAATCACCACAGTCCTGTACAAGTGACTGTAAAGAAAATCCAAAAGATAATCCATAAAAAGAATCATCAAATATCCATGATAAAAGCATCAAATATCCACAATAAGATTCATCAAATCTCCATGAGCATCTGAAAAGCATCCATAGAAAATCATGACCACAATATTTCTCTATTGGCAACTGAAGACATCACTGATAATCATAAGTATCCATTGGTTCTCAATAACCAAAATATATCTCAAAATAAATCACAATATCCATTGGTTCTCAACAACCAACCAAGAATATCTCAAAATCATACTGATCGAAGACTCCAAAATGGTTGAGTCAAAACATGTCACAACATAACATCATCAAGAAATAAATCAATATTTCAGTCCCATCATGGTGACTAGAAAATAATCCAAGGATAACTGATCGATGACTCAAAAATGATTAGCTCAAGTGTCTCATACACATACATCTCAACTTCACACATGAAGACTGATGAACAATAACAGTCAGTAAATATAAACATTTCATAGAGCATACGATCACATTACCATGGTTGGATTTATAAAGATCGAGACCAAATAAAATCAACATCCTATCACATTCCCATAACGCCCGAGCCTCAAGTAACAACCTAAGACTGGTCAATAATCTAGTCAACCCAAAACCCGAAACAAGAAGCATAGAGAATACACAATGCAAACACATGTTTTGGTTTACTAATATCACATGGATGAGTTAAATGTAGAGGTTTCAGTTTCAGTTTCAAGTGTACCTCAAATGTCTTAGTTTAATCATTTGACCTACACGTAATCCCATTTGTTCCCTAATAGCATTATCCTTCCATTATTAAAATAATATTTTAAGAATAACTTAAGGATAAATACTTTACTCATTAAATTGATCATCATTGACCCTTAATCAACTTGTTCTCTTCATTTAACTATGATCCATATTCTAATTGATTAACTCTTCTTTAATGTTACTTCAATTTTTTTGACATAATCAAAGGATCATTATTCGTTACATTAATATAGAGCCAATTATCAATCTTTGAATAAGAAGATTATGACTTTATTAAAAATGATCAATTAAATCAATCAATTAACATAGGTACACAATACATGACTTTTTTAACATTCTAATAGTTCTCAATTAAATATTACTAGGTATTCACCATTAAAAATATCTACGGTCATTATGAGAGTATGACTTGTCAACTTCAATGTAAATACTTTACAACTTTACTAAAAGAATCAATATATTAATTAAAACTCTATACATAACTTAATTATTAATATCATAGTTATAATATCAATTCAATGAATATCCATTAAAAATCAACTATACTCCAAATCCAAAAATTAATATCTTTTACAAAATCTCAATCATTAAATAATCTCTACTAGATTAACTTTAATCGAATTATTTGGTAACTATTTAAACCATTTATATTATTATTTATTAATAGTTTGTTAGACCCAACAAACATTAATAAATAATAAACTTATCAAAACTATTATTAATCAATCTAGAGAACCTTCCATAAACTTTCTTAGTTAATATTTAACTAACTCTTAACACCATTAAGGTATATCAATAATTTATTTAATAATACATAACGTATTCAAATCGTAGCAATGTTGTTGTAATGCAACAATGACTCCTTGTCAATTAGATCTTAGATCCCATATCATTACATTCTCTTAATTTAAATAATCATCATTGAACATCTTTACATAATATATATTATCGTCTCTTAATTATTTAATATATATTAAATAGTATTTAATATATATTAAAGAGTATTTAATATACATTAAATAATTAATATTAAAAGTCAACCATTAGACTCAACTTTCTAATTGTTCTCATAATATTTTGTTTGTAAAAACGGTGTTTGAAAAAGACCCCTATCAATTCCAATAATCAAACAGCAATTCCAATGAACCCAATATTATCAAAAAAATGATTGCATAATTCCAAACTTTGATTTATAATTTCAAAAGCCCCAAAATAATTGATGACTTAAATATTTAACTCATTCTAATAAAATTCTAACTATATCACTTATTTGAAATTTAATTGCCTAATAATTAATTACACTTCTTCTACTATTAATTAATCTTAATTAAATTTAATTTAATTAGATTAGTTAACAAATCATATAAAACTAATGCATAGTAATAAGATTCTATTCAAACCTACTGCAGTGGCTAAATAGAAAGCTTATGCGACAGGAAGTCTAGCGGTAACAGAAGATAACATACAGAACTATAAATCCAGAATTGCATCATGACAGAAAGTCTAGTGGCGACAGGAGGATAGCACACAGAGCTATAAATCCAGAATTGCATCGCGAAAGGAAGTCTAGTGGCGACAGGAGGATAGCATACAGAACTATAACTCCTGAATCACATCGCGATAGGAAGTCTAGTGGCGATAGGAAGATAACATACAAAACTATAAATCTAGAATTGCATCGCGACAGGAAGTATGTTTAAATCTAGAATTGCATTGCGACAGGAAGTCTAGTGGCAACAAGAGGATAGCATATAGAACTATAAACATTCACATATATATGTATATATATACATTTGTGCAAATTAGTATTTTCAAAGAGAACATATATTTACTTATACACCAAAACGGCTTTCATTTCAATGAATTAAGGATGGTAATTGTTCTCTAAATTTATCCATTAATTTCTCTAATAGGTTTGACTATAGATTTAGAAACCCTTTTCAAATCTATTTATCAATTTGATTCTAATTCTAACCAAACCCAATTTAGATCTAATTCTTTCTCATTTGGAACTAAGGTTTTCTATTGTTTTCTTTGCAACCAAATAGATACATATCTTGATTCCAATTTAAAGATTAAGGATTCATTCATGGAGTGCATTCAGACACATATAACAAACACGATAAAGACAAAAAGAGAGATAGTGCAAAAAGAATATGCGAATATCACGAGTGCACTTGGACACTGATGCTAATTTTCTATGCCTCAGAAGTCCATAGAAAACCCCTTCCTTCTCCATCATTCGCAATTCCTCCAAGATCCAAGCCAACCAAAAATCTCCAAGTGACTAGAAGTGCTAGAAGAAGCATAGAAGCATATAGAAACATATAAGCATGTAGAAGCATATGAGCATGGAGAATCATATAAGCATGTAGAAATATATGAGCATGTAGAAGCATATGAGCTTCTCAAATGCATATAAGCTTTGAAGCTTCCATTTTTAGCTTGTCCAAACACACTAGGAGAGCCTCTATTTAAAGGCCTCTAAGATGCATCTAGAATGTCTCTAGAAACAACTAGAAGATAAGCATTACAACTAAGCATGAGTCTACTCCAACCTTCTAGATGAGTCTTAAGGTTGTAGACACCATGTGCTCAAATAAAATGTTAACTCCTAAGTGTAGACAACTTATGCACTCTTTGAGTGCAAACTCCTGTGTTGTCTACATGACAACTCTCGAGAATTTGCAAACTCTTATGTGAAAAAATATTAAAATAATGCACAATAATTAATATAATATTTACTTTACTTTTTCCAATTTAATTTATTTATTTATTAAATCTCATGCACTAACTTTAATAATTTCACTTTTCAATATTTATATTTTAATCACATGAAATCTAGAATATTTTAATAATTTTAAATATATTTTCCACTTTTAAATTCATTTTCAAAACTTAATTGATAAATATTTATTAGCTTTAATAATATTATTATTTAGTCATTTATTTAAAAATGAACTCCAAATATATATTATTAAAATAAATATTGTCACATTTCTTATAACTTTTATCTTCAAATTTAATTATTTTATTTAATTAATTTCTCAATTAATTAAATAAAATAAATATTAAAATACCATATTAATTTTTCATTAAATTAAACCATTAATTAAATCTTTTAATTAAGCTTAATTAATAGAAAATGCACTGGAGACTCACAAGGTAAAATACAAAAATTCATCATAGCAAAAATACATACAAAATCAAACCAAAGGTTTATATCACGAATTACGTTATTCAACATATTCGGAGAGTACTCAACTTAGATAGTTGTCTTAATTTTCAATTAGAACAAATGGCTTAAAGGGTTGGGATTTGGATATGAGAATTTATCTCCCCTCTCTTATCATTGAGATAATGTGATAGGGTACGTTCATCTTGGCAATTCAGGAAAGTCGATACCTGGTACCTGCAACTTGCATAAAAACTATGCATGTACAAGAATAATATATACTAAACTAAACAGGCAATGACAGGAAGTGGTGCATCATATAGATCCTGACTAGTAGGTGACTATGACTCCCTTCCTTAACCACATCAGACATGCCATACATAAGAAAAAATACGCACACCATATACATGCAAGTATGGGGTAAGTATCCATAAGAAAACACATATGATAATAAATCATCTTACTAATCATCATTAATAATTGCAAACACTGAAAATAATCATCATGCATATATGAAATGTTGTGTCTAAGTAATCTCATCACATATCAACTAAATCTATAGCACAATATCTGGTAGTTTCAAAATAATGCTACTATCCATCAACATAAAACCAGCTCTAAAAGAGTTCAACAATGATAAATAAAATGCAACCTAGGGGTAAGCACTACATCCACCCCCCCTAGAATTAGGCTTACTCCTAAAAGCCTACAAGAATGAAAAACTAAGATACTCACTATGCGGGTCTCCTTGAACCCTTTCCCCTTGTAGGGAACACGATTCCACTGAGGACACTACAACACACTTAGAGCAATATGATTCTTGTTTAATGGTAAATCAAAAATCATATCGATCCAACATTCATTCTTTTTACAACTACTAAAATAGATCCCCTAATGCATTCTAAACAAGAGAAACTTAATTCTTGCAAAGATAATCAAGAGCATACTACCTCAAAGCATAGATGAAAGATACATGTTTTGCAACTAGAATGAGTTTCAATTTTCAGTTTTTCCCATGTTTAGATTTAAGTAGAATTTTCAGCTTTGAAAGCTAAGTGTTGAAGTATGAAAAATATGCAAGTAACAGTTTAGGTTCTGTTTCAGTCCACCTAGTTTCAAGTTTTCAATTTGAAAAAGATACACATGATAGTTCAAAGTTTCATTTTGTTCAACTAGTTGACAACTAGTGGCATTCCAATATACCCAGAGCTCCCAATGTTGAAACTCGGGCTCTGATACCAAATGTAATACCCCACAAAGGGATCCAAAGAATTAATCTAAAATTTCACTAAGTTTGCCAAACAATTTTTTATTTTTATTTTAGCATGAAATTAAAACCATCTACATCATTCACATAATAGTGGAAGCAATAGAAACAATTCAAATGAAAGTAAACATAACATACATAACAGGTTACATTCTTTAAAGATTCCTTAACATTGTATCAGATCTAAATTAACTATTCATCTAACATTACATCCTTAGCAATGTTACATCCAATGTTCTTAAACAATATTACAAGTGTCCTTTTTTGTAATTACATTTTAGATTGCTCAATCATCCACTGTACATGTCACAAGGTATGAAAGGCTTAAAAGAATAAAGCATCTATGTAAATAAAGTGCATCATCATACTAAATCTAATCCATGATGCAATAACATAAATGAAACCACAAATCATGCATTATCACACAAGATATAAACATCCATCATAAGAGATAACCATACATCACAAGCATAAATAAATAAGTGCACGGTTCCTCCCAATTGTAAATAGCATCATTAGACTATCGTGGATTCTAGCCATCCCTCCGTGCGTAACATCTCAAAGCATCGAAGAGATCATCGGCTATAAACATAGTAGGAATGTCACTCCTAAAACATACTACATCATATGCAAAAAATAATCCAACATGCAAAGTAAAGCATAAGATAACATCATCTAACATATGCAAATCATCAATGTAAGAAACATACCAGTAAATACATCCATCATAAGGTATATCATCAATCATAATGTTGCAAGAACATAATGAAGATAAATACCAACCAAGAATACTCCAGCCACAGTGTCTCGGACGGATATCAAATGATAAGAGTGGAAAAACACTACCACCTGACTGGGTGGAACCTAAATGGTCCACTCCCACCGTGCTGAGGAGATAATCTCAAGTCCCAAATAGGCTATCAAAATCACATAGCTTAAATCTTCAAAAGTCAAGGAATCCTAAAAGTATACTAACTTAAAGGTTCCATCACACAAAACCGACATCTAATTCCCAGAGGCACACAAAGACATGTAGGAAACCTACTATGCAAGAGGGAAAGTGTCATCGCATTTATCACGTACAACTTACCCTGGCAGTTAGCTAAACTCCACGGGTCCATATTGATCTCATGCGGCCACTAGTATCCTCTCATACTGACAAGACATACTATGGAATGTAAGGTCGCAACCATGCGTTCTCTCTACTCCCATCCTAGTCTGTACAAGCACTCGAGGCATGGGTGAGAACATCAAAACAATTATCTTTTTAGGTTCATTTAATCCTCATTTAGTGTGTAAATGTTATCACTTATTAACCAAACTTACAATGAGTTACCCTGGTAGCCACTTAGGGTCCTGGCCCCCATTGCAAGCCACTTCTCGACACTACAAGTAGATAACCTACCTTAAGCTCATGGAATTATAAATCACCATAGTCTTGTACAAGCAACTATAACGAAAATTTAAAAGATAATCCATAAAAAGAATCATCAAATATCCATGATAAAAGAATCAAATATCCACAATAAGATTCATCAAATCTCCATGAGCATCTGAAAAGCATCCATAGAAAATCATGACCACAATAGTTCTCTATTGGCAACTGAAGGCATCATTGATAATCATAAGTATCCATTGGTTCTCAATAACCAAAATATATCTCAAAATAAATCATAATATCCATTGATTCTCAATAAGCAACCAAGAATATCTCAAAATCATACTGATCAAAGACTCCAAAATGGTTGAGTCAAAACATGTCACAACATGACATCATCAAAAAATAAATCAACATTTCAGTCCCATCATGGCGACTGGAAAATAATCCAAGGATAACTGATTGATGACTCAAAAATGATTAGCTCAAGTGTCTCATACACATACATCTTAGCTTCACACATGAAGACTAATGAACAATAACAATCAGTAAATACAAATATTTCATAGAGCATACAATCACATTACCATGGTTGGGTTTATAAAGATCGAGACCAAATAAAATCAACATGCTATCACATTTGCATAACCCCTAAGCCTCTAGTAACAACCTAAGACTGGTCAACAATCTAGTCAACCCAAAACTCAAAACAAGAAGCATAGAGAATACACAATGCAAACACATGTTTTGGTTTACTAATATCACATGGATGAGTTAAGTGTAGAGGTTTCAGTTTTAGTTTCAAGTATACCTCAAGTGTCTCAGTTTAATCATTTGACCTACACGTCATCCCATTTGTTCTCTGATAGCATTATCCTTCCATTATTAAAATAATATTCTAAGAATAACTTAAGGATAAATACTTTACTCATTAAACTGATCATCATTGACCCTTAATCAACTTGTTCTCTTCATTTAACTATGATCCATATTCTAATTGATTAACTCTTCTTTAATGTTACTTCAATTTTTTTGACATAATCAAAGGATCATTATTCGTTACATTATAAGAGAGCCAATTATCAATCTTCGAGTAAGAAGATTATAACTTTATTAAAAATGATCAATTAAATCAATCAATTAACATAGGTACACAATCTATGACCTTTTTAACATTCTAATAGTTCTCAATTAAATATTACTAGGTCTTCACCATTAAAAATATCTAAGGTCATTATGAGGGTAGGACTTGTCAACTTCGATGTAAATACTTTACAACTTTACTAAAAGAATTGATATATTAATTAAAACTCTATACATAACTTAATTATTAATATCATAGTTATAATATCAATTCAATGAATATCCATTAAAAATCAACTATACTCCAAATCCAAAAATTAATATCTTTTACAAAACCTCAATCATTAAATAATTTCTACTAGATTAACTCTAATCGAATTATTTGGTAACTATTTAAACCATTTATATTATTATTTATTAATAATTTGTTAGACCCAACAAACATTAATAAATAATAAACTTATCAAAACTATTATTAATCAATCTAGAGAACCTTCCATAAACTTCCTTAGTTAATATTTAACTAACTCTTAACACCATTAAGGTATATCAATAATTTATTTAATAATACATAACATATTCAAATCGTAGCAATGTTGTTGTAATGCAACAATGACTCCTTGTCAATTAGATCTTAGATCCCATATCATTACATTCTCTTAATTTAAATAATCATCATTGAACATCTTTACATAATATATATTACCGTCTCTTAATTATTTAATATATATTAAATAGTATTTAATAAATATTAAATCATTAATATTAAAAGTCAACCATTAGACTCAATTTTCTAATTGTTCTAATAATATTTTATTTTTATAAACGGTGTTTGAAAAAGACCCCTATCAATTCTAATAATCAAATAGCAATTCTAATGAACCCAATATTATCAAAACAATGATTGCATAATTCAAAACTTTGATTTATAATTTCAAAAGCCCCAAAAATAATTGATGACTTAAATATTTAACTCATTCTAATAAAATTCTAACTATATCACTTATTTGAAATTTAATTGCCTAATAATTAATTACACTCCTTCTACTATTAACTAATCTTAATTAAATTTAATTTAATCGGATTAGTTAATAAATCATATAAAACTAATGCATAGTAATAAGATTCTATTCAAACCTGTTGCAGTGGCTAAACAAAAAGCTTATGCAATAGAAAGTCTAGTGGCGACAAGAAGATAACATACAGAACTATAAATCCAGAATTGCATCGCGACAGGATGTCTAGTGGCGATAGGAGGATAGCACACAGAACTATAAATCCAGAATCGCATCGCGACAAGAAGTCTAGTCGCAACAGGAGGATAGCATACAGAACTATAAATCCAGAATCGCATTGCGATAGGAAGTCTAGTGGCAACAGGAAGATAACATACAGAACTATAAATCCAGAATTGCATCGCGACAGGAAGTCTAGTGGGGACAGGAGGATAGCATATAGAACTATAAACATTCACATATATATGTATATATGTACATTTATGCAAATTAGTATATTCAAAGAGAACATATATTTACTTTTACACCAGAACGGCTTTCATTTCAATGAATTAAGGATGGTAATTGTTCTATAAATTTATCCATTAATTTTTCTAATAGGTTTGACTGTAGATTTAGAAACACTTTTCAAATCTATTTATCAATTTGATTCTAATTCGAACCCAAACCCGACTTAGATCTAATTCTTTCTTTGCAACCAAATAGATACATATCTTGATTCCAATTTCAAGATTAAGGATTTGTTAATGGAGTGTATTTAGACACATATAACAGACACGATGAAGACAGGAAGAGAGATAGTGCAAAGAGAATATGCGAATATCATGAGTGCACCTGGACACTAATGCTAATTTTCCATGCCTCAGAATTCCATAGAAAACCCCTTCCTTCTCCATCATTCGCAATTTCTCCAAGATCCAAGCCAACCAAAAATCTCCAAATGACTACAAGTGCTAGAAGAAGCATAGAAGCATATAGAAACATATGAGCATGTAGAAGCATATGAGCATGTAGAAACATATGAGCATGGAGAATCATATGAGCATGTAGAAATATATGAGCATGTAGAAGCATATGAGCTTCTCAAATGCATATAATCTTTGAAGCTTCCATTTTTAGCTTGTCCAAACACACTAGGAGAGCCTCTATTTAAAGGCCTCTAAGAGGCATCTAGAATGTCTCTAGAAACAACTAGAAGATAAGCATTACAACTAAGCATGAGTCTACTCCAACCTTCTAGATGAGTCTTAAGGTTGTAGACACCATGTGCTCAAATAAAATGCTAACTCCTAAGTGTAGACAACTTATGCATTCTTTGAGTGCAAACTCCTGTGTTGTCTACATGACAACTCCCGAGAATTTGCAAACTCCTATGTGAGAAAATATTAAAATAATGCACAGTAATTAATATAATATTTACTTTACTTTTTCCAATTTAATTTATTTATTTATTGAATCTCATGCACTAACTTTAATAATTCCACTTTTTAATATTTATATTTTAATCACATGAAATCTAGAATCTTTTAATAATTTTAAATATATTTTCCACTTTTAAATTCATTTTCAAAACTTAATTGCTAAAATATTTATTAGCTTTAATAATATTATTATTTAGTCATTTATTTAAAAATAAACTCCAAATATATTATTATTAAAATAAATATTGTCACATTTCTTATAACTTTTATCTTCAAATTTAATTATTTTATTTAATTAATTTCCCAATTAATTAAATAAAATAAATATTAAAATACCATATTAATTTTCCATTAAAGTAAACCATTAATTAAATCCTTTAATTAGGCTTAATTAATAGAAAATACACTAGAGACTCACAAGGTAAAATACAAAAATCCATCATAGCCAAAATACATACAAAATCAAACCAAGGGTTTATATCACGAATTACGTTATTCAACATATTCGGAGGGTACTCATCTTAGATACTTATCCTAATTTTCAATTAGAAAAAATGGCTTGAAGGGTTAGAATTTGGACTTGAGAATTTATCTCCCCTCTCTTATCATTGAGATAATGTGATAAGGTACGCTCATCTTGGCAATTTAGGGAAGTCGATACCCGGTACCTGCAACCTACATAAAAACCATGCATGTACAAGCACAATATATACTAAACTAAACAGGCAATGGCAGGAAGTGATGTATCGTGTAGATCCCGACTAGCAGGTGACTACGACTCCCTTCCTTAACCACATCAGACACGCCATACATAAGAACAAACATGCACACCATACACATGTAAGTATGGGGTAAGTATCCATAAAAAAACACATATGATAATAAATCATCTTACTAATCATCATTAATAACTGCAAACATTGAAAATAATCATCATGCATATATGAAATATTGTGTCTAAGTAATCTCATCATATATCAACTGAATCCATAGCACAATATATGATAGTTTCAAAACAATGCTACTATCCATCAACATAAGACCAGCTCTAAAAGAGTTCGGCAATGATAAAAAAAATGCGACCTAGGGGCAGGCACTACGGCACCTACTGATATGCATTTTGAAGATGATATAGTAAATGAAGGCCAAAATGTTACTTTTGCATCAGAAGACTATGATTGTATTTCAAACCTCATAGAACCTGGTATGCACAATTTAATTAGATTTATTTTGTGATCTCATGCTTCAATTTATATAATTTGCATATGTACACTCATGTGATTAAAGTGTTTCTATACTTTATCTTATCTTGTAGGATATGTGTATGATGTTATTGCACCTAGTGATAATGATGAATAGACTGAGTATTGGGTAGCTAGATGTGTGAAACCCAAGAAAAAATTGACATGTCATCAAGTAGACGATGATGGTTTTGAGTATCCAATTGGATCTTTCATTGTAGCTGGCACCTGGCTACGCAGATACCTAACAAGAAGAAATGGTTTACTAGCATTTGAAGACTACCAAACCAAAAATAAGATTTTACACTATTCTCATTTGGTTGTGGCAACAAATATCAAATTAGAAAGATACAAAGGGAGACCCGCCAATAAGGTATAATGGACAATTTCAATGGACGAGCACAAGACAATCATAGATGCATTACAAAAGAGAGAGGATGCAAATGGCACAGTGGGATGACTACATTTAAATCAAACACATGTAAGTTTTTTCATTGTTGTATTATTTTTATATATATGTACTTATATAATTTAATTACATGTATGTTTGTGTTGTCAATACCAATTTAGAGAACTTATATACCTCTTATTCAGGTCTCAATTACAATTTATGCAAATTTAAATGTTAAAGTGGATCGAACATCAATATCTTATGGAATTTCACATAATAAGTACATACAAATTACACATATATTTACATAGTTCAGATACTTTGAATATTAATTTATGTGTTTATTAACATGTGTTTTTTTTTTACAATTTTATTTTACAGGACCTCATCTAAAGAGATGTGTTGAACCAATCTTATGTTTTGAGTTCACTGAACTATAAATATATCATTGACATTGTCTTGCATATATTGTGAAATATGTTATACAAACTAATTCAAAAATGAGAGTTTACTTCTATTTGAAAGTTAAAGGTATGCACTTGATAAATTATAAATTAATTATCAATTTAAGTAATGACCTCCTATTTTGTTCCTTTACTTTTACATTCAAGCATGTTTAAATTAATGTTTGTTTGAAGTTTCAAATTACTATTGATTGTAATATTAAAAACAAGTCACTTGTACATGATAATTTAAATATCATTACTCATTGTATTTATTATATTTTAGATCATTACTCATTGTATTCATTGTATTGATTATATCTTACATTACCAAACAACACATTAAGATCACTTATGATACATTGTTAGGTACGTTATCCATACATGTGTGTCTTAAGGGGACATGGGAGTCCTAATAGGTCATAATAATTTCTATACATTTTAATAAGTCTTAATATGTTTACTAGCACATAATAGGTATTATTAGGTGATAATGAGTCTTACATTACCAAACAACACATTAAGATCACTTATGATACATTGTTAGGTACGTTATCCATACATGTGTGTCTTAAGGGGACATAGGAGTCCTAATAGGTCATTATGTCTATTATAGGTCATGATAGGTATTCATATTTTTACTACCACATAATAGGTCTTATTAGGTAATAATGACTTTTACATTACCAAACAACACATTAATATCACTTATGATACATTGTTAGGTACATTATCCATACATGTGTCTTAAGGGTACATAGGAGTCCTAATAGGTCATTATGTCTATTATAATTTATGATAGATATTTTTATGTTTACTAGCACATAATAGGTCTTATTAGGTGATAATGAGTCTTACATTACCAAAAAACACATTAAGATCACTTATGATACATTGGTAGGTACATTATCCATACATGTGTGTCTTAAGGGGACATAGGAGTCCTAATAGGTCATTATGTCTATTATAAGTTATCATAGGTATTCATATGTTTACTAGCACATAATAGGTCTTATTAGGTGATAATGAGTCTTACATTACCAAACAACACATTAAGATCACTTATGATACATTGTTAGGTACGTTATCCATACATGTGTGTCTTAAGGGGACATAGGAGTCCTAATAGGTCATTATGTTTGTTATAAGTCATGATAGGTATTCATATGTTTACTACCACATAATAGGTCTTATTACGTAATAATGACTCTTGCATTACCAAACAACACATTAATATCACTTATGATACATTGCTAGGTACATTATCCATACATGTGTGTCTTAAGGGGCCATAGGAGTCCTAATAGGTCATTATGTCTATTATAAGTTATGATAGGTATTCATATGTTTACCAACACATAATAGGTATTGTTAGATGATAATGAGTCTTACATTACCAGACAACACATTAAGATCACATATGATACATTGTTAGGTATGCTATCAATACATTTTTTAATCTAGTAGGTCAATTTTATTTGTATGAATCTCAATGAATAAATTTGGTGTGATATTTATCCAATAATGCTCTATAGATAGTTAAAATGATTGTTCATCTTGCATATATACTTACAAAATGTGTCATATGTTCATGAATAAAATATGTCAAAATAAAGAAAATGGTTTGAATATACTTAAAACATGATGAAACATAATAATATATACTACATACACAAGAATGATAAAAAGTCATAAAAAAATAGTACATGGTCTAACATACAGTTTTAACTGTCCTAACACAAAGTGTATACATCATAAACAATATACATCATAAAAAAACAATCTGCAAGTGCCAACAAGACCTAATCTATCTGATCAAATATCCTCTTTACTCCACACAAAGAGGACTCAAATGGATCATCATGTGTAATATGAGTCATCTCGTCATGTCAGACACCCTGTGAGGTAGATGGATCACCCTGTATAACATGAGGCACGTCTCATCATTTACATGCTTAATTAAAATGGGTCTCAAAATCTAGCTTGTAAATAAATTAAATATTAACTACATAATAAAATAAATACCACATGAGATGGATGTCCCTCAGTAATAGGAGGAGGCGCACTGTCAAAACTACCAAATGTAGCAGTTGTGAGGTCCTGTAATTTACTATACATACATTTTTAAAATTTGATTTTAAAGCATAATGAACTATACATTATGTACATAAATCACAATACTGACCTCAAATGACGATGTAGGTACCTCCATCTAGCTAAGTCATGTGCTCTCAGCAACACTCATGGTGACATAGTCCTAAAATTATGGATACATAAACGTTTAGTCAAAATTAAATATACATGAATAATTACAAAGTACATAATTTGTACACTACATTTTTTATACACTATAAATTTAACATGTATATATATCATACCTGAGTGGTAGCCAATGTCATATATGTGTCTACAGGTATGCTAACACAATAATCATAAGATGGAGTCGAAAATAGACTATACCAAGGCCTGTATGGATGAGTATGATATGGCTCCTGTTCGTAAAATCAAAACACATAAAATATATATACATGTGAGTCAAAATTGTTCAGATTATAAGTTAATAATAATGTACATACATAAAAATAATACAAATTATTTGTCTTCAATCAAAAGTTCATACTGCATGTATTTGAGGTTGTGCCTCAGTGGTAACTAGAGTAGGACCTGTACTAATATCAATCTGTGTAGATGTGGACAATCCCTACAAAATTAGATAAAAAGAACATATGAGCACATGTTATTAAATTCAAGTTCAAATGTACATTTTTACAATGTAATTCAAAGTGCATATCATATAAGGGACGCCAACGTCTGTAGGTCTCGAAAAAAGAGTATAAAGCCTCCTAGGATGAACAGTATCATCCATCCTCTATTATTTCAAAAGTACAAATTAATATGGTTAATACAATTACACATGTATGTAGAAAGTAAATAATTATGTATACTTTATATTTATATTAAAATTAAAATTTTACCTGCTACTCTTGACTTTCTCCAGGCTCTCCCTGCTGCATGAGGTCAACAAATGATGACACATCTATCGCATCACTACCATCACCATGGGCAGCATATACATCATCATCAAAATCTGCACCCTTAGCATAATGGCCATCATGTGCTGCATCAAGATCGCTCTAGAGGCCTGTGCATATGCCTCCACAGCTAGTACAAACATGTCCAAGTGAAGGAGCATGTACTGCCTGCGTCCACTGTTGTACTAAATTGCCCAAAAGGGAACTCAAATGGGTAAGAGCAGACAAAATTGCTCGATGATGGTGAGGAACAGGCACAACAAGCGTAGGAAGAGGTATAAGGATCTCAGCTCGCCTGTGATTTCTCATTCTATCACTCAGCTTTGCCCCAGGCCTATCCTAAGGCATCCCTCTACCAACCCCCTAAAATACTTTCATATCAAAATAGTTGGGTTTCAAACCCAACTCAAACTTAGCCCATAAATTTCTAAGGAAGTACATGGGAACCTCATGGTTAGCATGTGGTGGATGGTCAAATACCATCCACCACCACTCCCAAAAATGTGCTGCTATACATGGATGTGTACACCACCTAATGGAAATGTGAGGCTTCTTCTCATTAATTTCTTCACCTGTCTTAGGGTTTACAAAATAATGTGTAAAATTCCCTTTACCTATATACAGGTTATAAACCTGTCTGTATGTAAGCCGTCAAATTAGAAGGCACGCATACTTTCCCTCCACAATCTAAATGAATCAATGTCTGAATCAAAATGATAGATGGATTCAATCACACCTTGCATGTTATCTACAAGATGTAGTAGGTGAGGGGGGTGCCTCTCACGTCAGATAGCCTCTATATCACGCATGAGGTCGTTGAGGTTACACCTCATGGTCTTGTAGAGCTCATCTGTGATGGGTGGTGGAGGTGTGGGTGGAGCTGGAGCTAGAGCTAGAGCTAGAGATAGAGGGGGCAAAGGCAAGGGTATGGGAGGGGGAGGGGGTGGCGGTGGGTCCATCAAATATAATTTGCATATATTTTTAAACAACACAAACATAAAACATGACAAAAATACATCACAACATAAAACATGACAAAATTACTATTTAACAAAATTTAAATCTAAAATTTATCAACTAGATCTATATAAATGTGCATATCTTTATTAAAATCATATCACTTAAATAAATAAAGTTAAACACTTAAGTCAAATTAAACATTAAATACCAAATTTTTAAATCTAATCATAAAATAATACTCCAAAAAACTATATCTAGGTTAGTTCAAGGTTTCTTTTCTTAAAATAGGAGCCACCAAGCTAATTTTGCTTTCATGTACACTTATTTTGTGACACTGGGGGATTGTATGAACTCATTATGGATTATATGTTCATCTTAGGATGAAACAAAGTTAAGATTATGGCAAGGTTATGGTTTACAATTTTTTTATGTTAACGGTTTTCATGATGGCTAAGCTTAAGATTATTATAATGATTATGGTCCTTTAATGTTAGGGAACTTACCTAGGATTATGGTTTTAGTTAGAATTATATTTAGGTTTTGGATATTTATTATGGTCCTATTGTTTATAGGGTATATAATAGATGGCGTTAGAATGAGAGTTAAGGTTACAATTAGAATGAAATCTTAGAGATAGAATTATGAGTTGATTAAAAATTATTTATGATTGTAGTTTGAATCCTAAATATTATCCGCTTTTTAATGCAAACTATAAGTGTAGATCATGTCAGGCAATGAACTAATACATGTGAACCCTATCCCTAACCATATAATAATCCTAATTCTAATCATAATCCATAATTCATTACCTTATGAAGCTTTGGCTATCCATTTTATTGCCAAAGTAATCCCTTGAACTTTCTTAAAGTTTTCATTCCAACTTACTAATCTCCTTTCTTTATGTGAACTACTCTTGGTAGCATGATTCTTCATATTTCCTTTTCCATGTGACCACAAAATGTTCCTAATAGATTTATATAGAAGACCAAACTGATTTAAATAAAATAAGTAGGAAGAAGAGAAGTACACCCAATATGAGGAGAGAATCTTTTAACATACTTGAATTCTACCAACCAAAGTGAGATAATTAGAGTTCCAGTTGTTGAGTTTTCCAAAGATTTTCTTGTTGATATAAAGAAACATTTCATTTATATGTTAAGGTTTACTACAAATGGAATCCCTAGGTACCTAACCACTTAATTATGACATCTCCATCCAATACCATATTTACTACACAAGGTAGGGGACTCAATATTTAACCCCAATAAGATAGATGTAGAGACATAAATCTTACTACCCGATACAAAGAAAAGAGGTCCAATTTGATCATTAAATGACTCGTGTTGCACTCTTCTAGCTTAAAAAGAATACAAATATTATCAAAAAACTATACGTTAGATACTTATTAATTATTTGGAGAGTAGATCCTCTAACTTTTAGAGACAACTAGTTATCTCTAAGGAGATAATGTAATGAGTCAACAACAATAAAAAATAAAGATGATGCAAGAGGACACCTATTCATAATTGATCTAGATAGTCCTAGAAATTATGATCTAACCCCATTAATTTCTTTACTAAAACCCTGACACCAATCATAAGAGAGGACACCATTTGACATAATATTGGATGGAATCCTGGGCTTGCAACATCATCATAGTGAAACTCCATTCCACCCTTTTGTAGACATTTTCATAATCAATTACTTGAGCATGCCTACACTCTATCCTAAAAATGTTTCCCAATCCAAAGTCTTCCAATAGGTTATCAAGATCTCCAATATGTATAAATATCCTTAACAAAACACTTTTGTGTAGGGTTAATGATCTTGGGTAGGATATCTTCTACTCTAGAGGCTAAGACCTTGGCAAGAATTTTGTATGATATGTATTTAGGAGTGTCCTGTCTCTAATTTTTAATGAGATTCTTATCTCCCCTTGGGGATCAATTTTATGAGCCCTCCATTGATTACTTGACCTAGGGATTTTATGAGCCCCCCATTGATCACTTGATCAATTTTATGAGCCCTCCATTGATTACTTGACCTAGGGATTTCTCATTACTATTTTTTTGGACGGAGGAGCTGATTTATGATAGAAATGGGTTTATCAAGGAATAATTCATCTTCATTAGGAATGATGGTTCTCATTTTATCCCTATCTTCTAAATCATTTTTCTATCATAATCTTCTAACCAAAAAAAATGATAATAAAATTAGGAAAAATATCTTACTATATATCACTAGGGGGTGGGTATTTCTTTTTATAGAACAAGGCAATATTTTCTTATGTGGCCTTCCATTCCAATAAAGGCAATAAACATTTAGGCTACCCATACAAGAAAATAGGAAACAAATAGGGGAATCTCTAATCTCTAAAAAAAAACTTTTAGGCACTTTCAACCCAAGATAAATAGAAATTAGTCCACCCTAACATAATTATCTAGTTAGGGATTGGGGTGTTAGAGTGCTTCAATACCCTCCTAATTAGATATTACATGATGAATACTCACTTAGGATATAAAGATTTAGGCATCCAATGGAAAGACAATTTATTCACTTCTTTAGATATATTCTTAGGCATCCAAGGGTGTAGTATGGGCTTCTACTCACACTGATGTTCCACCTCCACCTCTTGATGGTTAGGGAGGGTTACTTAATTAGATGCCTGATTCATTCAAGTCTCTTCTAATTTTTTTATGATGTATCATTTTGAGACCTTGATATCAATGTTTAATTAGTTTTAGGATTAGGTTTCAATTTGGTTTACTGTTTGATTAGGTTTACATGCTTAGGTTTCAATTAGGACAAGAGTTAATAAATTGAATTAAGTTTTAAAGTGCTAAATTTGGTTTTAGATATAGAATTATAGTTACAGCTTTTAGATTAAAAACCAACATTAATTCAAAAAAAGTTAGGTTTGAATTCTGTTTTAAAGTGTTGAATATATTATTGAGTTCTAGTTTAGGGTGATTTGGTTTAGTCTTAAGGTCAACATTTAACTTGGTTCAATCTTAGGGTAATGGTTCAATTTGGTTAATGGTTGGGGAAAGGATTCAAGGTTAAATTCAAGGTTTTTACTGTTAATTTGGGATATATAATTAGGTTTATGATCATGGTTTAATTCAACTTAGTTTATAAGTATAATATTAATTAGTTAAGGGCCAGGGTTACCTTTCAATCTAGTTTGATATATTCAATTTGGTTTAGGGTTACCCAGGAGTTAGTTTATTTTAGTGTTAATTATTAAGATATAATGCTTTGATATCACTCATTTTTTTATATTTTGATTATATCACCCCTATACATTAATAGTATATGCGATGAATCTTACAAATATTATTTGATCTCATTACATTTGTCATGGTAATTTTTTTTAGTTTATGTACATGAGATGCTCCTATATATGGTGTTTTTCTTTTCTTATAATATATAGTGTTATATATATATATATATATATATATATATATATATAAATTTACCTAATTACCCTTCTTGATTATCTATGATGGACATGTCATAAATGACATATCTCTATATGATTCTTTTGATATGATATGCATGGATAATATATATAATGAAAATTTTAAATCCTTCCTATGTAATAAATGATGTAATTAGATATGTACAAATGTTTTTAGATTCACATGTACATGATATGTAGATGTAGATATGATGCTCCTCTAGGATAATTTAGTTTATCATAAATAAGGTTACAATTTTAGGGTTTGACATTTATAAAATTAGTACTCAAGGTAAGATAGGAAAGTTATTTAATTATTTATATATTACCTGGTGTAGGTTTTAGCAAATTAAGATTAAGGTTAAGATGATCTAGTAAGGGTTATGATTAGAGTTGAATTCAATACAAATTGACATCATAGTTAATCCTAAATGACTCCCAGCCAAGGGATCCAAAGAACTGATCAAAAGTTTTACTAAGCAAGCAATAACATACATACAATAATTTACATTTATAAAAAACATAAGAGATTGCATTCCTTACATTTCATTTTTAAATAACTATAAGTACTAAAAGTAAAATAAATAACACATCCACATGAAAGAATATTAACTACTTTAGTTCAATCCATTTAAATAATATATACATTTGTTACAAATGCCACTTGGCAAATTAATTCAGAATGCACAATCATCCACTATACATGTCATAGGGTATGAAAGGCTGAAAGAATATACATTTATAAAATAGTTTACATCATCCATTTTTGATCCATGAAACAAAGTACAATACAATTTAAGTAAAATCATTTTAAGTACTAAGTTTTTTGTTTGGATCCCTTGGCGGGGTGTTATGTGATTAAGTACTTAGTTATGTATGTTTAGGGTTTTATTGTACATAACTATATGGTTAGGTTGAGATTATAGTTTAAACAATGAATTTAGGTCAAGTTTATAGTTTAAACAAGGTCGAGGCTATATGGTTCTAGGTCGAGGTTATATTTATTTGTAATTACATGTTTAAACAATGAATTTACATCTAATCTAATCATTCAACATTTTATAAATACATAAATTAAATACATTTCAAAATATCTAAAATAAAATAAAATTTAAATAAAAATTTATGAAACTATATTTTAATTAACAGATACAAAAATTTAAACATCTACTCATTAACAATGTAAATTTACAATTTTACGTATATTAAAACTGAAAAAATAATAATAAATTAACATACATATAAAATTGAAAATTGAAAAAAAATAAAGTAAAATAGTACAAAACATATTAAAATACCTGGTATATCGAAAACTAGTAGCAGGGGGGTGGTCGGTAGGGCTGAAAATTGGGATCCCGTATGCGTCTCTAATGGGGCTTCCATTTTTTAAGTCATGAAAATGACTTCAAAAATGCCAAAAAAATGGGTTTAATAAAGTCTTTCAAATCAGGTACCCGATTCTAAAAGCAATCAAGCACTCAATATTTGAGCGGCTTGGGCACCTGATCCAATTTTAAATATCAGGTACCCAATTTTTGAATTTTGGCTGGGGTGCTCGAAGCTTGATTTTAGAAACAGGTGCCCAATTTTAGAAAAATCGGGTACCCATTTCTAAGAAGTACAATTTTGCAGATTTGACTTTCGCAAAATTGCGACCCAACTTCTTGCGGTCACCCTAGAACTAACTATCGGTGCACCTTTCACTTCTTCAAAATTTTTGATGCACCTTTGGAGCAATGCACCTTTGTGGCAGGTTGAAAAAATCCAAAACTCTCCCAAGTGTCAAAACTGATTTTTTATCTTTTGAGTTTTCTTCCCCTTTATACCAGAGCAATGCTTGGATGTTTGCCCTTGAATTTCTCTATAATCTCCATCACTTGGGAAGCTTCCAGAAAATCTAAAGCCTCATATTTATTCCTAAGTATTTGTCAATAATTACTAATATCCATTCAAGTTTCCACAAAATTGTCAATTCTACCATCAACTTTTAATAATACCTCTTCAATCTTGAATGCTTGCCAAATATTTTCATCAAACGAAGCATCCTTGAAAGTTCTTGAGAATTGTTCAACCACTACTTGCACTGACTTGAGCTTTTCCTTTGACTCATCTTCAAAAATCTCGAGGGAAATAGCATCATAATACCTATCTACATCCAAATTTTTATCTTTAGACTAGCCTTTTAAATTATGAATATCTTCATGAAGTTCTTCCATGATCTTATTTCTAGTAGCTATCTTTTCAATCCAATCCTTGAGTTTACCAATCTCATCTATTGTATAAAGTTTTGTGAGTGTACGATACCTTTGACCTTTAATTATTTGGAGTTCTTGAAAGTATTTTCCCTAGGTATGTACCTCATCCATAAACCCAAAATTCTAGTCTACTATAGATACTAGTTTCTCCACATTAGAATGAACATTATGCAATAGGTTCAAACTAACCTATATTATCTCTACACCTTTCTGCTCAAAATTGTCATGCCATTGCTCATATGCTTCAAAAAATGAATCAACTTGGAAACTCCCCTTATATCTCCTTTCTAGTGCCACAGCGATAGTAACCATTGGGTGATCTTGATCCAATGGACCTACAATTCTATGTAGATAGTCTCTTAGTAGCTCATTCTCTTTTTGCAACTGTATCACCTCATTCACATTTTCATCAAAATTCCTGAACACCTCCCTGACACCCGTAGTGATCCTTACTTTAGTTGTATTTGTTGTGGGATTTCCTAATAGGACTTGTATAATCTAATAGTTGTTAGGAGTTAGATCTTTGATCTCAGCATGTGGAGGAGGAATGGCTATATGAGAAAGTAAGTCCTAATCTTTATTCTTCATTATAAAGGTCAATTTTTGTACATCACTCGTAGGTCGCTCAAGTCTCTTGATGACTTCTACTAGCACATCCATACTCTCCTCTTCATTTAAGTTTAGCTACCTCTTTTATCAAACCATAACCTCCTTCTTCAGCTAGGTTGGTGTAGTGCCCATAGGAGACATATATTTGGCTGACGAGGAGGCTTTCCCTGTAGACTCTTTTCCCTTATCCATCCTTTCTGGAGTATTATCCTTTAGAGATAGATCTAAATATGGTGTCCCTATATCTGTGGTATCCAAAGTCCTTGCGTCTATATCTTGAGAAGTTTGCTAAGGTTCTTCAAGTATCTATCCTTCCTTTGATACTTCATCGACTAGGCCTTTGTTCTGACTCTTCTTCATACCCTACTCATTCTTCTTTCATAACAAGAGGGAGAGGAGTAGCTGAGCCTTTTTCAAAATATGAAAAGTCCTAAAATGATGATGTTGAGGTACCCAGAGATCCTTGTGGTAGAGGTGGCATTTGGTTCCAGTCCTCTCCCAAAGGTTGGTTCGTGGATGTATCTCATATTTTATCACCCACCATTTCAGTTCCTACCTGCATAAATTCAAAATGATACATGTTGAAAATATGTGTTCCCTACCCCTCTTATTGATCCATCCATTGTTGCTACTCATCCTCTAAAGTTGTAACCTCAATAGGTTGCCTAGGAATAGATGGTAGGGTAATGGTGGAGCTTCTCCTTTTCTCTTCCTGGGTAGCCCTTGCCAAGTGTGTCCTTTGATTCAATGAGAGATTGTCTTATTCATCTTCTTCATCTACCTCAAGGATGGTTTTTGGGACTAGAGGAATAGGTATAACCTTTCTTTGTATCTTCTACCTTCTAGTCCTTCTAACCATAGGTCCAACCCTACCTTTCTTAATAAGTGAAGGAGATGCTTCTTCCTCTTGTATAGGTGGTGACACCTCTAGTGCTTCCTATTCTAGTTCTTGTTCCTATTCTTGTTCTGGTGGAAGCACTTATGGAATATACTGAGCTTGAGTTGCTTCTTCATTTGAGGCTCTTGGTTCTCAGGTGATTTAGCTGCCTCTTGAGACTAAGGGTCTTCAACTTTGGGCTCATCTTGCTTGGAAGAATCTCTTTTCCTTTTATTCTTCCCTTTATCTATCCTAAAGTACCCAACTTCCTTGTCATGTTTATATACCATTTCAATCCTAATTGGAGATTGGGTAGGGAATGGTGGCACTGTAACTTTTGCACCTTTACCCTTTACTAGGTGTATTGTTGCTTAGAAGGTGACAGTCTGAGGATCTGGGTACCTTATCATTTGGATTATATGTCTCACCTTGTAATTTATATCTACATTCTCTTCCCTGTCAACCTCTGCATTCATGATTGGCCTATCAAATATCTTGTCATGATTCTATAAGTGATCCAAGACATCTTGAGTGTCTTTTTGGATAATGTTTAATGGGATCTTTGTCTTTAAGGTACTTCCTTCCAAATATAGAGTCATCCTACAATAATCCCTAATTTTAATATCATAGTCATCTATCATGTTCATCCAATGATCTTCTACTTCATCTTCATGAACAAATTGATTTTCTAGCAAATGTTGAACTCTGCCAATATTGTCAAAATATGGACAAGGGGAATTGTAATCTTCCAAGCGATGTTGATCCCATTCTACATCAAAGGTCATGATATCCTACCTTTTCTTTACTTCAAATGGACCTATAGTAATGGGCCATACCCAGGTCTTCTTATATTATTTCCTCACTCTGTCATATGCAAGTGAGAGTTATCTAGCAATCTCCAATAAGATGAGCCTATTTGATGGATACCTTAGGATTTTCTTCAGATTCACCATTGTACCAGGTACCCTTAGGTAAGTGAATGTCTTGAACTGGATATAATAGGCACCAATTTCTGCAATCCTTGTTGATTCCTCTACTGACATCCTCTTAGCATAATCACCCTCTATGAATTGGATGATCACAAAAATGAAGGCATCATTCTCTATCTTGTATTCCTTTATCTAGTTTGATAGCTTCTTCTTCACCAGTTGGGGGTATACTACATAGGGCCGTGTATTAGCATCTTGCATGCTTCCCCTCTTGAACAGCCCTAGATAATCAATTGTCCTTACCACCAATAAATAAACCAAGTATGATTTCATGTAAAACTTGGGGTTGACTTTGACTCCTACCAACTGCTCATCTAATTTTTCACTTAGTATTGTGGCCCAATCAATTGGAATTTTAGCTATTTTGATGGTCTCTATAAAATGTACCATCCAAATGTTAAGATGCCCAGTCATCAATAGACCCATGACTCTACTCAGAAGTACAATAGAGTATTTGATAACTTCCTTCATATATCCTCTATTCATATCTACCTTTCCTCATCTTCATCCCAATGGTTTCCTATCAATCAAAAATGATGATTGTATGATCTATGTAGCCTCCTTTTCATTCTCCCTATACTATCTTTCTACTTGGTGATAAGACATCTTCACATATTGATCATCTCTTGGGAGATGGAAAACTTTTTCAATGTTCCTTGGTCTTAGATCTAAGATGATCTCCCCTATGATACTCTTGAAAACTCTTTCTTCTAACACATAGTGTTCTGCCAATGCCATTACAAGCTCCAAAGACTGTACTGATGTTGGATGTGATGCCTCATTGAACAACCCTGATCTGATAAGTGTCAAGACCATTGGGGACCTCTCTTTAGGTTTATTGTAGAGTACCAAGAATTCATTTTAGACTATGTGTCCCAATTTAGTATCTCTAATCTTTGGATATGCATCTTGAATGCATGATTTCTTCTATGCACCTTGAAACTTGAAGACAACTGGTTTTGGAGCCATCTTCTCTACAAGTGAGGATGATGAGGAATTCATTTTTTCTACACAAAACATAAAAATATTAGTCTAAAAATTTGAAATTCAAACCTTAAACAAACCTTTATTACCAAAAAATAAGACCCAAAACACCAAAACTTAGCAAACTCAAAATCCCCTTTTATAGCTCTAAAAAAAATTGGTGCACCTTGTGCACCTTGAGGGTGTGCTAGGTGTGCTTCATTTGTTTACTTAGCTAATTGAGTGTACAATATCACACTTGCATAGGTGTACACCCTTGTGGGATGTGCATGTGTGTTGTTGTGCACATTTTCTATGCAAATGTACAAAGGGGAAATGAGTTTGTCTTGTTAAGGTTGCACACATGTACACTTGGTGGGGTGTGCATGTGCACACCCTTACTTAGACTTATCTTAGTGAATGAATGGTACACAAATGCACACCTTAGCACCAATCATCACAATAACATCTACAATAATAACTATTCTTATAACCTAAGTAAGAACTTAAGTAATGGTGCTAAGGTGCGCACCAATCTACACAAGTTTGACACTAAGGATTTTACAAAGAAACCCAATTTGGGGGAAAACACCAGTAACATGTCACCAATTTCCACTCTTCTAAAGCAAGCCCTATTAAGAGCTAACCCTATTAAAGGTTGCAATACAAACTATTAAATGTGGCCTTGTTAAAGGATTTAATCATCATGCTAGGAGAGGCTTTATTAGAGTACTTTAGAACGTTCCATTAGAATGTCACCTAGTTAAAGGATTTACATAGACTATTAGGTCCTTATGACTATTAGTTCAAGCTTGATTAAAGGATTTCAAATATTATTCGCAATGGTTAGAAAGTAACAACATGTTTGATCTGCTAAGTACAACACACTTTGCATTTTTAGATCTCTATTTAGCATCTCATACTAATTCATTGTCTAGCCTCCATTATCATCTCAAGCTTAGATTCACTTGGAAAACCTTCAAGAAATCACCCTTCACTTCTTCTCAATTCAATTAAGCATTTTGGTTAGATTTTCTAGTCAACAACATCAGTAATAGCTCCAACTCTCTAGAACTCCTTCAAATGCACACAGCTACTCTACACTTTACACTCTCTTCCATGCACATTGAAAGTTCACCTATGTACCTCCTTAAATAGGAAGTTATGATCTTTTTCTGCTTAATCAACACTGTAGATCTTAGGGTTCATTTTCAAGCCATCAGATATAATATATCTAATTTGCATTCTATTTATCTCTCTTTTCTAGAAACCTCTCCTTGAATTCATCTCTTATATTGTTTACCTAATTCTCTCTCAAAATTAAATGATCCAACCCATCAATCCTTATCTTCAACACATTTTCTATATCCCAAGAAATCAACTTTTTGGCTTGAAATTACAATTCCTTGTAAATAGCTAAAATGGTGTTCCTTAACCAGCACTAAGTTCTGACACTCAGTCATCATTGAATTACTCAATTTCTAAAAACTTCTTTCTTAGCATCAATATTGCCACTTGGTCAATATTGGTGCTTGTTCAACACTAATTTTTCTCGGCACTTACTATGGCTCAATTGACACTAGCATCACTCAACATGTCCAACAAAATTCTTAGTCTTTTACTTTGTTTCTTAGTCAAGCCTACACAAGTGATCTATCTTTTCTCACACCTTCTAGACTTGAACATTATTGTCTTCTCCTCTCTAAACAAGATTTAAACAATTACTTTGCCTTGTCAAATTCTAACTAATCAAATTTCCATTTGTAGTTTCCTCTTCATAACTTAACCTTTCCTCTAGATGCTTTTGTTATGAACAATTTCTCTAATCCTCTTCATCAATCAAATAGATATGACATTTGGATCAAGTAGAAAATTGTCTTACCAATAGATTTGACATCAATGAAAATACAACAATTGTTCCAATTGTAGTTTCCAATAGAATGATATTCTAATGATATTAAATTGGATATATTTAGGCTCACCATACATCAAAGGTGGAATATCAGATGTGAAACTTGTCGCATGAGTTGTAAGTATTAGTAAATGAAATATCATATCAAAATATATATAAATTTAAAATTACTTTCTTTTAAATGAAACAATGCAAAATATATATAGTTGGCAAAAATATAGGGCTCATAGTTCAAAAAACTGCTTGCAGATGAGGTCAAGAAAATTTCCTACAAGGAAGGATTCATCCAAAGTTGAATGGTCTCGAGAATAGAGTGGGAAAGGTTCACTTGGATATGTCACATAGGTAAAAAAACTAAATGAAAGTTATTTTGAGTTGCATGAAAAAGAAAATAATAATAATAATTTTAATGTACTTTATTTGACAATTGTTGAATATTTTATATACTCATGAATGCTTGTGAATGATATGCTCTAATTAATATTGATGAATGTTGTGTACTATTGATGAATATTAGTGAACTCTATTTATGTGATTTGAAAATAAAATTTCTTAGTTTGAAACCTAATTTTATTTGAAAATGAAAATTGCTTGGAATGGAAAAAAATATGCAAAAACACCATGAATTACGCCCTAAGAACACTATAACCCTTGTAACATTTGAGCACCACAATTTGTGACACCAATATTTTTAAGATGACTTCCTATTAGCACTAAGTTACATTGAAAATAAAACCCCCTATCCCAATTGTACAACACATCCATTGTCATGGCATTATAATATTTATTTAGTATATATGTGCATTGAGTGTATAACATACAATCCAATTAAGTCATTAATGATCTTAGCTACAACTCCACAAACTCCTTTATGTTCCCCTATGAATTAACTTTGCATTAACTTACTTTCTACCGTTACTAAACACACACACACACACACACATTCTCTCTCTTAGGATTTTGAGGTACATCATAGGAGGATCTTTTATTAGCCCCCCTCCCTCCTAAAAAAATGAAAACCTCCCCTCCCCCTCCTTAAATGATAATTATATATACACATAATATTCAAACACCAATAAATCATGTCTATGGTGATTCTTTTCTTACACATGTACACACTAGGAAGAAATAACCCAATTCATACTAGTCATTTGATTCATTCATTTTCATCTATGATCTATGCCTATGCACAAATCCCATCCTAACCCATATAAGAAGTCAACACAATATCTCCCCACAACTAGCCACATATCAGATTTTACAAAAATGATAAGTGGGAATTTGGAAATTTGGGTAGGGAAGTTGAAATAATCCATTTGTTTTCTTGTGTTTCTATGAGAAAATTGGGAAGAGAATTCAATAATGGAGGCTCTTAACTTTGGTTAAATCGTGGATTCAAGTTCCATCCCACTAATAAAGAGCTCATAACACATTATCTCATGAGAAAGGTTTTAGACTGAATTTTAATGATGTTACTATATTTTGTAAGTACAAAGAAACTAGAAATTATCATAAGAAATGAAATAATCATATCTTTTGAGAAAGGTTTTAGATGGAAATTTAATTTTTAAATGATCATATGAAATGAATGGGCATGTGAGTACAAAGAAACTAGAAAGACATTTTGTATAGATGAAGGTATAAAATGGATGATTTTGGAGTACTTAATACAGAGTTCAAACACTCAGCAGTTATTATGGACATATCATCATTCAAGAATAAATGGGTATGTGGGATTATACACACATTGAATAATAAAATGTGGAATTATTATCAAATAATTTTAATAGTTGGAAATACACTAGTAGATACGTATGAAAAATATAGAACAATAGACAAAGCACATTATTACTCCAAAAAGTAGATTGAGCAAGAGAATAGTTCATAATGATCTAATTAGGATGGACTTTTATAATTAGAATAATTCATAAAAAAATTGGGTTGAACTTGTATAATTAGAATAGTTCATAATAATTAAACTATTCTAAGTATGATTGCCAATTGCCTTTAACTATTCCAATTATGAACTAATAGTTCATAACAAAATTGCAATGTATGAAATGAAGTATGATTGTTAGCCTTTAACTATTCCAATTATGAACTAATGTTTCATAACAAAATTTTGTTATGAACTTTTATGAACCTAATGTAATTGGGTTGAACTTTATTATGAACTATTGTAATAGTCAGCCTAATGTAATTGGGCTGAACTTTATTATGAAAAAATCTAATCATTTTTGTCCATGCATTGCAATATTATTGTTATAAACTATTCTAATAGTCGGCCTAATGTAATAGAGACTATACTATGTTAGAATTGAACTGCAGAACTTTGATGATCATTGAAAATCTTCTATTTCACAAGTATCTTCTTCACATTTTTGTATCTTCTATAAATTGAAATCCTTGAGTTAGATAACATAAAGATATAGAGAGGATTTAACATGGATTACGGGTATCACAGAATCCACTTACCAGGTAATTAGTAATGAAATCTTTAATTCTAAAATAAGTTCAATGGTCCATTTTCTATACTCTTTTATGTAATTAGCTAAAATATGGATATGTCTTTTTCATATCTTTAAATTGCATAATCATGACCCTTGTCACCTTGGTTGAGGTATTTTAGGTGGACCAAGTGATGCCCATGTTCTATCCTCCACTTGTGTTTTCCACTAAATATATAGAAGTGAATGTTATATTTTAACATGGAATTTAGAGTTATGTTAGTATGGGTTGGCAGGGGGCAATTGAGCTTCCACCTTAACATGGTTGGCCCTATTTAGTAGAGAATAGTAAACTATTATCAAAGAAAAGAGAAGCTCGATACCCAATCACCTTCCCAAAGTATAATTGTACCAAAAATCCTTCACATTAAAGAACCCTATCAATGGTCAAACTCCACTTTAGGATCATATCATCTGCAAGTCTTATGAAATGTTGTTATTTTTATAAAATCATCTTATCTATGTGTCCTTACTTGACATAGTGCTAGAAATGAAATATACATATAGCATGAGATAATAATTTAGAAAGTTAAATAGAAAGGAATAATTTCAAAAACATCATCTTAACATTGTGTTTATGTTAGAAACCCAAATTTGTGGGAGAAAATTTCCACAAGTAAATTTAGTAAATATAGTTCAAACTCTACAATGGCTTATTACAAGGCAATCAGACTGAAAAGTCTACCAAGGAAAAGATACAATGAAGTAAAATATGAATGTTTCCCTAAGAACCCAAACTCAGCCTTTTGTTGTGAACTGGTTTGGATTCCAAATTCCAAAACTTTCATAACACTTATCACAGGAAGTTTTTTCTGTATTGTTAGGGCACATTTATATAGTAACTTTGATGAGGTGGTATATTTTAAGCCTAGGAAAAAACTTGTTCCAAAGGTTCTTAGTGCATCATATTTCTCTTAAGCAACCATTTACACACCCCATTGTAGGTGGTAATATAATGTAAATGTTATTATGTCTCATGGAAGAATCCACCTACCCTTTTCATAATCATAATATATAGTAACACCTAACTAGTATAATTGAAACATCATTAACATGGACCTCCTTTTCTATTATGAAAATGTTAATAAATCCATAATATGTTTTCATATTTTTTATTATTCTATATTCTTTAAACTTGTAGATCATGTTGGTGCTCTTTCTTAGAAGTCTGATAACCTATGTATTGTATAATTGTATTAGAAAAATTGTTTGGAAATTGATGGTCTTCATGTTGGTAGTGTTATAATATTCTCTCACCATAAACTATTTTTGTAAGGTTTGACTTTGAAAACTGTGGAAATTTTCTTAATATAACACATCAATGGTTATATGAGAAGTCTCTCTTGTACAAGTATCATATATCCAGCTTAAATGTACATTATTGCAATGAGAATCAACTAAAATCAATTTATGCAAGACATCGCGTCAATCTCTTGTGTAAATTTCTTTAAGTTGATTCTCATTCCAATGACGTCCCTTTAAGTTGGATATATGAACCTTGTATGATAGACACTTCTCATCTAATCATTTGCATGTTGCTTTAGGACATTTCTACATTTTTTTAATTTTAAACTTTAAAAATGGTTTATAGAAGGAGTCTAGTATACTACTACCAACATGGAAATGTTAATTGCCAAATCATTTTCCTAACAATTATACTATGCACATGTCATCATAATTTCAATGCTAATGCAATAATTTTTCACATGAGTTTCGATAAGTATGGCATACCCTAACAGAAACATTGTTAGTCAAGTCAATCCAATTGATTTCACTTCCTCTTTGTCTTCTGATAACATATGTTGTCAAGTGGTCAATAACTTCTCCCCCCTTCGCTGGTTTCAATTGTTAGCCCCAACAAACAATAATTTTACTGTATGTAAAAGAGTCATAGTGATTGTTATATTTTCATTAATTTCAAGCCTTAGTTCGTTAGACATTATGTTAATTCAATAGAGTACCATATCATTTGATTGATGAAGAGGATTTGAAGAAAGTATCATGATGATAGAGTTGATAAGCAGTGGTAATCAATGGGTACTTAAATGAGTTGGACAATGATAGTATAATGTTGGTTTGGTTTTTTACAATAACGTAATGATGTGATTAAGTGATGAATATTATATATATTCAAGACAATTTGGTTGGTGAAAAAATAAACATGGTAATAATAAAGCAACTATAGTTATCACTGAGCACCTAGAAAAGAAGAGTTAAATTTTAGTGTTAATTGAGTAATTTAAGTATTAGAGGTGTATGGAAAAATGTAGTTAATACTTGCATAGTCACAAGTCTAGTTGGAGGTATGCAAAAAATCAAGCCAACCTATAAACATAGGCATCTACAGACGAGGATTCATGGGTGTCTTGTGATTATGCTCACTTTTTATTTTGAATTTCAAACTATAATTTGAATGGGATAATCGTTAGGGTTTTCATTCATAATTAATTATCATGATTTATAAGGAAAATCTAACAAAATGAAAAGTGTGTGAGTGAAAAAGATATGGCAAGAAGAAGAGAGAAAGAACAATACTGCTAGAATTGTGTGAATGAGTGAATCCAACAAAGGTAGTCAGTTGTGAATAGGGAGCAACAAGAAAGCAAGGGCAAAGTGCCTCAGAGGAAGAAAAGAAAAGCCAAGGGGAAGCTAGACTCAAGCCAAAATAGTAGTCCAATATCAAAGCATCTTTAAAGAGCCAAACATGAGGATCTATCAGGAAAGGTGGGCCATTTTCTTTCTAACCATTGCATTTATTGTATGCCTTTAACAAGGAAGAATTTTAATAAGTAATCCAAATCCTCTAACAAGGTATCTCTCATAAAGGGATATAAATCCTCTAGTGAGGTAGTCTTAACAGACCGACTATAATACTAATAGACTACCGACATTCCTAATAGGATATGTTCTCAGAAGGAAAAAATGTAAGCTTTTAACTGGGTACCTTTTTACTTACAAGAAAAGGCTAGTGGGTAGATTATTTCCACCGTGATTTTCATCCTCACATCAAGGGTTTCCAAGTATAAATAGTTGTGTCACATTTTATGGTTTTACTACTTAGTATTCATTATTTGTTTGATAATTAAAGAGGCAGTAACTAAGTGTCTGAAAAGGATAACTAGACCAACCATTAAAATTTTGAAAAGAAAAGGTATTGATTCAACAACCCCCCCCTCCCCAGTGCCTACTAGGACCAACAAGGTCTACAATAATAATATAATAATATAATAAAGTTTATAATATATAATTTATATAACGATTAAGTTAATAATCTAAATATATAATTTCAAGAGTACATGATTATATATCATTGAATGAGTATAATAAATAATCAATAATTCATTAAAATAATAATAATAATTCATAATCTATTATTAGAAAAGAATATATTGATAAGGTAAATATAAATAAATAAAATACGAAAAATAATATATTATTTTAATATAATATAAAATATTATTAGTGATAAAAAATATTAATAAAATAATATCTCAAAAGACATGACTTCTGGAAAGCAAAAAATAAGAAAATAATTAAATAATGTAAGAGGGGATACAGGGAGAAAATTGAATATTAAAAACAGCGAGTTGACGGAATAAAGATAATCAAAACTTAAATTTGAAGCAAGCACATAAGGGGTCATTACAGACCTTTTTATGGACATCTATTAGACACGTGATCAACCTTACCACACCTACAGTATTTTAGGGGTAACATACATTTATACTTTTTGGTACCTTGTTTAGTCTTCTTAAAGAATTAGCTTCAAGTTCTTTTTTTATCATCATCACCATCAGGTTCTTCTTCAACCTTTGGTTTTTTGAAAGTTGTTTTAGATTTTCGCTTATCAATGCTAAGCTTTCTCAACTCAAATGTCATCGAAGTACCAAACAATTGAGCTCTTTGGTAAATATTTATGCATCATACACTACTTTAATACCCAAAACCTTATCATTTTAATTGTCAGCTAATTTCATCAAGATCTTCTTCATAAAGTAATCATCAATTATACTATCACTTTAAACCTTAATTTCAATAATTGCACTCTCAAATCTTTGAAAATAACTCTTGATAACTTCACCATCTTCCATCTAAAGATTCTCATAGTGTCTCTTAGAAGTCAATTTTCTAGATATCTTTACATTTGCATTTCCTTTATAGATTTCTTTCAACTTTTCCCAAACTTCACAAGAAGTCTTCAAAGAAATAACTTTAGCAATTTTTAATTTTGACAAAGCACTAGTAATAGAATGTGTTGATCTCATCTATGATTTTTAAGTCATTCTAAGGGAACACTTACTTCATCTCAACATGCTTCCAAGTCTTATAACTTCCAATCAATATACGCATTTTCTTTGATCTTTACATGAACTATAGTTTGATCCATCAAACATAGAGATGTTGTATTTGTGCACCGTCAGATATATTTCAAGAGGTTAAGTTGTGCAATGTGGAACCAAGCTCTTATACCAATTTGTTAATAGGTAGAATAACTAACATAAGGGTGAATCAGTTATTCCTACAAAAACTTAAAATATTTTTCTATTTTCAATTAACGCTTAACATACATCCACTACTAATTAAGATATTTCTAGTAAAGAACAACAATACACCATCAAAAATATAAGCATAAAAGAATAAGTACAATGACATAGTGAACACCAAAGTTTATGTGGAAAATCCAAGTATAAAAAGCCATGATCCTCAAGAAATAAAATGATCCTTGAGAATATTGGTCAATATTCTACCATGATCTTTGATGCCAATGAATATGATGAACATGGTAAGAAGAACTTGTAAGACCAAAATCATCAACATGCTTCACAAAATATCAACTCAAAACATAAACTTCATACAACCACCAAGATGATCCAAGAAACCATTGAGGCATGAAATAGTAATACAATCAATGCTCAGCTAATTGTCATGAAAAACAAATGAAGAATAGGTTATTGGTGAGAAAAATAATCAATGCATAACCAATCAAAACACTTTAACTACTAGAAACTTTGCATTGGAAAATGTGACAAAGAGTAGATGATCAAATTCATCAAAAATTACTTAACAATGTTAGGATGACATCCTAGCTACTAACCCACATGTGGAAAAAGATTATTTGAATATTTTAGCAAATTATCAAGCAGCGAGGCTAACAAGACTAAGAAATTTTGTATAAGGGCACAATATTTTATTAAGTGAAGTGTGGCATTGAATTGTATTGATATAATGAAAATTTACATGCACACTTTATATGATTGTTAAAGACATGAATATAATGCTAGAGAAGAGAAGAGAAGTTGTGTGTACGGTTTTGAAGAAGGTACTACAAAAATAGATCAGATATTGGAGATTTTAGCACTCTAAGAGGTTTTTATATCTATCTCTATTGATAGAACTATACAATTTTATATTCATGTTTGAGAAGTGGGCTCATCTTTCACTATTTTGTATTCTAATAATAATTCCTAACAAGGTTGAGGCTTCTAACAGGGCCTGGTCCTCTAACAAGGAGAAATATAGTAGATATGGATATAATAGAGTCCTAATAGGGTCAATATCTTTCACAAGATACTTTTGATGAGTGGATCATTTTGTGAGTATTATCCTCATTGGGGTTTTCCCTTGGGTAGGGTTTCTCTAGTCAATAAATAATGGTTTTATGAGTTTCATTATATTTTTATTATGTTTTCTTTTGAATTTGATCATGTATGCAAGTTTAAAATTATATCCATAATTGTGTAAAAGTTTGTGAAATGTTGATTCACCCCCCAGCCCCCCCCCCCCCCCCCTAGTATTTAGACTCATTCAATTGTAGTAATATTTATTTTTTGTGGGGTTTATACAATATCAGATGATGGATGAACATCTAAGGAATTTGGAATGAGCCAAAGAAAGACTGCACATTGTAAAGGGTGATATTCTTGATTATGAGAGCTTGACTGAAGTTTTCAGTAGATGTGATGGTGTATTGTGTTGATATAATGTTTACATGCACACTTTATATGATTGGTATATATGTGAATCTAATGCTAGAGAAGGGAAGAGAAGTTGTGTGCACAGTTTTGAAGAAGGAACTACAAAAACAAATCAAATATTGAAGATATCAGCACTATAAAAGGTTTTTATATCTATCTCTATTGATAGCACTATACGCTTGTATATGCATGTTTGAGTTGTGGTCTCATATTTCACCTTTTTGATTTGTAATAACAACTCCTAACATGGTTGATTCTTCTAAAAGGGCATATTCCTCCAAGGATAGATACACTATATGGATGTAATAGACTCCTAATAAGGTCAATATCTCTCACATGATACTTTTAATTAGTGGATCATTTTTTGGGTACCATTCCCACCAAGGTTTCCCTTGGCTAGGGTTTCCCTATTTAATAAATAATGGTGTTATGAGTTGCATTGTATTTTTCTTATGTTTACTTTTCAATTTGATCATCTATGCAAGTTTAAAGATTGTTAATTATATCCATAATTGGGAAAACAATTGTGGAACACTAATGTACACCCCCCCCCCAGTATTCCCTATTTTTTTTCTAATAACACATTCCTTCCTTTTTTCTTCATATTTGTAATTATTTCTTCATATCTCTTCCTGATCTCACAACCTTCATTCTTGAAAATGACATCATAACCATTCTCGCACAAATGTCAAATACTTTTAAAACTATATAAACCCTTCTTAAAGTAAATGTATACAATTGAATTATTTATGGTCAAAAGTAATTGAACCTTTGCCAACAATATAAGTTTTTTTATCATTATTGAATCTAACATAACCACTAACATATTTCTCAACTATAAAAATTTTTATTTTATCTCTAGTCATATGATGAGAACAACCACTGTCAATCAAAAATTCATTTGTATTCCTTATAACATATATAGTGGTTTCAACATCATTATTCTTAGCACAAATGTTAGAAATATTAATCTCAAGTTTAACATAGATTTTTCATCATCTTCAACATAAAATAGAAAAAATTTACCATCTAACTCATCATCCAAAATACTAGCATCTTTGTTCACACAATAATCCTTATTATCAAATCTTGTAAACTTTTGTCAATGACCTTTCTATGGACATCTAGTAGACACATGAGCAACCTTACCACACCTAAATTATTTTAGGGGTAACATACCTTTATACTTTCTAGTACCTTTCTTTAACTTCTTGAAAATTTATCTTTGAGTTTTGTTTTATCATCGTCACCATCATGTTCTTCTTCAACCTTCACTTCTTTGAAAGTTGTTTCAGATTTTATCTTATTAGTGGTAAGCTTTTTCACTCAGATGACATACACGTACAAAATTATGGAGCTCTATGGTAAATATTTATGCATCATACACTTATTCAATATCCAAAACCTTGTCATTTTAATTGTCAATTAATGTCATCAAGATCTTCTCCATCTCCATAAAGTATCCATCTATTATATTGTCACCTTAAACCTTTATTTTAGTAATTGCACTCTCAATTCTTTGAAAATAACTATTGACACCTTCAACATCTTCCATCTAAAGACTCTCATAACATCTCTTAGAAGTCAATTTTCTACATATCTTTACTTTTGCATTTCCTTTGTAGATTTGATTAAACCTTTCCCAAACTTCATAAGAAGTCTTCAAAGTAATAACTTTAGAAAGTTCTAATTTTGACAAAGCGCTAGTAATAGAATGCCTTGCCTTCTCATCGTATCTATATGCTTTGATCTTGGCTATGGTTTGTAAGTCATTTTGAGGGAACACATACTTCATCTCAACATGCTTCCAAGTCTTATAACTTCCAATCAATGTACTAGGTAGTCATTCATTTGATCTTTACATGAACTATAGTCTGACCCATCAAACATAGAGATATTGAATTTGTGCTCCATCAAATATATCTCAAGAAGTTAAGTTGCACAATGAGGAACCAAGCTCTTATACCAATTGCTGAGCAGGTGGAATAACTAAGAGGGGGATGAATCAATTATTCCTACATGAACTAAGAATATTTTTCTATTATTGATTAACGCTTAACATACATCCACTACTAATTAAGATATATCAATTAAAGAACAACAATACACCATAAAAAAGATAAGCATAAAAGAACAGGTACACTAGCACAAGGAACACCAGATTTTATGTGGAAATCCAATCGAAAAAACCATGATCCTCAAGAAATACAATGATCCTTGAGCAAACCAATATGATACCACGATCTTCAATGCTAACAAATATGATGAACATACTAGGAAGGACTCCTGAGACCAAAATCATCAACATGTTTTACTTTGTCATTAAATGGTCACCACAAATCTTGTACATACAAATAGTCATCTAATTGCATCCTACCTAATTGATAGTTGTATGTACACTTAAAATTTGACTTGACCACATTTTCAGGGGTATAATCGCAAGGAGTTTTATCCCACACACACTAGGTGAGGTCACAATAGGGGGGCCTCATTCCAAACTCAACAATCCAGACATGTAAGCATGGAAGCCCAGTAGAGGCCTCATGCTTGTAGGAGTGAAAGAACCACAGAGACACTGGAAATGAAAAACTTGAGGGTTTGACACAAAGTTTGTGAGCCAAAAATGTTAAGGAGAATCGAGATCCTTAAGTAGAACACACCTAGGAGCCATAGGGTTTGTAAGCACTACGTCGGGCAGTGAAGTTCTTAGCCCATTAGCCCATAGAATCATAGCACTCCTATTTCATTTTGAACTTCTCCTATAGATCTTGCATCTTGATTTGCACCAAAGTGAGCCAAACAAATGTTAACACATGTTTAGGCCAATTGGAGATTTGAACGTTGGACTTTGAGTGCAACCAAGACATCATTACACCACAAGGTGATCTCCAATCGACTTGAGAAATTTAATTAAATACAATTTATTTAAATAATGATATTCTATTCCTTTAATTTATAAATGCATTCTTTAATTTATTAATTTGACTCAAACTTACTCTCTCTTGTCGCTTGATTGAATACCACAACTCTCATACAAATTATTAAAATAAAAGAGCAATCAAATAAAGAAATTCAAAATACAATTAGAAATCTGAGAAAAAAACTACACATAAACACCAGAATTATAACATTTCATTATAAATGGCTAGATCCACTCTTCAAGTAGAACTATAACATTATTCACTATTAAATATATTTAATCTACAATAATACATATACAATTGTTTAGCTCTTCAAATATGAAAACAAACATAAATGAAATATAATTAGAAGAGTTAAATAGTTACAACCATTAGACTTTACTTTCACAATATCCCAACAAATAAAAAAGCTAAAAAAAAATCATATTAATAAAAAGACCATCATATATATTGACAAGAAAATTGTATTTTCTTAAATTTTATTTTTAAACATTAGTTTGAAACGGGAGACTTAAACATCACACACTAAGACTTGATTCTTACACTTAAAGTGTTAAATAGTCAAAATTGACTTATTTTTCCAAACTTAATTTCTTGCTTAATGTAAATGTCTTTTGAAACTACTTACCTTAACTTGGAAGATAGCCTACTACACCATATTATAAGAAAGTCAAAATTTATGAGAAACTTAATATTAATAATTATTAAAAAGGTAAAACACATAATCAAACCAAATATCTTAGAACTAAAACCCTCGTAGAGTTAGTCCACCAACATATACAATTGCGTTTAAGCGTGAGCCTTGAAAGAATAACAGCCGTCAGATGTATTCCACGTTATTTCAGTTTTGTTATGGAATTCGTCATATTCAGAAGATCTCCACACGTTTCAAAAGTTACTGTTTACATGACCAAATGATTGGTGGCCAAACTTTTCTTCATTGACTTCTGATCTAACATGTGTCTTTTTATTAATTGACAATACAAACACATAATATTTAACAAGAGTCTACCGAATTGTAGTTCACCTCCACCGAACTTTGTCAAATCTCAAAAGAAAAGTATGGAAGTTCAAAAAAATCAAAAGGGTGCACTCTCTTTCATTTAAATAACAATCTTAAAATCTTAACAAAGACTTTTAAATTCAATAATAAAAATAAAAATATGAATGTTCAAAAAAATCGAGAGCAAGTATATTCTCATTCATTTAAATAACAATCTCAAAATCTTAACTGGGACTTTTAAATTTAATACTGAAAAATATGATTATAGTAATAGATAAATATTTTTTTATCGGAGGTTCAGATCTGCCATTAGTAGAGGCACAAAATCTGCAAGAAAATCTGTGAGCAAATTAATTTAAACCAATCCTATGAGAGCCACTACTAAATTTTTGCTACATATGGATCAAACCAAATCACATAGTAAACCAAGAACTCATTGACAATTCATAAATCTTATAATTGACCATCAAATACATAATAATACGTAAATATATTTTTATTGGAGGTTCAGATTTGCCCCCATTAGAGGCACAAAATCTGCAAGCAAATCTGCGAAAAAGAGCCACCACCCGATTTTTATTACAGATAGATCATCATCAAACCAAATCAACTAGTAAACCAAAGACTTATTGACAATTCATAAATCTTATAATTGACTATTAAATACATAAAGAATAATATCTATAATAGAATATTTACCAATTTATTAAAAGAAATACTTAAAATTGATCACATACAACAGTTTCACCTAAAATTGGTGTAAAGGTCAAAGAAGACTGTTCTACCAATCCTCTTCTCATTAAATTTAAATACAAAATTTCTGAAGTAATATTCTTCACTGATAGACCTCATTCACATTAAAAGTAATTCTAAGTCAGATCTCCATGCCTTTCCAATGCGAAATGGTCAAAAGGCAAATGTGAATGTAAGAAAAAAGAAAATTCAACTCTTGGCAGTTCAGTTTCAAACAAAAATAAATTTGATTACAAAATGAGGAATCTTGTTGGTGGCCTTATGCTGACATGAGTAACGCTGTCAGCCCCATTTCTATTGTGTACATAAGTTGAACCTCTGGAGCACAAAAATTCATTGAGCTTTGTAGAAAGGAAGGATAGTTTGTAACATACCAGCTTGTAGTGTTGTTACAGACATGAAGCAGCAAGGAACTGTTTGTGTAACAGGTGCAGGAGGATTCATTGGCTCTTGGCTTGTTAAAAAGTTGTTGAGCAAAGGTTATACTGTTAAAGGAGCTGTCCGTAACCCTGGTAAGGATTTTCTATTCAATGGAAGACATTATATATTGTAATTCATATCCATTCTCATCATAGTAATATTCATGTTTATGTTTTGTGGGGTTTCAACAAGATCAGATGATGGAAAGTATGAACATTTAAGGAAGTTGGAAGGAGCCAAAGAAAGGTTTCACCTTGTGAAGGGTGATATTCTTGATTATAAGAGTCTAGTGACTGTTATAAATGGATGTGATGGTGTATTTCACATGGCTTGTCTTCTCACAGATGATCCAGTAAGTTATTGCATCTAAAATGGTTTGATATTAATAGTTAGTGCATTGATCATAGATTTTTTGTGTTTCTATGAAGTGTAAATGAGTTAATAAATCAGTTGTTTATAGAAGAAAACCCATTTATTGAAAAGGTTGAGAGATTTTGTATTGGTATAACACATAATAGTAGATCATGCTGAAGATTGTTGTTAAATTTTTCCCCGGATGATAACAGAAAGGTGGATGGTTGTTCTCTGTAGATGTAGTCCACATTGAATGAGCCATATTAAATCAAGGTTACATGGGTACATGTATTTAAAACTGTCAGAATGAGTATAATGTATTGGGTATTCAGTGGAACGCATCATAGCTAAAGATCTTGATTAAGATTTCTGATTTTTGTTTGGGTATCAGCTTATTGTTTATCAAGTTTAGTTCAGTACGGAATCAGTTTGAAAGTTTGATATAATATAAGTTAACAGTAAACTTTATCATTATTCATGTCAGAAGTTTATCATTTGCAATACGTCATTGTTATATGGTTTATAATTCTCTTGTTCAAGTGTAAAGAGTACCTTCTCTATTATGCAGCTAAACTTTTAACATATATTATTATTACAAATATATTGCAAATCTAAAACTGAAAACAATACATTGCATTGACAAATTATATCATTGTTGTTGTTTTGAAAAAGTATTATTATGACTCATATTTTCAGATTTCCTTCAATAAATATTAAATTGATGTACCCAAATACCCTAATTACTCTAAATACCCCCGTCTCCCCCCTCCCCCAACCTTTTATTAAATCTAGGTTGTATTAAATCTATATGCTTTATGCATCTGCATTGCAATTGTTTGATTTCTCTGATCTACAGCATCAATAGATTGTAATAAATTCCTCCCCTTTATATAATTGTTAATATTTTTTTCATTTCTTCAAAGAAAAGGGTATGAGTATAGTAATGGTGGTGATGATACAGGAACAAGTGATAGAACCAACAGTGAAAGGAACGGCCAATGTGTTGGGTGCCTGTGCAGAATGTGGAGTGAAGCGCATAGTATTGACTTCTTCAATTGGTGCAGTTTATATGGATCCTAAAAGAGATCCCCACATTATCCTGGATGAAGAATGCTGGAGTGATTTGGACTATTGCATTCAAACCAAAGTATGCAAATTTAACATGTCCATTTAAGGATTAACAATAGCTTTTTCTTTTTTTAGAGATAGATAGGTTCATAATTCAATATAAGTAAAACATACAAGATCCTTGAATATCTAACAGACGTTAATAAATCAGGTAAAATCCACCATAACAAAGGGCTGTGGCGTTCAAAACCATCCCTAAACCAGAGTGTTTGTGAAGAAAACTAGGAATATAGGAAAAAGAAGATTATTATAAAATAATCACCTAAATGTAATGATTTTTTATAATGAGATTGTATAGATTTTGAAGGCATTTTCCAAAACTACACTCTAATTAAATGATCAATTTTATTGATGTTATAGAACTGGTACTGCTATGCCAAAGCTGTTGCAGAGAAAGCAGCATGGAAGATGGCCCAAGAGAGGAATTTGGACATGGTGGTGATTAACCCAAGTTTGGTTTTGGGCCCTTTGTTGCAACCCTCCATTAATGCCAGCACTGCTCATATTATGAAATACTTGACTGGTAAATTGGTTCTCAATCACTACATTCTTCTTATAATGGGTTAATTATAAAAAAAAGTCTTGAAATTGAATCTGTTGGACCCATTTTTAGAAATTTCAAGTGATTTCAAATTTACTAGTTTTGCCCTCCAATGTGTAGGATCTGCAAAAACATATGCAAACTTAACTCAAGCATATGTGGATGTAAGAGATGTTGCAGAGGCTCATATATTGGTCTATGAGACACCATCCGCTTGTGGGAGATATCTCTGTGCTGAAAGCAATATGCATAGATCTCAACTGGTTCAAATGCTGGCCAAATTGTTTCCACAATACCCATCTCCTACAAAGTAAGTAAACTTTCTATTCATTATATTGAAAGGATTAACTATGTTAGAATAATTTGCCCATTTCAAAAAAAAAAAAAAAAAAATCTAATCTTTCTATTCAATCCTTGCAGGTGTTCAGATGAGAAAAATCCAAAGAAAGAGCCATTTAAATTCTCTAATCAGAAGCTCAGAGATCTGGGTGTTTCATTTGCGCCTATAAACAAGTGCCTGATTGACACAGTAGTGAGTTTACAGGACAAGGGATTTCTTCCGTAAAACAATGGGGACAGAAAATATTGTCTTTCTACACAGTTTTTCAAATGCTACAAAATTGTTTCTTTAATCAGCCATGCTCATTTCAAGTGTTTATGAAATGTATTCCCATCTTCCAAAATGAATAAATAATTTGTTTCAAAGGAGAAAATTCCTCATCAACTTCGCTAAAACCATAAAAGCTGGTGAGGACCCATTTTGGATTTGCCGAATAAGGTCAATTTGAACGTTTTTTTTCCCTCAGTTTACTAAAAGTTGTTAATTTAGGTAACAGTCCAGATTATGGAGTTTGGCCTTCGGTTGACAAAAGGATATCAAAATTCCAAATCATGGCACTTTGTACAACCTACCATCGAAGGGAAGGTTATCTGAACTTGTTGGCTTATGATATTGGGAAAAAAATCAAATGAACTAAAATCAACCACTACAAACTCACAAATCATTTACTTCAAAGTAAGATTATACATTGACATTGGATATCTTATTTGTCTTAGTTATTGTAAAAAAAAAAATTATTGAAGAATAAAAATAAATGATAAATTTTAAATAATATATATTAAAGAAATTATTTTGAAGTCAAATATAAATGGAAGATAGATTTCAATTATTATAGAATTTGTAAATAGTATGTATAAGAATCAAGGAAAGTAAATAAAAAGAAATGTATTCTTAATTATGATTGAATTCTATGAGAAGATGAATTGAAGAATATCAAAATTGGTGGTTTGGTGAATTTAAGAACTATTAAATAAGAACTGTTAAAGACTAATTCTAAATTGGTGTAAATCAATCATGGTGGGGGTGAATATGTAATAAATAGTGATATGAATATCAGGATTTAACTATGTGATTTTGAGTCAAACTCGATGATCCATGTTTCATGAGTAGTGATTCAACATGAATCCATCTCTCATGAGAATAAATGGAACACTTAGCACTCATATCACAATTTGACCAGCTGTGGAAATTATCTCCTACTTATCATGTAATAAATAGTCAACTTTTATCTATTAACTTTCTACCTTTTCTTGGACCCTCCCAAAGATAAATAAAAATCTAGAAGCTATAAATTTTATAAGAAATAAGTTAGTGGTTTGCTATTAGAGGCGCTAAAAATAAAAGGAAGTTGTTTACACCTAAGGCTAAAAATTGTCAAAGCAAATCAAAACTCTCAATTAATAAAAAATAAAGTCATTTGGATTAAATAAATATAAAAAATCAAATAACTATGTAATTGATTTAATCAATTAATTATATAATTCATTCAATAATTAAATCCAACTCGTTTAAATCCCATACATGGCTAAATTAGTTTATTTTTTAGATAAATAAATTTTAATTTCCTCACCAACCACAACAAGATATAAACCAATTCAACCAATGAGTAAAGAAGATTTGGAGCACACGGATTCATATTATGCTTTGTTGTCTTGCCATTCAATTTAAATAACTCAAGTATTTTCCCTTTATTTGAGACACGTCAAACAATTCAACCTTGTCTCTAATCAAGGTTATCCTAAATCAACTCAAACTATATCCCCTACCCTCAAGAAATATAATCTTAGTGTAATGCATATTTACATTTGGAGTTCTTAGCTTTGAGTCTCATCATGATAATGGAGAATCGTAGTCAAATTGAGCATTTAGATTAGGGCTCGTTTGGTTGCTAGAATTTGATCAGAATAGGAATTGAAAATTAGAATTTTTTTTAATTCTCTGTTTGGTGCGCCAAATCAGAATTGGGAATAGGAATTTGTATTCCCATTTTGGCCCCAAAATGAATATATGACCATTCTCAAAAATACATGTCATTGGAATTGTTATTCCTATTCTCATTGTAACTTTTCTTAATTTGATTAATTTTTCAAATCTGCTTTGACCTAGGGTGAGTGCTCAAAGCTTGTTGAGAGACTAGAAAACTCTTTGATAGAGTGTAAAAGTTGCCATGATCAAAAATCTCATGTGTTGGTTGTCTCATGTGGTTGTCAATATTGTCTTTGTACACGTAGATTGGAATGTTGTGGTCCCCGTGTTAGAAAAGAGTAGCAAAGATTTCCCAAATAGAGAAACCCATTTCAACAATGTGTTCCCATAATGTGTCCAATTGATTAAGGAGAAGAAAATTGAGGGTTCATAGAATCTTTCGCGGCATGATAGATGTGGAGCTCATAGCCCCCAAATGTCCTACCCTTGAAACTTAGTTGTCGACAATAGACAAGATTGCAAAAAAAACTAGGCTAAAGTTGACTTGTCTAGGAACTATTGTTTTAGAGTCTATCAGATGCCAAGGCCTTCGTTACATAGCTTAATCTAAATTCACTAATCTTGGGTTGCAATAGAAATCAATTAATTAGATCAGAAATCAAATGGATGGAATTTCCCAAATTACAAATCTCCATGACTATATTCTATGTGTAATTTATGAAAGAGCTATAGAGATCATGTAACGCCCTGCCAAGGGATCCAAAAGAATTAACCTAAAATTTTATTGAGTTTGCCAAACATTTTTTTTTTATATAAAAAGAATAACATACACATCAAACATAAAGTAGCGGAAGTAATTACATACAATCATATAGAAGCAAACATAACAGATTACATTCCTTAACGATCCCAAGACATTGAATCACATTTAAGTTTCCATAATACTAAGTCTGATAAATACCACATCCATATGAAAGAATAATTATAAGTCTGAGCCCATTTAAATAATATACATTTTTTTTGAATGTCACTTGGAAATAAATTTTGGTATGTTCAATCATCAACTATACATGTCACAGGGTATGAAAGGGTAAAAGAATATACATTTAAAATAGGTTACATCATCCCTTTCAAATCCATTAAACAAAGTACAATACAAAAAGTGAAATCATCCATCATAAAGATATAACCATCCATCATAATACACAAAGATAGAATGAGAGGAAAAGTAGACAAGAAACTCCAGCCATGGCATCAACAAACGGATCTCAATGGGAAGAGTTAAAGACTCTACCACTCGACTATGTAGTAACCCAAAAAGGCCCACTCCCACTACACTAAGGAGATAGTCTCAAGTCCCAAATAGGTTATCAATCCAAAAATCAAAAGTAATATCTAAGTCAAGGAAACCTGTAAAGTAATCTAACTCAAACGTTCCAAGGTAAATTGACATCTAGACCCAGAGGCAAAGACAGACACATAGGAAACCTACTACGTATGTGGGCAAGTGTCATCACACAAATCAATGCTAGAGTTACCTTGGCAATCTAACTTGACTCCGGCCCCCTAGTGACTATGCGACACTAGTATCCTCTTGTACTGACAAGGCATACTAATGATGCATGCTCACAACCAAGCGTTCTCTCTACTCCCATCCTAGTCTGTACTAGCACTCAAGGCATGAGTGAGAACGTACAAAGACTCTTATTAGGTTCATTTTACTCTCATTTAGTTAGTGTTTTCAGTTATTAAACAACTTACAATGGGTTATTCGGGCAACCACTTAGGGCCCTGGCCTCCATTGCAAGCCACTTCCCAACATTACATATAGATAACCTACCCTAAGCTCATGAAATCACAAATCAAATAATCATAGTATCTCCCTCAGTCCTATACAAGTGATTGGAAGACATCAAAAGATAAATCACAATAACCCATCAGTTCTTTACAAGCAACTAGAAAGCATCCCAAAAATATTGATCAAAGACTCAAAAAGGTTAAATATGTCATAGCATTCATCTCACTATCTCACAAGGACACTAAAAGCAATAATCCAACAATATAATCAAACTCATCATAGAGCATACCAACACATTACCATGGTTGGATTTTAAAAGATCAAGATCAAATCAGCATAACATCACAAACACAAAACTCCCAAGCCTCTGGTAGAGATCCTAAAACTGCTCAACACTCTAGTCAACCCAAACCCAAAACATAGACAACATATAGATAACAGTGTAGTTTTGTAGTTTGGTTTGATTTGAAAACATATAGTTGAGTTAATGGTAAGGTTTCAGTTTTCGTTCAATGTAGGTTTTCAAACATATAAATTTATATTTTAACCCTTACTATTTAACCCATTCTTGTATTTGAACAAAAAAACACAATTACCCGTATTTGATTTCAACTCAATTATTCAAAAATAATTTTAAGGGTAATTATTTATTCAAATTATTAAAATAATAATTTTTAATTTTTAAATAAAATAAATACAACTTTATTAAAACCAATAATAATAATAATAATAATAAATGTATAACTTCATTTAAACAATACTCATTATTAATTAAACTTAATTGAACAAATTTTAATTAAATTAATTAATAATTATAAAATTAAATAACTAAACTAATATCTTATTAATTAATAATAGTTAACTAAATTATTAATAAATTCATTCATTAAAATTAACTAAATTTAAATAAAAAAATTAAAATTTATTAATAATTAATAAATTAACTTATTAATAAAAATTATTAATTAAAATAATAATAATAAATTTTATAATATTTAATATATACAAAACTTCTTTTTTTTAAAGGCCTACTAGCCTTTTGAAGGTACGGCCACCCTATTGTCGCACGGTGCATACGATCGCAGTAGTGCGTGATACTGTTCTTGTTGCAGTACCCTGCTATCAACCGTGGTACTGCCACCTCAAAAGCGATGAGGGGAGGAGGTGGGTAAAACCTGCACCTCCATTTTTTTATTTTTTTATTTTTATAAAAAAATTGTATAAAAATTCATATTAATAAAAATAATTCCCCCCTTCATATATATATATATATATATATATATAAAGTTTCAGCATTATCCTAATAGGGAAAATATGGCCAACCAGTCAAATTTTGAATTTAAAATATTCATTTCAATTCAAAATCCTTTCTAGTTTAAATTCTACTTTGTAAAATTACTGAATGAGGATTCTATGATATTTTAATCTTTACGTATACAAAAGAAATCAACATGCATACCAATAATTCTAAATTACAATATTGAAATATTTGTCACAAAGAAATTCAGATAAACAATTCACAATCACAAAGAAGATAGGAATAATAAATAAAGTAATTAACTAGGTGAATCAAAACACAAGAATCTACTTGGTTTTGATGCTAAAATCGCAAACACCCAAAAGATTTATAAGAGAAATTTCTTCTCTCAAAACTTTCTCTCTGAAAATTCTTCCAAAATTCATGGTCCCTCAAAAATGAACCCTCAATTGGGCATATGCACCGAGTTGTGGTGCCAAAAAAGGTGCCAACTTTTTTTTTTCTCTATTTTCAATAGCGCATACGCGCTATTAGAAAAATAAAAAAATTATATATGATGGGCTGCACACCCACAGCCCATCATTTCCATCAGTGTTTTTGCCCTTTTCCTACATAGCAGTGCGTACGCAGGTTGGAATTTCAACATTTTTGCACCATCCATTGCCAATTTGCCTCCTCGCTGACAAAATCCAAGATCACAAACGCACCCACACCGACGCTGTATGTGATCTAAACTTAACTTTGCATTGTTTGATATGTTTTTCATATTGTTTTGTAGGTTTTTTACAATTTTCATTTAGATTTGTTTATTTATTTGGATTTCAATTGATTTTTTATCAGGAAATATCCATAACCAACCGGCAAATCCACAAGAACCTCAAAACCCTCAACAACCTCAAAACCAAAACCCTCCTCAAGAAGAACAACAAATTCCACAACCTGAACCAATTGCAAGACCTCCACTAGGCACACAAGAAAATATAATAAATGAAATAGAGAGAGGCAAAACTGAATTAGAAGGTCTCATTGCTCGGTTGAAAGAATCTGGACAAACCAATCCAATGAGGGCTCAATTGGCATCATCCCTCGAATCCATTAAGACCCAAATAGCCTCAATTAGTGGTCAGTTAGATATTTGGAGGGTTAAGAAGGATGAAAAAAAAGATTTTATGCAAATAAATTGTCATATGAAGATGTTAAAAAAAAAGAAATACCAAAAGGTAGTATATGTGCATTATTTAAAAAACTCGGTGAGCAAAATACTGTTAGAGAGGGTACTAAACAATTCCCCATCCATTAGTGCATACACGATGCTATTAGAAATAATTTTTGGGATAGATGGTGGATGGTTTTTGATGCCCCTCCTTGCAACAATCACGAGGTCCCCATGTATTTTTTGAAGAAATTATATTGTGAGTTTGTCCTTGGGGAGATGCCCAATTATTTTGATATATTAGACTCCCAAGGTAGAGGTGCGGGGTCATCATTTGAGAGGTCGGGAGCACGTCATGACCCTAATGTAGTTAGGGCACCTGTGGTCAAGCCACAGCACAACCATGTGACTATTCTTTCACTTGTGAAAGAACATGTAGAGGCCAGCGCTTTAGGGACCATTAATGCTTTGACGCAGACCCTCATCCATTCCACAAGCCCATTAGTTGAGGGGGAGCCTTCTGTGCATCGTGGTCACATGTGCACTTCATGCAGATCCCTATGCACATTTGGCACTCATACTAGAGATGGTGAGGATGATGGGCTCGTCACTAATCAGTTCCTGAATGACACATTTGCCATTGACACACAAGTAAATTACAATTATAATTTACTAATCTGATGACATTTCATATGTATAGTGAATGATTAATTAATTAGCATCTATTGATATTGTTCAAAATTTAGGGTCAAAGTGTTGCTGGGCCTAGCAACGATCCTCTAGGCCCATTTTTTGTCCCCTCCACGAGTCCACAAGACCCTCAACCTTTACTATAGGCTCGAAGCATAGACATCGTACGAGCTTCGTACAGGTACAATTGTTTCATGTTAATTTAATTCATTTGATTATATTTATTTCATGTTTCATTTTACATGTAAAGTGTATTGTATGACATGCAGCTCATTACGTCGGACACACCTTCTCATCTCCAAGAGTCTGTTGATCATGAAGTGGCTGCAGCTATGGCTAGCTCACAGCCATTGACTGAGGTATGAAAGAATTTTCTTTGTTTTAGTTTTTTATAATAGTTAGTCTCAAAATTTCTAATGTTATGTATAAGTGATTATATTTATTGAATTGTTGTAGGGTTTCATCATGCCTGATCATCCACGAGCCTTTGAGGTGGACTTACAAAGTGACTATTTGATGGCGGTAAGAAAATAATTGATTTTGTGTGTACATATATTTGATTTCAACATATAATAAATATTGATTCATATCTACTTTGTTTGTATCGGCTCGAGTTGGAGAAGAGCCCCAACAAGAGGACGAGCGAGCGTGTCAGGAGGACCCTGTCATCTCCACCATCTCCCTCCACACGATGACAGAAGACGTCGAGAGATTTGTTTCCTTCCCCTCGTGGGAAGGAAAATATATAGTTGATCTAGAAATGTATATATATAGGCATCAGTAGACATATTCGATACACATTTGATTTATATGACATTCTATATTTGATGTATGACATTTATTTGATGTATGACATTATTTGACTTATGACATTATTGGTTAATATATGATATGTTTGTTCATATACGACATTATTGGTTATCATAATATATTATGTGTTTGTTAAAGTACATGACATTATTGGTTATCATTTTATATTATATGTTTGTTCATGTATGACATTAAATTAGATATGTTCATGTATGACATTAAATTAGATATATGCATGTATGACATTAAATTAGATATGTTTATGTATGACATTACATTCAATACCTAATCTGTTCGAAACTTTGATAGAATATTGATTAACAATAAATTTTATCACTGTTTAAGCATAAATTAATCATTTGCAATATGTCATCGTCATATGATTTATGATCTTGTTCATGTTTAAAGTTTTCCTTCTCTATCATTTGTTTATCAAGTTTAATTCAATACCTAATTAGTTTGAATTTTTGATACAATATTGATTGACAATAAACTTTATCAGTCAAGATCGATTAGGACCTCTTGGCAATAAACTTTATTAGGCAATATTCGTGGACCTCCTGGCAATTGGTCACCTAAATGAGAACCTTGAAATTTATTAGGAACTCCATGAAAGAAATCAGTAGTTTGAAATTACTCTATCCAACAAAATTAGATCAAAAGTTCTCTAAACATTTATGTTAAAAATAAGATAAAAATTTGATCACAAGTGGTCACAAAGTTTGTGTAGAAGAAAAAATCATTGTTACAAAAAGAATATAGACAAGAAGAAAAAACACAATTAGCTTGTTGAGCTTCAATAAATAGTTGTCATGTATAAGAAAGAGAGATATCTCACATGAGAGGGGGATCAATCTAAGATGACACATAAGATACTTGTCAGAGGGAGCTATACTTGTTAACAAATTTACAATGCATGTTATGGAAAATAATAGAGCATCTTTAAAAGGAAATAAAAGAGTATGACAAGTGGAAGGAACATGTTTTTTTGTAGACTCGTATTCAAATTTGGGTGTCAATTTTCTAATGAAGGATTCAAGCACTGCAATTTGGTAGTTTTGGCTCATGTTATCTTTGTATCTCACTCTATCTTGTATCTCACTCTCTCTTATTCCTTCCCCCCCCCCTCTTTATATTTCTATTTTTTCCATATCTATGTATACATCTATCCTTTTCATCTCCCCCTCACTAATGCAGAGACGTTGAGCAAGAAGTGAGGTTTAAGAACTTTCTTCTTCCTAATCTACCAAACTAAACTTGTGGCCTTCCTAATATCTTACTCCTTTAGGATATCATTTTTGTGGCCTATCCAAAGTGATAGGGTCATTTGTGAACTCCTCCAAGGTGAGTGCTTCTCCAATCAAGATCTTGCACCTTTTTGTTTTAGGGATACTAGCCCTATTCCAAGCCAATAACTGCAACTCTTCACCAATGGCTTCACCAACCCCAAGTTTCTATTGGGACACCTTCCTTATGTTGAACTGATTGAGAATCAACTCTTGGTTTAACCCTCCAATTGTCATATAGTACAAAATGTTGACTATCATAGAATTCCTTGTAGGTCTCCTACTCTAATTTTCTAGACTTGAATTCCTCTTAGGTTGAAATCTAACTATTCTATGGGTAGATTCAGACACCCTTTTGAAATTTATTTAAGACTCCAAAGCCTAGATTCCCAATTCCATTCATGTAGCACCTAACCCATGTAAAGTACATAGACCTAATAAGGTCACACTAGGTTTGGTTTTCAAAGTAATTACTAGATAATTGGTTCATGAATTGGTGCATGGCCTCAGACCTCCTCTACTCACCAATATTTATCATCTTCAAATTATGATGAAACACAATAATGTTTCCACTTTTTTCTATTATATATTCCCCCTTATGAAAATACTCATAGAACTAATAAACCCTTCATCTCCTCCTTGCAACACTTCTCTACTTCATGTCTCTGCTTGACTCATATCTTAACTATAACACTTCTCTCCCTGAGTAGCATTTGCCAATAGTTCATTTCTCCCCCTTTGACTCGTATCTTCTACTTTTACATCACTACCTTTGATATAAGTCCATTCAATATTTTATCTTCATTAACAATTTATCAATGTTTTTAACTAAATTTCCCCTTTTCTTAACATCTTTAAAGTTAGTCAATATTGATTATGCATTGTCACATAGGAATATATTTATATTTTGTAGAAAATATTTTATATCCACTCATACTCTTATCATCCCTAGTCATGACAAACAACACAAAACAATGAGTTGCCTCTAGCAATTTGATATTTTTAGTGGAGGATAGAGAGTTACAGAGTTGGTGACAATTTGGATGTGTAATGAATATTAAAAAAAATGAGTAAACAAGAAGCCATTAGACACATGACCTACAATGTGGTATTTTCATGCATTCATTGGGTTTCAATATTATGGCTTTTGTGAGAGCAATGTTATCATTACAAAGAGATTCACACCTTGAAGGTGAGTGCAATGTACCCTTCTCAAACATAATCAATTTGAGAATGATTAGGCTTTTTTGAGTTTTTTTGTAGACTAATTTGGTAGACAAGGGAGAACTCCAAATTGGAGAGGACAAGGTTGATTGAGCAATGATTTGTTCATGGACAATGTCAACCTTGAATTTGCATAAGGTTACTATTTAAATTAAATTTACATTTCAGCACAAATTATTCCTAGACCTTTCTCGAAACTTTGGATGGGGCTAAATAAGAATGCTAATAACGTTTTGTTGAAAGATAATGCCTAGATTTAATGTAATAAAATTTCTTGTTTTTGAAGTTGGCATAAAAAGTTCCAAGTCAATTTTGAAGGTCTTAAAGACTCCTAAACAAATCGAAAGTGTTTGTAATTAGTGTAGTGGGGTATAGCTTGATAAAGGGAATCACAATCTTTGGAATGCTTCTAACAATTCCTCAATCAAACTCTTGGCTCAATGGATTATACCACTATATAAATGTATATGTATGATATTCTTCATAAGTACATATGAAGTGATACAATCAACATATTCCTTTAGTTAAATTTAGATAGGAGAATGGCCCCAAATTTACCTTTGATATCAACATACCAGATCTTAAGTCTTCCTATCAGTTGCTTTGTAATTGCATCATTCTTACATTGTTGGAAATAAGAGCAGCATGAAGGATCTCTGATATTTTCCAAAGGAAGGATATCTAAGTTTTATATATGTTTCATGCAAGGATAAAGGGTATCCAAAAAATCCATTTCTTCAAAGAGTCTTTTGGGAAAAACAAAATTTATTGATCAATTTGTCTTGTTGCTATCACAAAATTGGAAAAACTTGCATTGACAACATTTTGGTACATTGAGCAGTTTGGCTTAGAAGGTATTGAAACTAAAAGGTACTGATTGGAACAAGTTAGATATGTCAAAATAAACCTATTGATGCCTTGAAACCTCCTAGAGAAGACTATTTGTAGATTTTGCCCATCAAGACCTAAAAGAGTCTCTTGGAACACTTCTACACTTTTGCTCATTTTGGGTTATTTAAAGGGCTCATCATACTTTCGTCTGCATCAGAAGGGGATAGGACGAGTTTGGGGATAGGGTTTACTTTGCCACCTAGAGCTAACAGAGCAGACAGTTCAATCCCACGACAAAAGGTGAGAGAGATTTGGCAGTTAGCAACTTTGTACTAGCCAATATTGCAAGTTTCAGCATCACCCGAGATGGCATTGTAAAATAAAAATGGAGTGTGATCTTCAAAAAGTGAGAGAGGTTATTGTAGGTCTCCACAACATGGTCCTGTAGGAACTAGAATTGCATCCATACCTCACACGAGCTCTAAGATATGCCTTGTCAAAGATTGCAGTCCTATGGCATTTAGTGACCCTTAGGGACATTCTGGTTCGGCATGCTCGAGAATGTTCGAGCGTTGAAGGGGATAGGACAAGGTTGAGGATAGGGTTTACCTGGCCACCTAGAGCTAATCGAGCAGACAGTTCGATCCCACGATGAAAGGTGAGAGAGATTTGGTAGTTGGCAACTTTGTACTGGCCAATATTGCAAGTTTCAGCATCACCCGAGATGGCATCGTAAAATAAAAATGGAGTGTGATCTCCAAAAAGTGAGAGAGGTTATTGTAGGTCTCCCCAAAATGGTCTTGTAGGGACTAGAATCACATCCATACCTTGCACAAGCTCCAAGATATGCCTCGTCAAAGATCACACCCCTATGGCATTTAGTGACCCTTAGGGACATTCCGGTTCGGAGTGCCCAAGAACGTTCAATCACTAAAGGGGATAGGACAAGGTTGGTAATAGGGTTTAGCTAGCCACCTAAAGCTAACAGAGTAGACAGTTCGATCCCACGATGAAAGGTGAGAGAGATTTGGTAGTTGGCAACTTTGTACTAGCCAACACTGCAAGTTTTAGCATCACCCAAGATGGCAATGTAAAATAAAAATGGAGTGTGATCTCCAAAAAGTGAGAGAGGTTATTGTAGGTCTCTACAACATGATCCTGTAGGAACTAGAATTGCATCCATACCTCAAACAAGCTCTGAGATATGCCTCGTCAAAGATCGCAGCCTTATGGCATTTAGTGACCCTTAGGGACATTCCAGTTCGGCGTGCCCGAGAACGTTCGAGCCCTAAAGGGGATAGGATGAGGTTGGTGATAGGGTTTACCCAGCCACCTAGAGCTAACAGAGAAGAGAGTTTGATCCCACAATGAAAGATGAGAGAGATTTGGCAATTGGCAACTTTGTACTAGCCAACACTGCAAGTTTTAGCATCACCCGAGATGCCAATGTAAAATAAAAATGGAGTGTGATCTCCAAAAAGTGAAAGACATTATTTTAGGTCTTCATAACATGGTCCTGTAGGAACTAGAATTGCATCCATACCTCACACGAGCTTCGAGATATGCCCCGTCAAATATCGAATCCCTATCGCATTTAGTGACCCTTAGGGACATTCCGGTTTGGCATTGCCCGAGAATGTTCAAACACTAAAGGGGATAGGACGAGGTTGGTGATAGGGTTTACCCGACCACCCAGAGATAACAGAGCAGATAGTTCGATCCCACGATGAAAGGTGAGAGATTTGGCATCTGGCAACTTTGTACTAGCCAACACTACAAGTTTTAACATCACCTGAGATGGCAATGTAAAATAAAAATAGAGTTTGATCTCCAAAAAGTGAGAGAGGTTATTGTAGTTCTTTGCAACACGGTCTTGTAGGAACTGGAATTGCATCCATACCTCGCACGAGCTCCGAGATATGCCCTATCAAAGATCGCAGCCCTATGGCATTTAGTGACCCTTAGGGACATTTCGATTTGGTGTGCCCAAGAATTTTTGAGCATTGAAGGGGATAGGATGAGGTTGAGGATAGGGTTTACCCAGCCACCCGGAGCTAATGGAGCAGACAGTTTGATCCCACAATCCTTTTTCCACTAAGTTACAAATTTGAGCAATTTTTATATTTTTCACTTGATTCCAATTCTATGACTTAAAGAAGTTTCGACAATAGTAAAATCTCAAAGGAATATAGGAATATAGATAATTTTATGGTTATTTCCTAAAAGTTGCTAAATTGTTGCAAAAGTTGCTAATGCAACTTTGCAATTTTTGCACTTTTTGGAATTTCAACTAACCACCAACCTAAATGAATCCTAATCATTCCAAATGATTATTATAGACTCAAAACCACTAAATCAACCTTAAAAAGTTAAAAAAATTGCAAAAAAGTGCAAAAAATTGCAAAATGCAAGAAGTTGCTAAAGAGCAATTTTTGCAAATAATAGTTGTCAAACTGAACATGAGGTTGTATGGTGTTCCAACCATACAAATGGAAGTTATAACTACTTGAAGGCATGTATTTAAGATCCCCACATGTGGAAAAGGTCATTATACGGATGGTGGACAGCATTGGTCAATAAAAAAACTCATATTTAATGTCTTTTCTACTATTTTTTCAATTATGTATGGCCTATACGAATTGGTGGTGGTACAAGTCTTATATGGTTGGATAGAGGGCTGAGTTAGGATTCCATTTCAATTGGTTTGAGGTCTTTATCTTGTATATAAAAAATGTTATATCAGTTTTAGTGTAGGTAGGTCAAATTTACTCCAAATTTGAGAGTTTCAGCAAGATGGAATCCTAACTTGCAAACCCACCGTGGGATTTCAATGTCTCTTTGTGGAATAAAATTTAGGAGAGAATTATTTGAGATGGAATAAATTTAGAGCTATAGGAGCATGGCATCTATTTTTACCAGCAAGGCCTAGACTGAACATAATCTTATGTATGGTCTAGATTTGAAGGAAAAAGAAGGATCAGGCTCCTAAACTGATTAATCTGACCCAAGTGAAGGGTGTAGAAGGAAAATTTTGATATATAGTAGAGATCCAAGGGGTTGAACCAAGTCTATGAACCCATTTTTTTATGTTTTCCTTGTAACCCAGCCTAAATTGGCCATTTAGGACTGTGACACAAAGTGGGCATAACTTGATGCTGGAGCCGAGTTGTTGGTTAATCTTTGGAATCTCTTAGGTGATGTTGGAGAGTGTTTAAAAATGAAAAAATAGTAGGGGGTCCTTTTTATGGTTTGGGATTTTGACTATTAAAACTAGAAATTTTCCTAGTAGGAAGTGTTGGTAACAGTTTTGAAATTTGATTATTGAGTGTCAAGAAACCTCAAGTTTGAGATTTTTCTTGTTGGTTTGAGTCTATAATAACCATTTCCATCTGAAAATTTGAGTGTTGAAACCATTTAAGAAGTATTTTCCTTTGTAGGCCTATTGGTGGCAAGGAGTTCCTAAGTGTTGATCCAAGTTGTTTGAGTACCCTAAGTTTGAGGGTTGGGCTTGTGAAGTGGAGTCCACTTGCAGGGTAGAGTCTCCCTGTATTAGAAGTCCATTGGATCCTTAGTCCTTGGTGTCTTTAATGAATGTATCTTCATAGAATGACCTTGGTGCCCCTATGCCATTAAGCGATGATGATGAACATGAGTAAAATTATGAGATTTGTGCCTACATGTTACAATGAAAAAGCAGTATCTATTTTGAAATTAAGAACTATAAAACAAGTTTCAAGAGAAGCTTAGGTTGTGATGTAGGAGCATCATATGCTTATCAGAGGCACATTGGAGGTCCAATTCATCACAGAGGTCATGGAGAATCTCCTAGAGTCAATTAGGCAATCCTTCAACCAATCATGGCATTTGAAAGCATAAAAAAGTCATAATATTGTATGATGTCTTGATGGATTTCAATGTTGGAAAAGTTGTAATTGAGCCATTGAATAGGATCTAGGGATTTCATAGGGTAGGAGAGTCCTTCGATAGGGTCCTATAGGTTATCATAACCTTAGCATGTCCTTTGATAGGTTAAAAGATTCAAAAAGGTTTTTAAAAACATAGTTTAATAGTTTAAAAATTTAAATCTTGAATGTAACGGCTACATGGGCATTTTGGAGGGAAACTCCATAGTTTAAATTTTATGAAGGCATAGGAAGTGAAACCGGTTGGAGTTGGTTAAGGGGGTTAGTTTCTATCTCCAAAGTCTTTAAATTTTTTTTTTGTACGGACTGTAAACACAAATTGTACAGACTATCTCAAAAAAATAGAAGGAAAGTGCTTGGTTTCAAGAGTAATTTGAAGATCTCTTTTCTTTCTAAGTGCTTTCGCGTGTTGGAATGATTGGTAACATCTTAGTAGACATGTTTTGAGATTCTTTACTCAATTTAGCATTCAAACTTGAAGTTTTGTTCATCAAATTTCTATACTGTTGGCTATAGCAGTCTTATTTCTAAGCATTTTGATAGTTTTTTGCATCTAATCATGGTCGTTCCATGAAATGCTCATTGTTTCTTCATGGAGTACCATTTATCTAACTTCTACAAATATTTCTAACCATGAAATGAAGATCTAACTTGAGATTGGTGGCCACCACATCAAATAAAGTTGTGAAAACAAGGGTTGTTTGGAGGGGACAGTCAATTAGGAATTTCTATCGGAAAGTTTGGAGAAAACAACAAATTAATTACTGGCAAGGGCTAGTTGGAACAAGCCTAGAAGAGGCAAAATTGAGAAAGTGTAAGAGATGAATTGTTGAGAGTGTGCAAGGAGTTGGAACATGTTAGATGGGATGTTTTGAGATGATTGAAGGTGTTGGGCTCATGGTATGAAGCCAAGGACAAGTTTTGGTATGTTGGAGGCACCAGGGTACACTAGATGCATGGTGAACAATGTGAGTGTTTAGCAGACAAACTGAAGATTTGGGTTATAACCTCTTAGACATGGTTGTAGGAAGATGTTACCAAGTTAGAGACCTCCTCTTGAACCCTAGTAGAGTCTAATTCCTTGGGTAGATTCAAAGAATACAAGAGAATCCCAGAGTTGAGTTGTGGTTCCTAGGGGAATATAGGAGGGCTTTGCATCAAACACACACACTTGTTGTATAGTCACAGATATTGTGATCATTCATGAACTTGAACAACACCATGTTAGAAATAGTGTTGTGAAAAAGGACTACAAAATAGAGGTAAATGGCCATTGGCTGATCAACATTATCCTTAGAGAGAACTATATCTATCACTACCCCATTATCATCAGATCGAGACCTATTTTCCTTCTTACTTTTTGATGATTGTGATCCTCTGCAATTCCAGGCATAAGATGATTAACATGCAATAGTACTTGAACAAAGAACACTAATAAATATTGAGGATGTGAATTGATAATACCATTTCGCAAATGATTTTGGCATCTCACCCTTTATCACTTGTGCATCAACTTTATTAGCCCTCTTCTTTGGTGACCTGCAAATGAAGAATTAGCATAGTAAAAAATCTAAGATAAGATTAATCCACTAAAATTAGAGAATGACAAAAAATTAATTTGGCTTGTCATTAAGAATTATTCATTTGTAGAAATCTTTTCTTTCTGAGTTATATGATAACCCTTGCTTGATGAGTATTGACAACTTCTCCCATTGTATCCTTGCTTTCATCAGTTTGAAGTTTCTGGTTACATGCACACAATCATGACTTTACATCACAAAGAATTCAAATTCTAAAAATATTCATGTTCTTTCATTATATTTTGATCTAAACAACAAATTCTAAACTTTCACTTATTCAAACAACTAATCTAAAAATGGGTCCTATTAAAGAATCTAATATAAATTCAAATAATGTATCTAGATTCTAAACAAATCAAAACTAAATCTCATCACTTACACATCATAACAATATGTTCCACCTTAGTCATGTGGATAGTATTGGGGAAGAGGTTGTAACATTGTATTTGGATCCAATTGATCACTCTTTCTCTCTCTCCCTCTCTCCCTATTCAATCTAATGAGCCAACTGGATCTGCTCGACATTTAAATGTCTCAAGTATTGCCTCATGGTCTGACTTGCAAACTTTCCAAAGAATCTTATTATGTGGTTTTCCACCATATTTTATCAAGTGGACATTTTATGTGACAACAAGGTTTAAATAATGAAGAATCTTCCTCTCTATTTTCCAATCCTCGAATAACCACAAGTTAGGGTTCTTCATAGAATATCATCTAAGCCATGTGCCTGTTACAACCACCGCACCGACATGGTACTCTAAACCTTCACCATCTATAACTGGGTGATCTAATTTTTGTTTGACTTCAACACAATGACACAAATAATAATCTTTCCCTTCTTCATTGTCTTCAGGTGCAATAACAACAAAAACATGGCCTGCAGTGATAAATGTACAAAATCTAGTCATTAATTCAGAAAATACTTGGGTAAAAGTTATAAAGTTACATATTGAAATTACAAAGATATATAAATATATATATTACCATGTTGCACTAGATCTAACAAGAAGTCAAAGTCAATAGATGAATCCATCTCTACCATTTCTAGTGCTTGTGGGGGACGATAGGTGTCAATTGGGTTCAAAGCTCATATATCCCATTTGTCCACCCATTCAGTTGACTCACAGTCATCCCAATTTTTCTCTACACATGATGGACAATAGCATACCATTTTTCATATGTGGATACTCCATGGACCTGCATCAGAACTTCTAAAAGAGTGTAACTCACTAGATCCTGTTAGTGTGCAACAATCCTGATATGGTGCAATGTTAGTATTATCTATCAACCAAAAAAAATCTACAAACCGTAGACTCACCTTCCTTACCTAGACTCATTATAGCATTACACCATTGGATGATGGATTTTGCATCTATCAATATTGCTCCATCTTCTTTCTTTAGTTCTTCACTAACCAAGGCTCTTTTAATGCATGCACCTGCACCATCGTGCTCTCCCTTACCATGACCAGCCTCTGTGAAATTCCACATATATTGAATTCTACACAACTTGTGCATCCTTCTCAACCAATAGAATATTTGTGCATTCTTGAATTGAGATGCGCAATTTTCTGACCAAATAATATGCTAACAATATGTTATGCCCCTGTTAGCCAAATCTCCATAAAATAGTTGAAAACAACCATGTATGAACTTCGTAGAATGTGATCGATCATTGCTAATGTAAAAATGGTACTCCCTCAAAATCTTTCTGTCATCCTCTATACTTGTAGGTGAATGCATGAATGTTATGTGAACAAATATGGAAACCTGTTGAGAAGTATAATACTTTTCTTGCACCTCATTTTGTGGTTGTAGTGTGTAGTTCTCTGTGAAATCTACAATTGAAACAATGGTATCCAGTGGAAACGTATCCTTGCATAACTTGAATTGCAAATCTAGCCATAGAGCTCTATGGGTATGCCTTGCATACTTGTAAATAATCTTTTTATGAAAAATCTTCATGAACTCATACACTGGAATCTTGTCAATGACTAAATCGCATCTTTTACCATGTTTCCCATCTTTTAGAGCATATGTCACCGTCTTAAATTTTTCATAATCTACTATTTCATTTCCAATTGCATGTGTACTATCCATATGTTGACAAGTTGATAAAAGTTGCTAAAAACCACAAAATAAGCATGTACCATCCAAGCGTGATGTCTTGTAAAATTGTTGGTCATCCCCTATTTCACATAAAATGTTGGATATGAATTTCCTTGAAGATTTTGGTGGCTCATTCATGTCACAATCCTGCAAAACAAACTGAGAAAGCAAAACTATGCATATATGCCTTAAAACATCAAAATGGTTAGAAAATTCAATATGTATCCTACAAAAACAAGTTGTGCATGTGTGGTTTATCTTCACATAAAAAGGTTTACCCATCTCAAAAAATCTTTGACTTATTCGAATTTGAGAATACATACCAATAAATTTTGCAAAAAATTGTGTCTGAGTTGAGTCCAAAAAATGTTTCACATGTGGGTCACAATTTTGGCTACCAATCCTCCTTCACACAACATCTCTTTGATTAGGGGCAACATGTGTGTTATTTTTCCAAAAATCTTCGATCAATGATTTCAAGGCTTCCCTAGTTTCTTTATCCTTTCATGGTAGTCTACCGCTAAATGTCCATAACTCATTTTTTGTTGGATCTTCCAATCTCTCACACCTTAGCATGGCTCTCCTTAGATTACCTCTACCAATTTTTAATTTTTTTCTTGTCTTTCTCATGAGTCAAGATTTCTTCATTTGGCTACTTACTATTGTCAATGTAAGTATTCATCTTGTGATATTACTATCTTTGGTGCATGCTTTACAACCCACTTTGTCATAAGCACTCATTAGATTCTTTACAATATATTTTTCATTTGAATCATCCATCATTCTTAGCCCAAGAATCTTCATGATAGGCCTAAATTTCAAATTCCTCATCATTTCAACAAATAATTGGCAGTGACCTGTAATATTTAATTCTTTAAAAAATAATCTCCACATACGATTAACTTTTCTTTGACAAGTACGCTTGCTAATCTTGTCAGGCATTGATTTCAAAATGTTAGTATCAATATCAATCAAATATTTTGGTCTTCTAAAATGAATTCTAGAAGGTGTTATAATCTCTTCCATTCTCTCAATATTTTGAACATCAACATAAGGTCGAGTGTATTGCGTACCTTGAACCAAAGATGATGTGCCTTGACAATAAGATGCGAAAGATGAAATATCACCTACTTGATGTGTTGATGTTGTGCCTTCAAAATGACATGATGGAGTGTTTATATCATCGGATCTACAAATCAGTGTCTCTTCAACATGAGAGGACAATATGACTTCAATATTGGAAGATGGTGTAGTGGACAATATGACTCCAACATTGGAAGATGGTGTAGCGAATGATATGACTCCAACATTGGAAGATGGTGTAGCGGACAATATGACTCCAACATTGGAAGATGGTGTAGTGAACAATATGACTCCAACATTGAAAGATGGTGTAGCTTCACAATTCAATTGTCTTCTTGAGCGTAACAGTCTCATTTGTTCTCTTTGTCTTTCCAATTCTTCCTCTTTGTTTCTTTGTACCGGTGGTTCTTGATCCTCTTCGAAAGTCAATTCTTCATTATTGCTTTGCAATTTTCTTTGCTCACGTAGTAATTTCATTTTATCTCTTTTAGTTACCAAATCTCTCTCTCTATCTTCATTTTTTTGAGTTTTTGGTTTCTTCCTTGGCATGATGATGATTTCTACATGTCAAATTATTCAAACATCTGAATTACTTAAAATGTGTAAATTACAAATTATTCAAATACATATTATAATTATAATTATTTGAATGAATACACAATATATATCAAACGACTTGTCAAATTTTTAACCATTTCAAAATAACATTTCATTCAAACATACAAATTTCAATGAATTCACTATATATTAAACAACATGTCAAATTATAATCAAATTTGTATCTATATATCAACAAACAATATTTAAAATAGATTGCACTAACCTTTTCTATACAAGGAATATTCAAAAAGTCTTCAAATCACATATCCAATGATTGAATTTGGTGTTTGCTAGCTTCCAAAAGTGTTGAAATAGTGTTTTCTATGTTAAAACTCGTGATTTCTATCAAAATAATAGAGTGCATAATAGACCAAAAGTAGAGAATGGATGAAATGGGCCCCAGAGTTTCTTTTTGTCTATTTTTAGGTGATTTCACATAGTGTATATGCACTATAGCGCATACACACTATAAAGTGTGTATGCACTATGTGGAAACACGTCACTCTCAATCTTCCCTACTCTCTATCCTCCCTACTCTCTCTCCCATCCCCTACCCTCTCTCTTCCTACTCTCTCTCTCCCCTCTCCCATCAATTACACTCTCTCTCTCCCCTCTCCCATCCTTTACTCTCTCTCTTGCTCTCCCTCTCCCACCGCCTACTCTCTCTACCTCTCTCACCCTCTCTCCTCTCCCATCCCCTACTCTTTAGATCTCTCACACACACTCTTATCCCCCCACTCTCTTCTCTCTGATCCCCTACTCTCTACATCTATCACACACACTCCCATCCCCCCATCTCTTTCCCTCTCCCTCTCATACTGCCTACTATCTCTCTCTCGAGTTCTCTCTCTCCCTCTCTACTCTCTCTCTCTCCCATCCCTTACTCTCACTCTCTCTCTCCCATCCCCTACTCTCTCTCACACTCTCCTATCCCCTAATCTCACTCTCTCTCTCCCATCCCATACAAGCTCTCTCTACCACCACCTACTCACTCTCACACTCTCTCTCCCATCCCCTACTCTGTCTCTCTTACACACACAGTCCCATCCCCCCCCTCTCCCTCTCCCACTGCCTCTCCCACCGCCTACTTACTCTCCCCCATCCCCTACTCTCTCTCTCCTCTCCCATCCCCTACTCTCATACTCTCTCTCATCCCCTACTTTGTCTCTCTTACACACATTCCCATTCCCCCCCTCTCTCTCCCTCTCCCACCACCTACTTTCTTTCCCCCACTACCCTACTCTCTCTCTCTCTCTCTCTCTCTCTCTCTCTCTCTCTCTCTCTCTCTCTACCACCCCCTACTCTCTCTCACACTCTCACACTCTCTCCCATCCCCTACTCTCTCTCTTTCACAGACACACACACTCTTATCCCCCCACTCTCTTCTCTCCCATCCCCCCTATCTCTCTCCCTCTTCCTCTTCCACTCCCTCTCCTACTGCCTACTATCTCTCTCTCTCTCAAGTTCTCTCTCTCCCTCTCTACTCTCTCTCTCTCCCATCTTGTATGAGCTCTCTCTGCCACCACCTACTCACTCTCACACTCTCTCCCATCCCCTACTCTCTCTTTCATAGACAAACACACTCTTATCCCCCCACTCTTCTTCTCTCCCACCCCCTACTCTCTACATCTGTCACACACACTCCCATCCCCCTATCTCTCTCCCTCTCCCTCTCCCACTCCCTCTCCTACCGCCTACTATCTCTCTCTCTCAAGTTCTCTCTCTTCCTCTCTACTCTCTCTCTCCCATCCCTTACTCTCACTCTCTCTCTCCTATCCCCTACTCTCTCTCTCCCATCCCTTACTCTCACTCTCTCTCTCCCATCCCCTACTCTCTCTCTCCCATCCCTTACTCTCACTCTCTCTCTCTCCCATCCCCTACTCTCTCTCTCCCATCCCTTACTCTCACTCTCTCTCTCCCATCCCCTACTTTCTCTCACACTCTCCCATCCCCTAATCTCACTCTCTCTCTCCCATCCCATACAAGATCTCTCTACCACCACCTACTCTCTCTCACTCTCTCACACTCTCTTCCATTCCCTACTCTATCTCTCTTACACACACACTCCCATCCCCCCTCTCTCTCTCTCCTCTCCCATCCCCTACTCTCTATATTTGTCACACACACTCCCATCCCCCCTCTCTCTCCCTCTCCCACTCCCTCTTGCACTGCCTAAGTTATCTCTCTCTCTCTCAAGTACTCTCTCTCCCTCTCTAATTTCTCTCTCCCATCCCCTACTCTCACTCTCTCTCTTCCATCTCCTACTCTCTCTTACACTCTCTCCCATACCCTACTCTCTCTCTCACCCCCATCTCGTACGAGCTCTCTCTACCACCTCCTACTCTCTCTCAAACTCTCACACTCTCTCCCATTCCCTACTTTATCTCTCTTATAAATAAATACACATCCCCATTCCCTCCCTCTCTCTCTCTCTCGCAATCCCTCTCCCACTGCCTACTCTCTCCCATCCTCTACTCTATCTCTCTTACACACTTCCATTCCACCTCTCTCTCCCTCCCACTCCTTCTCCCACCGCCTACTCTCTCTCTCTCTCTCTCACTCTCACTCTCTCCCTCTCTCTCCCATCCCTCTGCCATTGCCTACTCTCTCTATCTCTCTCTCCCCTCTCTCATTCCCTACTCTCTCTCTTTCACACACACACCCATCCCCCCTCTCTCCTCTCTCATCCCCTACTTTTTCTGTCACTCACTCTCCCTCTCCCACTCCCTCTCCCACTGCCTACTCTCTCTCTCTCTCTCTCTCCTCTCTCTCTCTCTCTCTCTCTCTCTCTCTCTCTCTCTCCCTCTCTACTCTCTCTCTCTCTCTCACTCTCCCTCTCTCTCTCTCTCTCTCTCTCTCTCCCTCTCTACTCTCTCTCTCTCTCTCTCTCTCTCTCTCTCTCTCTCTCTCCCTCTCTACTCTCTCTGTCTCTGCTACCCCCTACTCTCTCTTACATTTTCACACTCTCTCCTATCCCCTACTCTCTCTCTCTTTCTCTCTTACACACATTTCTATCCCCACTCTCTCTCCCTCTCCCATCGCTTACTCTCTCTTCTATCCCCTACTCTCTCTCGAGCTACTATGTCTTCCCCCTCTCCCATTCCATACTCTCTCTCTTTCACACACATGCACTCCCATCCTCCTCTCTCTTTCTCTTCCTCTCCCACTTTGTCTCCCACCGTCTACTCTCTCTATCTCTTTGTCTCTCTCACACACACACATAGTCATTCCCCTACACCCCCCCCCACCCAGCTCTCTTTTGGTTTTGGTTTGCAATTTAGGCCTCAATAGTGTGTGCACCCTATAGCGTGCATGCGCTATTGAGAATTCAATGCTTCCAATAGCACGTGTGTGCTATAGGGTGCACGCGCTATTGAAATCTTTACATTAAACCCAAGCCTAAGGCTTGTTTTTTCCTTGGAGATCCAACCCAAAGGTTTGGAGTTTATAAACAGGTCTGAGACATGTTTTCCAACAAACATACCAAAAATGATTGATTTTTCTTGTGTGCTCCCCTTCAAGATTCCTCATGGTTGGGTATCAATAAGATTAGGTTACATAGCATTATAGGTCTCTATGTTAGCTATCTAAACATATAATTTATTTTTAATTTGAACTATTTCAAGCCTTTCATCTTTAATTTCTTTTGAATGTATGTTCATTTTTTGTCAAAAACCACCATGTACTAATTGTGCTATAGATTTTAGCTTGTTCATCGAATTTTGCAACAACTTAGTTTTTTAGAAACTAGACTCCATTCTACACACTTTGAAAAAAAAAATTGATTTTAGATTAGTTTTCAATTATTTCTAGGAGGAGCACATAGATATTTCACATTTTTGGGATGTGTCTAGTTAAAAAATTCATTTAAAAAAATACACATTATAAAATTACCTAAAAAATCTAAGATAAACTACATAGTGTTAAGTAACTTTTGACCAGAGCGATTAATGAATTTCAAAAAAAAAGTTAAAATTTTAGGGGGGCCACACTTTGTACTATGTTATGTTTTTTTGGAATAAATAGTACCAATTTTTGTGGCCTCCTTTTTTGAGGACCTAAAACTAAACCATTTTCAAAAAAAAATAGTAGTTTAGAAACTAGATTCAAAGGACTACGACTTTTGTTTTTGTCATATCTTAAAATTTTGAGCGTAACTATCTTCAAATTCTTGTTGAAGTTCAAAATTTGTAGATTTTAGAAAAAACGTGTCCACTTATACCCCTCTTTTGGCACCACAACTTGGTGCACTTACCCAATTATTGATAAGGAGTTCTCTCCTAAATTCGGGGCACTAATTGTGTGATCACTTGAGAGGACTTCTTGCTCATAACTCTTTACTCTTTATTATCTTTCTTTTATGTTTTCATGCACGTTTATTGCAATATAAAATATCTTTATTTAAATTCACTTGACTTCTCTTTTTAATTAATTTATTAAATTTTAATCTCATGCATACTTTATGCAATCTTAAAACTCTTTAATAAATTAATATATTTTCTATTCTTTAATTTATTTTTTAAGCGTTAATTGATAAAATATTTATTAACTTGAGTAATAATAATATTTAACATTTATTTAAAAATGATATCCTAAATATATTATTATTAAATTAAATAAATATTATTACGCTCTAAAATTAGACTTATAATTTTATCTTTAAATTTAATTCTTTTTATTTATTAAATTTCTCAGCTAATTAAATATAATTAGATATTAAAAATATCTTAATAATTTTCCATTAAATTAAATCATTAATTTAATCTTTTAATTAGACTTAATTAATAGAAAAATCACTAGAGACCTATAGGACGAAATATGAAAACCCATCATAGAAAACCACATACAAGACCAAACTAAAGGGTTATAATCATGAATTTATGTCATACGACGCATTTGAAAGGTAATCAACTCAAATACTTGTCCTAATTTTCTAGGACAAATGGGTTTAAAGGTTAAGATTTGAACTTAAGAATTTATCTCCCCTCTCTTACCATTGAGATAATGTGATAGGGTACGCTCATCCTGGCAATTCAAAGAAGTCGATACCCGATACCTACAATCTGCATAAAATTCACAAATGTACAAACACATATATTCCCAAATAACAATTCTAGAATAGCAATTCCTAAATCTCAATTCATATACCTACAACCAAATGGGCCCATATGGCATTTAGCAAAATTTTCATTTTAGCTTAGCTCTAATCTCCTATTTATACTTTCATTCTAGAGGTAGCTAAGAGCATGATTTTACTTCTTTTAGTTAGAGAACCATAAAATGTTTTTGATTCTTTTCAATTCAATTTTTTACATAGCATAATATCTCTATGTTGAATTTTTTTTATTGAATTAGAGTCTTATGATATTGTTGTTGACTATTTATATTAATAACAATAGCTCACACATCCTTTTACTTGTCCATTTAATAGAAACCCAACATGAACATATGTTGGGATTTTGGAATTATGCCTTATTCACTCCACCCCCCACATGCTCAAAAATATTTAATTTTTCTTTTTTTCTTCTTTCTAAAAATAAATTTATGTCCTTAAATTTATTGTTTTATATTTGTAACTATATATGAATCCCTTGGATATCCCTTAATATGAAAAATAAATAGATATCATTAATAAATGGTTTATTTATGGAAAGCTAACTAATGTTTGTAAAATATCAATATGTTCTATTTGATTCTATATAATATTGTTAAACCATCTCCATTCAAAATCTATTAAATTTGTAATAGTTATTTTTTATAAGATACCCTAAAGATTTCAACCATTATAATTTTTATATCAAGCAATTTTTTTTAAGTTGAAAGAATAAATACATGCAAGAATTATTAAATAATAATTAGGAATAGTTGTAAAATAATTATGAAAAATTGATTAGCCATTAATGGTAATTTACGTAAAATCTAGAAACCTTTATATTACTACTTAGAAAATGTTGAACAACCAAAGGATATGTATTTTTATATACATATAATTTTTGTAATGCAAGATCACTCATGAACCTAAACATTCCAACATTGGATATGATGGCTAAATGTCAGTATAATATTCACAAAATATATATAAGTGATAGAATCACCATTGCAAAGCACACCCCACCTTTGACATGTTCTCATAAAAGAATCTAATTTCATCAAAATTTCTTCCTATTAAAGTCACCAAGGATTCAAGCTCCTCAGATCACCTATGAAACCAAAAGATGGCTTCCACAAGTGAGCATCAAGAGAAAATCATTGGATGGTTATGGATATGATGGATTAGAGCTATAGACTAAATATGAACACTAATATATGTACATGTTGTGTCTTTCCTAAATATAGCCAATGCCAAGAGACATGACCAACTAGGATTATGACAAATTTCTTAATCCTACACAATGAGACAATTAGTGATGAGATAGTTTATTATCCTAAATTCTAAGAGCTTACAATTTTGGTTCTTATCTAGGCCATATTTTAGTGCCCAAGGCTTCCATGTTTTGTATGCTTGATCGTGTCTGGATTTCACACATATTTGCATAATCCTCATTTCGAAATTGACCCAGGTAACCTAAATCTAATTCACATTTTCCTTGAAAATGATGGTATAGAGTATAAGGGGCAATTTAGGTCACCCCCTACCTTAGGAGTTGCCCCTTACATGGTAAAAGTGGCCAAATTTTGAATTGGAGGTTTGATTTTCTAGTTTGACAAAGATTTTAGATCCTTGTTTGAAATTTGGCTAGCTAGATAGTTTGAAGTTGTCATTTATGGAAACATATTACTTGTATGAAGTCAGCATATTATGAAGGTACAATTTTGTGTTGAAGACTTGGATAATTATCTAAGTATCAAAGAGTTTATATATATGTCAGCACATACATATATTTTATTGATGTAGCTTATACACAACAAGTTAGCACATGTCCAGTTACCCAAAGATAGTACAGAGTATCAAGATACTGTACCTATGTGTGTGAGTCTTTATAATGAGTAGTACGGATAGAGATATAAAGGATTTAGTGATCACAAGTTTGCAGAGGAAGAACATGACAGAGATAAGGAAAAGGATATTTTAAGTTAAGGAATTATTTTAGTTATCAAAACAATTACTTAACCAATTAGGGATGACATCCTAGATGTTAACCCTAAGTGAGAAAAGTATGATTTTGTATTTCAAGACATGTGTGAAGGCATGAATGCTGACTAAACAAAATAACTTGGTATAAAGGAAAGAACTTTAGATGCAAAGTTTTGTGATGTCTGTGACATTATTATGATATTATTTTGTGATGCAAATTTGGTGTTGAGAGTAGTAAGAGGCATTATATGCAAAGATTGTACAATGAGCTACAAATGTCAAATGATATATTGAAGATGTCAGTATTGGAAAGAGGTTTTTGTATCTATATCTTTTGTGTAAAGAATATCAATGTATATTGCATGTTTGGGTAGTGGGCTCATCTTACATATATTTTTTTAATCGTAATAACAACTCCTAATAGGGTTGAGGCTCCTAACAAGGCCTAGTCCTTTAGAAGGACTAAGACATTATATGGATGTAATAGACTCCTACAAAATTCAATATCTGTCACAAGATACTTTTGATTAGTAGATCACTTTGTGGGTACCATCCCCACTAGGGTTTTCCCTTGGCTAGGGTTTACCTAGCGAACAAATAATGGTGTTATGAGTTGTATTGTGTTACTAATATGTTTACTTTTCAGTTTTATTACATGTGCATGTTTTAATATTATAAAAGATATCCATTGTTGGCCAAAAGTTATGAAATACTAATTCACCCCCTCCCCCCAGTATTCCCTATTTCTAACAATTGGTATTAGATCATAGTTACTCAAAGATGGCCTAATAGCTTAAGTAATATCTCTATAGATATGGATCAGTTACAAAATAACCTAGACAAAGCTCTTGAGAAACTTGATGTAATCATAGAGGAAAGAGATTCCTTGAAGGAAAAGTATGAAAATGCAAAAGACTACATTCAGAAGTTGAAAGACAAGATTGAATATATCATATCCAAGAAAGATTCTAATGATCAGGTCAAATATACTGGTGAAGTTTCAAGGCTTAAGAAAGTGAATGAGATCCTAAAACATGAGTTAGAGATTAAAAATACAAATTTGAGTTTGAAGGATGATGACAAGAAGATTGAATCAGATTTGAGATCTGAGAATGCAGATCTAAAATCCAAACTTAAAAGGTGACATCTAAACTTGAGACTATAATATTAGAATATGTAGAACTTGAGAGATACAATATTATTGTGAAAGGACAACTTACACAGAAAAAGAAACATCTTGAGAAGTTATATTCAAGTAGTGAGAAGCTTGATGAGAAGATCATGGCATGGAGACCTTCTTATGATAAGACTAGTGAGTAAGTGCACAAAGTTGTGGTGTCAAAAGGGGGGTATAAGTGGCCACTTTTTTTTTGAAATCAACAATTTCTAAACTTTGACAAGAATTTGAAGATAGTTACGCTCAAAACTTTAAGATGTGACAAAAACAAAAGTAGTAGTCCTTTGAATCTAGTTTCTAAACTACTAACTTTTTTTTCAAAATGGTTTAATTTTAGGCCCTCAAAAAAGGGGGCCACAAAAATTGGTATTGCTTTTTCAAAAAACCATAACATAGGGAAAAGTGTGCCCCATCTAAAAAAAATTTAAAAATTAGAAATTATTTAATCGCTCTAGTTAAAATTTACCTGACACTAAGTAGTTTATCCTAGATTTTTTGAGTAAAAAGTGTATTTCTTTTATGAATTTATTAAGTGGAAACATCCCAAAAATGTGAAATATTTGTGTGCTCCCCCTAGAAATTATTGAAAACTAATCCAAAATTAAAACTTATTTTTATCAAAGTGTGTAGAATGGAGTTTAGTTTCTAAAAACACTAACTTGTTGCAAGATTTGATGAATGAGCTAAAATCTACACCCCAATTAGTACATGTTGGTTTTTGAGAGAACATGGACATACTTCAAAAATAAATTATAGTGGAAAGATTTGAAATGGTATGAATTTGAAATAAATTATATGGTTATATAGATAACATAGCGATGTAAAATATCATGTAACTTAATTTTATCGATACTTAACCACAAGGAAACTTGAAGGAGAGCACATTAGAAAAATTAAGCATTTTTTGTATGTTTGTTGCAAAACATATCTCAGGCTAGTTTAGAGCCTCCAAACCTTTGGATTGGATCCCCAAGAAAAATCCAAGCCTTAGGATTAGTATTATTTGATTCTTTATATAGTGTGTGCACGCTATAGTGTGTGTCACTATTTAAAGCATTTTTAAATTCAAGGCTTAAATAGTGCACACACACACTTTGTAAGCCTTGTATTTCAATAGAGAGGATGGATAGGGAGAGAGGGAAGGAGAGAGTTAGAGAGTTAGAGAGGGTAGAGAGTGAGAGAGTAGAGGATGGGGAGAGAGTAGGGAATAAGATGTAGAGAGAGAGAGAGAGAGAGAGAGAGAGAGAGAGAGAGAGAGAGAGAGAGAGAGAGAGAGAGAAGATGGAGAGAGAGTAGGGGAAGAATGAGTGAGAGAGAGGATGGAGAAAGAAGACTAGAGAGAGGGAGAAGGGGATGGGAAAAGAGCATGGGATAGGATGTAAAGAGAGAGAGGGGGGGGATTAAGTTAGAGTGAGAGAATAACATAGAGTAGGGAATGGAGATGAAGAAAGGGAGGAGAGTGGTATAAATAGAGATAGATAGATAGTGAGAGAGAGAGAGAGGATGGGGAGAGAATAGGGGAAGAATGAGAGAGAGGGAGGATGGTGAGAGAAGGCTAGAGAGATAAGGGATGGGAAAAGAGCATGGAATAGAATGCAGAGAGAGAGGGATTAAGGTAGAGTGAGATAATAACAGAGAGTAGGGAATGGAGACAAAGAAAGGGAAGGGAGTGGGATAAATAGAGATAGAGAGAGAGAGAGAGAGAGAGGATGGGTAGGGAGAGAGGGAGAGAGAATTGGAGAGAGAGAGAGAGAGAGAGAGAGAGAGAGAGAGAGAGAGAGAGAGAGAGGTAGGGAGAGAGGGAATGAGATATATATATATATATATAGAGAGAGAGAGAGAGTAGGTGATAGGGGAAAGAGTATAGGATAGGATGCAAAGAAATGGAGAGAGGATGGGGTAAGGAGAGAGGGAGGGATAAATGGAGGGAGGAAGAGGGAGGGAGAGAGGGAGGGAGAGGGAGAGGGAGAGGGAGAGGGAGATGGAGAGGGAGAGGGGGGGATGGGGTAGGGGGATAGAGAGATTACAGGATGGGGGAAAGAGTATAGGATAGGATGCAAAGAAAGAGAGAGATGATGGAGTAGGGAGAGAGGGAGGGAGAAATGGAGAGAGAACGGGATGGAGGAAAGAGTATGGGATAGGATGCAAAGAAAGAGATGATGAGGTAGGGAGAGAGATAGGGATAAGTGGGGAGAGAGAGAGAGAGAGTACAGGATGGGGGAAAGAGTACAGGATGGAATGCAAAGAAAGATAGAGATGATGGGGTAGGGAGAGAGCGAGAGAGAGGGAGAGACACACACACATAGATAGTGAGACAGGGGGGGAGGGAGGGAAGGAGAGAGAGATAAAGAGGGAGAAAGAGAGAGGGAGAGAGAGAGAGAGGATGGGGTAGGAAGAGAGGGAGGGAGAAATTGAGAGAGAGGGAAGGATAGGGAGAGAGAGGGGGGTTTTTGTTACTTTATGTGATTTTCAATTGTGTGTACACACTATAGCATACATGTGCTATGAAGAATTCCATAGAGCACATGTGTTGTGAAGAATTTCATAGTGCATACGCATTAGATTGTGTGTGCATTATGGCTCAATCTCTACAAGCCTAGACCATAGTGCATGTGTGATATAGTGTGTATGTGTTATAGCGTGTGCATGCTATTGGAAATTTTGAAGAAAAAGAAAAGGAGTCATCTTTTTTCACCACAACTTGGTGCATTCACCCTAGTCTTGGATACTATGAAGGAGAATCAACAAAAAAATGTGAAGTTACAAAGGAACCAGATCTTTTGATCCAACAACCTGAATAATAACAAGAAGGTTTGAACAAGGTTTAGTCTAATCAATATGAAGTTGTACCTAAACTTTTTGAACCACATAAAGATGTAAAGAGATAATTTTATGTGAAGTGTTATGCATGCAATGAAATTGGTCATATGAAGAAGAATTGTATAGGTAATTAAGTATACTAACCCTATTTCGAGTTATTTTTATAGTTTTTATGCTTATGGACTTAGAGCTAGTAAATATAGAAGACCTAGATTTAATAATAATATGTATCAAGGTACTAACCCTACAACTAGTAGACCAATTGGAGGAATCTCCAATATAATAAGGAATGGAATTATGTGTTACAAGTGCAACAACTTTGGACATATTGTTGGAGATCGCAGATTACACATCAATTAGTCAAGACCTAGATATGGAAGCAATGTGATAACATGTTAGATTTGTAACAACATGGGACATACAGCAAGATTTTGTAGAATGAACAAATTCAAAATGCCAAATAACATGGGGAACACTTTCAGAGAATTATGAAAAGTTTTGAGCCATTATTGCAAAAAAAAACAAGAGAAATCCTAATTATGGGAGGCAACTATGAGGAAGTTAATAAAGAAATAGAGGAGGAAATTATTAAAATTATGAAAAAATTCAAGGACACTTTGACTGAGACTTTGCATAATACTTTAGAAGACAAAATAGTGTCATGTGTTCCTATGTCTAGTTAAGCATAAAAGAGCATAAAGTTAGAGGGAGCAGCTCCCACCCCTATTATATCTATAGTAGACACAAAGATGAAAGATTAAGAAGGTAGAAAAGCAATTGAAATGGCATCATCAAAGGAACCTCAGATACAATTAGTATAGACAATATTAACATTACCAATATCATTGTTGATGCATCAAAGGATCCCTTTAAGGATTATGGCCCTAGTGTTGACAATTTGCTAGGTTATACAAGTTTTGATGAAGAAGAAAGGAATGAAGAAAAAGAAAAGAAAGGAGAAAAAGAAAAGAAATATCAGAAAGAAGAAAAGAAGAATGAGAATGAGGATATGGCTACATTGGTAGATCAACTTAGAAATGTTGATAAGATGGTCCAAGCTAGTTGGAAGATAATTACTCATGAAACATCTATACGTGTACCACAATTGAAGCACACAGAGATAGAGAAGGAAACTTCTATTAGTCATCAAGTAGGGGGATCATAATAGAAAATTGATACTACTAATGATCATCCCTTTCAAAAATCATTTGATGACACCTAGAATGTTATAGAGACACAGTTGGTCACCCCATTCAGAGATTCAAGAAGAGATACAACTAGTCCTTTAAAGTCACCCATGGAGTTACTCTTAGTAAACATGATAGGTAATGCACCTTTGACCCCTACATGTGATCCTAAGATAGATATATTTGGCCAGATAACAATGCTTGCCACCAATAAAATTGTGGAGAAGACCAAAGGCATTAAGAGGACTCAAGATATTCTTGATAAAGTGACAAAAAAGTTGCAAGATGTCATTTAGTTAAAGATCACAGAATCATACTTAGAGAAGAAAACTGAAGAGGTGATTAAATTCTTTGACAATCAGTTCAGCACTCTTGAGGAAATCGCATCTACTGAGGCACGGGTAAAGCATGATGCACAATTATTTGATTCTATATGAAAGAACATCAAAGGAAACTTAGCAAGTATTGACTCTTGCATTAAGGAGATAAGAAGATGTTTAGTTGAAGGGAAGACTTGGTATGGACAATGTGCCCTATCATACAATTTCATCAATGACATAATTAAAGATCTAAAAGGAAAAAGAGTAGAATTACAAAGCATTTTCAATGACTTACAGGTACCAAAAATGCAGATTGAGGATTTAAAGAGTAGAATTGGAAATGTCAATGATGAGATAAGTTTGATAAAGCTGAGAAGAGAAAGGTTAGTAAAGAGGTTTTCATTACTGAAGGAGCATCACACTTTGAAAATCAATCATATCCAGAAGCATCTAGATGAATTCCTTAAGGCTAAGGCATCTTATGAGAAATTTTTCTATTCAGGCTTGAATGCAGTGGAAGTTTTGTCTAATGGACTATGTGCTCTTATCGTGTATCTGAAGTTATCCAAGATGTATGGGAAAAAAATTCAAGAACCTAAAGTCTAACTTTGTTAATTGCATTATGCACATATCAAACATCAGTGTATCTGAAGTTGTCCAAGATGCATGGGAAAAAAATTCAAGAACCTAAAGACTAATTTTGTTAATTGCATTACGTAAATATCAAACCACTTAGCATTAAGGCAAAAAGGTAGAACAAAAATTTTATTTGTATACAGTTGTTTACTCACCTTTGTCATTGATGTCAAAGGGGGAGTAAGGGTGAGGAAAATTGTATATGTTATATGCAAAAGGAGATATAAGGTAGAGTTTAGAGTTTAGAGTAAGGAGGAGTAATATTGTAATTAGGAGATATAAGGATGCAAAGATGTTATAAATAGAATATTATCCACATTTTGAAATTTTGTAATGGCCATGTGAAAAACTTTATAAATTTTGAATTTTTGAGCTTTTAGGACTTAGCTAATTTTCCTATATGTTGTTGTCAATGCAAAAGGGAGAGATTGTTGGAAATTTGGCTAGGTAGATAACAGGGATAACTTTAAGAAACCGCCTCCCCAAAAAAAATATAAATTCATGGCAAATCCAACATTAGTTTCTAGGGAAATTAATTTCTATTGGAAAAAGAATATTCTATTCAATAAAAGTTTAATGTTAGATGATATTTTTCTCCAACCATTACAAAATTTCACAAAATTGAGGCGATTTTGCCCCTTTTAATAGAAAAATATATATTGTATAAGGCAATTTTTCTTCTTTATTGGAAATATATATATATATATATATATATTGTATTAGGCATTTTTTCCTATTTATTGGAATAAAAATATTTGATTAGACATTTTTTTCCTTTTATTGGAAAAAAAAATTTGATTAGGCAATTTTTCCCACTTATGGTATAGTGGAAATTGGTTGAAAAAAATTCTTTAAATTGCGGACAGCCTGCTCAGTAGTTATCATTATCAGAAATGTAGTTAGTTTCCCAAAATGGGACTGCCTTTGGAAGAGGAATCATCAAATAAATATACAAGTCCTATTGTCAACCCATATTTGATTGTGGAGGAGGATGAGGAACAAAGTGATCTTACTACTAGGCTTATTGCAGCTTTGTAGGTTTTCTATACTAATCCCAAGGATGCCATCAAAGAGCTTAAAAAGGAGCAGGAAAAGGCAGACCTTTCAGCAATGTTCATTGAAATTGGTCTCGACCTTGCTAATTTTAAAGAAGAAATGAAAATATGGTGGAATAGAAAAACTAGAACTTCAATGTTTTTGGTATGTTTTAAAGGACAAAAAAAGTGTTACACGAAGAATCATCAGTTTTGTTAGGGTTTATTTTGTGAAACCTATTATCAAAAGTGTGTGAATTTGAAATGTAATGGTTTGAAGCTTGTCACTTCCCTTTTTGAGGGAAACCACAACCATTTTTGGTATACTATATATATATATATATGAAGATTTAATGTAAAGTAAATATAGAGAATATAATGCAAAGTAAACCCCTTTTGTTGATCTTTGATATTTCAATGGCCTGGTGTTTTCTTTTGGGCTCTAGTTATTTTAGAGTAATCAAATGATGTATTTAATTATTACTTTCCAAATTTGTGTGAATCGTAATCTCATTTTCTCTTCAATACTTATTGGTTAGTAGTAGTACACAGTACATACAACACATGTCGCATGCAAGCAACAATTAATGTATGAAGTAACAGCTTTTTGGGAAATGCTTCTAATAACATGTCCTATCTCCAACATGCATGTATAACCAGTAACATCGATCTACAAACTATCGTCCAATAATAATACATCAATAGTTGAAGGTTTATTTTGGGTCAAACGTCTCAAATGAAGCCTCAACCTTGTTAAAGTCTTTGAAATGGTGGCATGTTTCCTTCCATCCTATAACACTTGTAGTGGATAGTAAATAGATGTCTTATCAATATCAGTATCATTCCCTCTTCCATTAGCTTCACATACACTATAACTTTTTCAGCACAAACTTGAATTTATGTTAAATATTTGCAAAGATTTAATCATTTAAAAAAATTAAACTGGAAGCCAAATGGGAAAATGTGTAGGGACCATCACTCAACCACTCATCTTATTTATAGGCAATTGAGCTTTTTATTTTGTCATTGCTCATCGCATTTTTGGTAGTGAATAGTCCAGTAATAGGTATACTTTTAGTGCTCTTTAAATTTTAGTTTGGTAGGCTAGTAGTCATTTATTTGTAGTCAAGATGAACACTCCAATTTGCCTGACATGAAAATTAGAAGAGGAACAGAAGGCCTTTTAGGAAATGTTCTTGATGAAAACCTCTTGTCAATTTGCAATGATGTTTTTTTCGATTTGCATTTCATTATTCATGTTGTGAAATAGTTCCAGGGTGTGAGTTTTTGGAGAATCAAAATAGGTATCATGTCTACATAGGCATTACATCTCATTTTCCAACATCTCTACTTGACCTCAAAGAAGAAAGGGTCAACATTTTTCTACTCCTAAGGAAGAATTTTAAAGAAAAATACTTGAGCAATGACATTGACATTGTTGCTCATGCAGTATTAGGGATTGTGATCCCTTGGGTGGGTGAAATCCACAAGCTTCTAGAACCTAGCCAGAATGTGGCCCTACAACCATTATGTTGGGCCTGACTGCTAGGTACTTGAAGCACCATAAGAAATGGTCATGAATTGGCTTGGATTTTCTCTAAAAATGGTATAATCTAGATGAAGTGGCATAGGAAAACCTGTCACTACAAGAATTCATAACCTTAGTGGGGTGATCTCGTGCTTTCTACAATAACTAGTACAGTAGTACTAAGGTTTTCCCCTATAGTCTAGTTTGACTTTCTATTTTATTTATTCAAATTAAAATCATTGTACATGTGCCTTCCTCAAATTATAATTTTCAAGGACTATCAATGAATTTTTTGGAGTTCTGGATATAAAATTGTATTTTATTGTTATGCTTACTTATGCAATGTTTTGGCATTTTCAAAAATTTTGATTAAATTGTTAAGAAACAAAATATAACATTTAACATAAATTAAAATTAACATATTGAGGTTTAATATTTAACAATAAATTTAATTAATAAATCACTTACTTCAGTGTTCAGTTTCGGCAGTGCGAAATAATAGACATGTAGAACAAAATTGATACTTACTTTTACAATAAAATTTAGTTCTCCATTGGATGGGCTTATTTTACAATCAAATTTAAAGTATCATTGAAAAAATATTTTATATTAAAAATTAGAAATATTCTAATATATTTAAGAATTGTGTTAGTAATATTATAAAGGTGATGTCGTGATTATCATTGGATGAACAAAGATCAATAGCTCCAAATCTTTTTTGGGCCGAATTCGGCAACATCTGACTAGCTTTTTCAAATGCCCCAAAAAGAAGACACGTGGAAAACATGTATCAAGTGTCAAATCAATATGCTCATAGTAGCACTGTTGATCAACTTAGATCAACGACCAGAGATGATTTTTGAGAAAATTTGGGGAATGCTCAACCATTTTAATAAATGCACCCATAAAAAATGCACATGTCAACTCTAGTCTCTAATAACTAATAAATATGCTATGAACATTAAATTATTCATGTTGTAATGACTTTTAAATTTTAATTAAAACTTTAAGTATGTTATATAAATTATAATAATTTAACTATATTGTATTAGGTCATAAATTATTTTTTAATCATCATAAAAAACATAAAATAAGATAATTATTTTGTTAATGTAAAATGTTCAGTTTGAAATTTAATGAACAAATTAATAGATTCTTATTTCTATTTAATCTTTTATGAATATCTTCTTATTCAATCACAAAATAATTTAAAAAGACATAACACAAATAAGTCAAATTTTTTCTTAAAATAAAACATAAAACATATTTATTCAATATATTTTTAATTAATAATTTTTATCTTTAACAAGTGTTAAAACAACATTGTTATTATTATAAAATAATAATAATTAATATTAAAATTAGAATTTAATATGATGATGCAAGTGTTAATATAATAAAGGAGTTTCCCCAACTACCGCTGGATGATCAAGGATCAATGGCTCGAGATGTATTTTGGGCCGATTTAGGCAAGCACTCAACTCATTTTCCCAAATCACTCCTGAAGAGAAGACATGTTGCATACATGTAATACATGTGACTATTCACTATTCATTTTGATGTGGATGGTGGACCCATGGTAAATATCATAGTGACTTATGTGACTCGGTGACAGGGCATAATTTACATTGTACGAAAAAAGAAACAAGCCTACCATTATTCAATCAACTTAGATCAACAACTCCAAATGAATATTAGGCTAATTTTGGCTACAATCGACTTGTATTCCCATATTCCCCAAAAAGATGGCATATGGCATACTTGATGTAATTTTTGATGCACTGACATCCTTTACTCGTCATTCGATCAACAAAGCTTGAATGGCCCTAGTCGTATTTCAGGCCAATTTTGGCAAGAGTAGTCTTGCTTTCTCAAATGTTGCAGAAAGAAGACATGTGACATACATGTTTTGAGTGAGAAAGAAGACACGTGAATTGATGTAGACTATGGTGTGGTGATGAGACATGTAAAGATTGATGGCTACCACCGTTGGAGCATCAAAGATCAATGGCTTGAGATTAAGTTCGGGTCAATTTTAGGTACCCTCATTTCTTTCCAAATTTTCCTAGGAAAAGAAGTCTTGAGAAACAAGGCACTGACTCTTTAGAAAATATAAATAATTACTAGAGTTAATCCTAAATTATATGGTAACATCGTACTTTTACAGTTTCACAAATAATTATAATACTAGTTGTCCATTGTACAATGTATGTAATAATTAACATCAAACACATTCTTGACTCTACCAATTTTATAATCTGTAAAATTTACTTTTGATTAGACCGTAAGTTTTAGTTTTCATTATTCAATCTTGGATCTCTACACAAACTACAAATCCAAGATTCAATAAAAGCATTGGAGCAACAGAAAGGGGTTACGAATCATAATTTGTAAGTTACAACGTAAACCTAGTCTTCCTAGACAACTCACAACATCACAAAAAATAGTTATCAATTAGAGTTTCAACTCCTTAGGTAAGATAATAAACACATTTTTTACTAACAGTTTAGTAACTAGTATCGGCTATGGAATCCAAGGTGTAATTTTCAATTTATCTTGCCTTGTAAGTCTAAATTGTTTACTTTCTAGCGGCTAGGTAATTTGCAAAGTTAAATATTACAAATATAATTTAGGGTTGTTTAAATGTTTATCATGTCTATAAATTATAATTTTTGTCTATGTATAGTTATATAAATTTTTCAACAATGACGAAAATGTACAAGAGGAGTGGTACTGGCACTGGCAGTGGAATTGCAACCCAAAGGAAAATACAGGGAACTAAGAGACTATATTTTGACATGCAAAAACTTATTAACATGTCAAGCTTTACTAATAAATTCCATGATATTTGGGATCATGTTATCTATGGAAGGATTAGTAAGGAAATTTGATATGCAATTGAAGATGAATGGAATGATCCATAAAAGGAGTCAAAGTATATTAAATTGAACAACATGATAGGGTGCATTGTAAATAAATTTGCAATATGAATTGGTGGAATTGCCTGCTTGGGGTTCCCTCAAGTATTCCCTTGTCCATAATTTGTAATGGTTTGTGCTGAAAACTATGATGAAAACATAAAGGAAATTTTCAATCAAAATAGAGAGGAGGTAATTTTTTCGATCACACAGAGTGAATTTGGTGGACTATTGGACCTAGGGTATGAAGAACAAAACCCAAGCCACAATTACCTAGAAAAACTAGCATAAACATATGACAAGGACCTGATAAAAAACATTGTTATATCAGAAGGTTAGTAGAAAGATTCAAAATGCCTCATGATCATAAACCTCCTTATGAATTGGATGTTTTTGCAATGGGTTCAAGATATTGTATTTCTATTATCAATGTGTTTCAGTTTGGAAAGTAACAAGAAAGTGGGTACCAGCATTTTGAAAACAATTTTTAATATTCATTGTCTAAAAAAATTGGTAAGATATAATTATATTGGGCACATTGTACATCACATGCACAAAAAATTTTTAATGATTAAAACAAGGTCAAGCCCACTGTCACAAAAGGCATTTAGATACACAATCTACTTGTGTTATCTTTTGTTATCAAAGCATCATCAAATTTTTGAAACAAACAAGCTTCAACTTAAGTCTGATGAACCAATATTTGAATGGACATCTGTGATTAGAATGGGTGATCCCCAAGGGAACTACAACCACTTTCTAAACTTCTTTTTGGCACCACTTTATGATAAAATTACAGGCACTTCAATTCCTAGATTTCTTGTGTCTTGTAAAATGATTAATTCAACTGGGAAGTCAAATTCAATTGGTCGACTAGCACTTTATGGAATAGTATAGTACTATATTAAGATTTTATGGTTCAGTTGTACAACCCTATAAACTTCCAATACATGTGACAGAGAAGGTATTGGATGAAGATGCGGAGTGTATTTATGGTCAGCAAAAGAAAACCATTTTTCCTTCTTTGTCTGTCAAATGTAGAGGGTTCACATTTGAGACAAAAGAATTCAATCTGGTACAAGAATTTATTGTAGTTTTAAATTTGATGTTGTTAGGCACTAACAGGTATGATCCACTAAACATAATTGGTACAAAGCTCGTACAAAATGGGAACTCCAAAAAGAAATACCAATTTGAGAGTATGTCATTGATTGAACAATTTAAAAACATGGACTCGTGGGAAGAGGTCAAAATAGAGATGGAGAAATGCTCCATTGAAAACAATATTTCAATATAGAAATTATGAACACAAATTAAAGAATCTCACAAACAAACAAACAAAATTACATCCCATGACATCCAACAATTTCTAGCAGATAAAGGATCATCCAAGTAAAAACATCTTCCAGATGTCATAAATAAAGATTGTGTAGCTGCACATTAGTGTCGAAAAAAAATTAATGTGTTTTTGGAAATGAGGAAGAATCTCAAAAAACCTAAGACCTCCACATATTTTGAAGACTTCCTTGAGGATGAAACATTTAGAAAATTATGGGATAGTAAGCATCTAGATGCAGCAATAGAACAATGTGATGTAGATGATCAAGACAATGAGTATGAGGTTTGTAAGGATCCTTCATCCACCACCATAGGCACTGCCATTGAATCCACTGCTCCAACTACTAATAGTAGTACATTTGATTTAACTATATAATATATTGTACTTAATCAGCATACAAGGGAAAAATATGGCATAGGGGAGAATATTATAGAAAAAATGGGTTATCCAAGTGATGGTGGGTTGGGCACAATAGGTCAAGGAAATTGGTATCCACTCCCAATACCAAAGCCACTGAAACCTGGTCACAAACCAATCATTGGAGATGAGTTAGATGACCCATAAAGTTCTTCAAAAAAAGGTGAACCTATTCCATTATTTATATAGGTTGGATAGTTGAAGGTTACTGTGCAAAGAATAAAAAGATTTTGTATACTCATACTAATACTATTCCAATCACAATTCCCTCAAGATAAAACCTTTAGAACAATCCAATAACTCCACTTGTTAGTGGTATTAGGCTAGAATTAATACGGGTTGACATTGTTGGTAATCCTCAAAATGCAATTATTACAACCTTGGGCATTGGTCGAGACAAGTACAATATTGCAAGTGCTCTTTCTCCTTTCAAACATCGTATTGTATCAACAAATCAAAATTTTGAATTCAATAATTTTGTAACAAATTTTCAAGAAACCACACAAATGAATTGAAAAAACAAAGGCATTCAAGAAGGATATACTTGAGGTGGCTCATTCTCAAGAACATGCATCAAGTGGTATATTTCCAACATATAACACAAATAAAGAAATGATGGAATTTATGATCATTTCTCCTAACCAAACTTTGGAGAAATCTAACTCAAAGCAACGTGTTCCAAGATTCAATATCAAGATTTTTCAAGCTTGTTGAATTATGTTTGACCATGATATTAGGGTCTATGGAGGATGAGAGAGTTTTCAATGCTTTGGGGTTTCTCAACTCAAAGGTAAGGAATAAACTAGACAATAATTTGGAAAAATTTTGAAGGCTTTATACATCCATATATGATGTCAATATGTTTCCTTACAAGACGGCATTAAAATTATGGAAAAATAAATGCCAAAGAATAGGTTTGGGCAACATTTCAAACAATGAGATCACTAACTCAAGTATTGGTACTAGTATTGGTAGAATTGATGTTGAAGTTGAGGATCACTATCGGGAAAGTGAAGGTATGTAGACTAGAGAAAACATGGACCATGATGAAGGACTCTTTGAACTTGATGGTGAGGAATCTGAAGATTTGAATGATGAGATGATGTGGCAAGTTTAACAGTTACAATGTGATGTGTCAATTCTGAATTTATTACTTATTAGTAGTTACTATAGTCTACATTTTGGATTCTGGACAATATTCTCTAAATCTAATCATTATTCATCTATCATGCATAATAATTTATATCATTTTGTAAATGTCTAATCTCAAAAAAAATGTACATTTTATGTTAGATGATGTCATGAATCAAGATTCATTCAAATTTTACCATTACTATTTTTTTTATTTGCATTATTATGCTCATACGATACGTTGTTATGATACAATCCTTGATGATTTTTTATGGAAATATACCAATTCAAATGATAAAATCCATATTCATTCTAATTAATTTTTTTACACATGATAATTGATAAAATTCAATGAATTAAATTTGTAAATGTTAAATTTGAATAACCAATTTCATAATCATGAGTTAAGAGTACTAAATTTACAACCATTACATTTAGCAAATGACCCTGAATTCCCTTCTATATAAATATAGAAATAGGGGAGAAAAAATAGCTTTGATTCATTTTGCATCATGGAAAGAGTCTTAAAGTAGCATCAAATTCAATATCAAAAACATTTTTTTCCTTTGCATTTGATATGCCTATTAAGAAAAATATCATTTGGATTCTGCTATGTTCATCATGTTCAAGAAACAAAGTTCAAACTTTAAAATCATATCAAGCAATTACAAATAGAAACAAAGTAAACACTACAAAGATGATTATAATCACTTTCCAAGTTTCACATACTCTGATGCCTAATGGATGTCTTATGATATAATTGAAAATTTGGTCAACTTTTTTAGGATGGTAAATTATGTTTCATTTAGAGTTTGAACATTTTTTATTTTACAATAGATGATATTTAACTTCGTTAGACTTCCATATTTGGAAGATTTAATTGAAAGAAGCACTACATCCAATAGTGCATTCAAATTTTCCAATGGTTTGATGCATTTCAAAATTCCTTCAAGAGCTGAATCCTAAGGAAACTTGACTACTTCAGACAGCATTCTAGCCTCCAACTCTTTTTGGTAAGATTCCCTTTCAATGAATGTCATTGATGAATTACTAGAGAAAGGATTAGGTAAACCAAGACTTATCATTAATTGTTCTCTATCATCCATCTTGGTAAAATTTCTCCCAATTGAGTTAAAATATTCCTCTCCTTCCCTTATACTCTAGCAATTTTGAATGATAGTTGATGATTTTACTAATGCACTAATGCAGTCATAAACTCCTTGGTTGGCCAAATATCACTATGTGTGTTGATTATGTGTATAATTTGTCTTGTAGTTTTCTCAAGCTTAAAAAGGTCTTTGTTCTTCTCAATTTTCTCTTTGAGACTCCCAAAAATAGCTCAAAATTTTTTATCCAATTCATATTATAGATCCTTCTTCTCTAGGGTTGCACATAAGATCATATTGTTCTTTCATTGTAATAGAAAAATGATGGGACTTCTCTCTCAAACAAGATTCATCTATAACTCCATTTACATTTACCTCATTGATTTGTTTTCTTTTGCAAAATTTATCTATCAAAACCAATAACTTATCTCTAAAATATTTAGGACTTCTCAAACTCCAATAATGGGGAAACACAATACATATTTATTCAAGTATTAATGTCAAGGCAATCTTTCTCTAATTTCTTAGGAATGATTATAAGAAATATCCTTCACAGAATTCATTAGACTCAAGAATATGTTGAAACACTCCCTTTGTAATAGTTTATTTTGGCTACATGGGTTTCTTTCCTTTTCTAGTGGACATGGGCCTTCCATAGTAGTGCATTGGTATCTAAACACCACATAGATTGGCACATAATTCCCCCTTTAGATCAATCTTTAAAAAGTTGTCAAGATTATCCAAATTGTGATTCTCATCCACCTTGAAAGTTTTTCATGCACAGAAAATGAATCTATATTTCTATAGAGATTATTGAGGGTCGCACATGTCATTTTATGCAACATATTGTATTCTACAATATACATAAATCTTTTTTGGATCTTCTTCATTATATTTCTCATTTCCTCTAGCATGGGAACTACGTTACTTAAACTTTCAAGTAGCTCACCATATTTCTTGTCACAAGTTGACTACATTGTACCAAGAAACGATGGATATTTAAAAAAAAATTGATCAGCTAGTCCATCCAAAGAGATCCATCTGGTATCATTATCCTTAAGAAGTGTTCTCCCATTAGTTAGTCCCTCAAAAAATTGTTGAAATTATCTAAATCATTTAGGACTTTGATAAAAGTGCCTATAGAGCTCTTTGATTAAAACTTCAAATTTGTATATTTCTAGAGAGTTGTTGACAAATTCAAAAGCTAGTATCATTTTGTGGGTCATGTAGTGAATGCCAACACTACAAGGTTAAAGAAAATCTTTTAACTTTGTGACAAGATCATTCTTGTGGCCTTGCATTACTGAAGCTCCATCTGCTCCAACATACACCAACTTTTGGGCAATCACCATTTCATCTATACCTCCATATTCAATTAGAGAAATTTTTACTAGTTCAAATATATTTTCCATTGTTGAATTATCCTTCATTTTAACAATAGTTAGTAGATTGGGTTGGCAAAAAAAAATTTGTATAGTATAGACATGCATACATACCTAGGAAGTAGTGTCTATTATTGTCACCTCATCTAAAGATAATGCAGTAAAATTTGACTCTTTAATTTTTTCTTTGATATAATCCTTTTCAACTTCAGCAAGATAGCTTGCCCATTCCCATTTGATGTTTACTAACCAGTGACTCCTCGGATTATAATGAACTTTCACAAAATGTAATAAACTACACAATGATGGGTAGTCTATCATGGCAAGCCATTTTCTCAAAATATAAAAGACAACACTTAACTGAAGAAATTTACCCACTTCTTGAACTTCCATTACTTTTCTAAGAAGAGATTCAATGGAGCCTTTTACTTCAATAGACTTCATCAATATTTTCTCCTAAAATTCTAAGATTTTTGCATTCTTAACATGTTGAAATTCCTCCTTGGTTTTCCATCTTGTCACTATTTTTTCCACTCCATCTATTATTTTCTTCTAATAAACTTTACCCATATGTTTTTCAATGGTGTCAATTTTTAGCTACAACCTCTTTCCTTTTTATTTATTCTTGTGCATATCATACATCTATAATCTACCGAGGCTCACTTTCTTTTGGATTATGTATAGGTTTAATGAATGGATACTTTGAGGCCCATTCTATTTGAAGATTCTTGATCAATAGATCCCAATTTTGATCTTTTTTGGATTTCACATCAGTTTTTGCATTGTATTTCCTTTTTCCCTTTCCTAGTTGTGTAGCATCACCATCTTTGGAATTATCATCTAAGTCTATTGTATTATTTTGGCTACTCAAGTTATTGACCTGAAGGCCTTGGCTACTATGTGTATGTACCTTAATATCTTCTTCAAGTTCATCATGATCAAAGATATCAGGTTCACCAACTTCTTCAATATGTGCCAATGGAACTAGCAGTGGTAGTAGTTGAGAATCTTGTAAATGTACTTGTGATGTTGTAGCTTCCTAATTTTGGCCACTAAAATATGATGACAAGGTTTTGCGAGTGCACTTGGTTGACCTTTCTTGACTTCCACCACATGTAGGACTCTTCCCTTGTTCATGTTTAACATCTCCCAATAAATATAGGCTTCCATAAAATTAAAGATATTCAAAAAGTTACAATCAACTATAGTATATTACATCTACATAGTATTCATTGGTTATAGGACCTACACTATGAAATATAGATGTTCGAGGTCTCCCTGGTTACTACATGACTTGGTAGTCATCATCACTGGTCATAGTTGATAACTCACCACTAACAATCTAACTTGTATATAGTAAATAAGAATGAACTAAAATTACATAGAACAAATAGATTGGGGTTTGAGTTACTCACCTTTGGCTAAAGTGTAGTTTTCACACTCATGACTCGCCTAGAAATGATCATGGTAGTATGAGAAATTGAGACTTCAATATTTATAAGAATTGAGACAACCTACTAATGTATGAATTTATTTACACCACTCATTTTTTCCAAACTTTGGAGGAATATTATAGCATATACAAAATATTTGGTGAAGCCCACGTAATAAAAACATGTATTCTAGAATTTCCAACAAAAATATCGTTCGTCCATTATAAAACCATGCATAATATAGTTGATGAAATCAAATTAGTGTGTGACACACGTCCACATATTTGGGGGGTGAATGTTGCCCCTCTCCTGAAAAATTTGTTTAGAATCAAGGGTGAATTGAGGTCATCCAAAAGGTTTTGCTTCTAAAATCATAGGTGAATGTGTTTAATCTGTCATGTGCAAAAAATATTTCAGATTGGCTATTTCATTTTGAAAGGAAATCTGATGGCATAAATCCTATGGTGATGGGCCTAGAGGTGAATCATTTATCCAACTATTATCAAAATTATCAACCTTAATAATTGAGATGGGGGTGAATTAGTTATCCAACTATTATCACAATTATCAACCTTAATCAAACATAAAAATGTTAACAACATAATCAGAAACCACAACAAGATACTCATGCACAATAACACTTGTATCATCTTAACATGGAAGCACTTCCATGTTAAGATCATTTAGCCCTCTGAGTAAGTAGTCTAGGGTCATGTCAAGTGTCTTGAATAGGTCTGTGCATGGATCTAGTTGTTTCCCCCTATTCTGCTTCTCTCTCTCTCTATTTCCAACCTCTTTCTGATAACTTTCTCTATGGAACTGATGATTTTGACTTTTTGGGTCAAGGATGACCTAAAGGGTCAAGGTTAACCTCAACCTTAACATAGGTCAAGGAAAACCTCAACCCTAACCTAGGGTAGGGTTGACCTTTTCCTAGACCCCAAGTCCAATTTTCATTTTTCAAAGGTTTTGGAATATCAGGCTTTAGAAACTTTCATTTTCCCACCTCCAAAATGGTTGTTTCGGGTTTTAGAATTGTACACTCTTAAATTGCATTTAATCTAGGTCCATTTCTAATGGTTAAGGTTAATTGGGATTTAATTCTCCAATGTTGGCCTTCTCTAGAATTTTGTGCCCTAGAGATATTTATATAAATCTTCCTCTCTCATTTTATCTAACCATGATCTTGCACATCCACTTAAAATGAATTTTTGACATCTACTTTTCAAGAGGAGACATTATATCAGATGATTCATTATCAAGCATTCAAGCATTCAAGATCCAATTCATCAAGAAGATCCTTTGTTATTCATTGAAGGATTCAATCTCTATGGAGCCCTCTTGTTGAAGATTTCTCCATCCATATTCACCCAAGCCTCTTCCTATGCAAAGATCCATTCAAGATTAGTGTTGAAGATCTAATGCCATTGATTTAAGACATCTAACATTTATTCTTACATTCATTTAGAGCATTTGTACTTGTGGATTCAAGGATTTGAATCCTCCACAACGATTTCAATATAAGCAAGGTGATTAGTTCCATTTACTTTGTTTATCCATATTTCAATTTCAATTATATTTCAAGGTTGATTCCAAACTGAGGTTTGTTCAAGGAAAACCCCCCGTCTAAACAAAAAAACAAACATTTTTCTTTTAGGTACGTGTGTAGGACAACAAATTAAAGTGCAAATTTGGATATCCTTCTTGCCAAACTTGTGGGATCCATGAACATAATTTTTGTCAGAGCTGTGTAGGTCAAGATCAACTTTTGGGGGTACAATTGTGCCCCAGGGTAAGATTGTGCCCCGCCATCTGGGTTAAGGTTGACCTACTCTTAGAAGGACAAAAAAATTTTGGGTTTTCTCTATCTTGACATTTCTAGTTTGAATAGGTTGCAGAATTCTCTGAAACTGTACACAAACATCAAAAATCAGCATTTTCCAATTTCACTCTACTTTGAGGTTAGTATTTTTCTTATATTCATTCAAAGTTTTAAGTACTTACTTTCTATATTAGATTATAGGATTTTCTCCTTTCTTCATATTCTCCATTATTTGATTCATTTGTGCATTGTTCACTTTCTTCTGGTTAATCATTTGGATCATTCCTTTTGGGAATTTGGGTTAAGGATAGATCCTATATTCCCCCTCATATCATATTCCCCTCTACACACATATTTTCTCTCTATACACATTATTTTATTTTCCATTCATTCATTATTTTATTTTATTCATTTTGGTGAACCTGACATGCTTACCCTCTTTTCTTTTGTGGAATTAGATGCCCTATTGTGTTTTGTTGTGTTAGATTTCCTTTTATCTTATCTTGTTAGTGGTAGATTTTTCTTTTATGTTAAATATTCCATGCTAATTAGATTTCTTGCATTTATTTTTCCAAAATACAAAAAATTTACAAACTCTCTTTCAAAATACAAAAATATTTATACTTTATGTTTTCTTAGTTTATTTAATTTTCATTGCATTGGTTTATGAGCTTTATTACTTCTATTCCTACTTCTAATCTTCTAGTTAGACAAAGTCATAGACTAATGGGTATCTTTGATCATGAGTATTCTTTATGTTGAGATAATGGGTGTTGCACACATTGCATAATATTGTTATATTGTATTTATTTTATTTTTTTATGTAATGTTGCACCTAGATGGATGTGCAACATGTAAAGATTCCCATGGGATATACTCGATAAGTTGTATTGTAACATTGTGATAATATTTTATGTAATTATTTAATATTGGGGAAAGAATTAAAATTCCAATATTAAATTTGGGATCAAGGAGTTAGGTAGCACATGGGTTATGTAATACCACTTGGTGGTTTTGTGGGAGTTACTACTATATAAGTAGCCACAAGGGTAGTTGTTGGTGTGAGAAAGAAAGAAGAAGAAAAAAGGGCAAGAGTCAAACAGGACAAGGCTTGACAGGTTAGCCAAGGGAGCATTTGTAAAGGTTGGAAACATGGCATGGGATGTGTGGATTCATGCTTGTTCACATAGATTGTTTGATTGTGACTATGGCTTTGAAGGATTCCATGGTTTTATTGCAATGGTGTTCTTTGTTGAATAATACATGGTGATGGATGCTTTTGGAGGCTGGGTTTTTTCTTCGATGAGGGTTTCCTAGGGTATATCTTGAGTCACATTTTTTTTTGTGAGTATGTTGTTTATTCTCTTGCATGTGGATTTCAATTGCATATTCATTTTAAATCTATTATGGGTTATGTGGAAATGGTTATATTCTTTGTTGCAAGTTTCCTTACAAGTGGTATTAGAGCTAGGTTTTGTTGTTGTAACCCTAGATCGAATCCATGAAAATGCATGAGAGGATAAAAGAAAGGGTAAGATATATGATTTGTTTATTGAAGATCTGAGGGTTTTGGGTTTGTTGTTATGATGGGATGTTGGTAGATTTTGGGCATGTGAAATTGTTGTACAAAAGAATTTTTTAGATGTTTCATTTAATGAAGGTTTTAGATTGAACTTGCAGAAATGACCTCCTAGGTACAAACAGACCTCACCATTGGATCCGGGTCAATGTTTTCATAAATTTTGATATATAATATGCACTAGTTTGGCCATGTTCAAAGAAAATGAAAGCTTTTTTTATTTTTGGCCCGTGATGGCCGTCAAATTTAATCTCTCAAAATTTTTGTCACAAAAAAATAAAAATCACAATGAAAATGGTAAAAAGATTGTCTTAGTAAGATGTCCATAACTTTCTCTCAAGCTATTGGATTTCAAACTTCTTATAGGCATTAGAAAGCTAATTCAGAGCACTACAACTTGGTGTAGGTTTGGTTATGTGATTTTGGAATTTTGTTAGGTTTTTAGAGCCTAAAAGTTAGATGTTATTTATTTTGAGCACAAATTAGGGCATAATGTGGGCATACAGAGTCAAATTTTGGACTTCGAATAGTTAATGGAAAGTTCTTAGATAGCTCTATACATTCGTTTAGATTTGCTGTAGTTTTGGCATGTTTATTTGGAGATATATTGATCTAAATAGTTCATGATATATATTGACTATGGTAGCATTGTGAGTTTATGACATTGTATGTTTGGAGATTTAAGATTTGATGTCATTGTATACTCAGTTCATATTTCAGATTGGTTTCGTGATGATATGGTTATCAATATTTGATTTGGATATGTATGATAACTTGTTGGGTCTACAAGTTGTGTAGTGTTGTAAGCAGTCTATACTTACAAGTTGCATTTATAACTTGGTTATGGGTTGTCTTTGCCCATTGATCTTTCATTATTGATGCATATTCAAATTAGTGGCTTGTATTTTGGTTGTATATTCCCTAAGTCGCATGATTTTCTAATTTTTCTTCATGTAGAAGGGATGAGATTTTGTTACTAGGTACAGTCATGGTGGAGAATTGTGGTTGACTATTTTATGCTGATAGGTTGGACACTTTGAGAGTTAGATGCTCAGTTTATGGATGTGATCATGGTGCCATGGATTTTTGCATGACATGATTGAATATATAGGTACATCTTTGATGTTCATTGGTTTTTTATTCTTGATTTGGTTATAGTGGTATATCTTCTTGGTTGAGGATCATGGTTATTTGGTTTTTTTTGAGGAGCTCATGATGTGCACTTTGAGTTCTTTGATAGTTTGATGCCTTGGTTAATTCTCATGGTTAGAGGATTTTTTTTCATCATGATGTCATGGATAGCTTGCATACGTGGTTTAAAGGGAGCTTATGATAGTGATGAGGTGGTAGTACAGAATTAGTTCCTAGTTTAGTTTGTATCCTCTTGGGTTTGGAGATCTTGGTTTCACTTGGTATTGAAACTTTGGTTGTGTGTATAGACCTAGAGGATCTTCATGTAGGAGATGGATTTAATGATGTCATGGGTAACTCGGTACCACAGTTGAGTGGGATTTTTTGGCATTGATATATTTATTGATTGTTTGCAAATCTTAGGGATTTGTCTTAGATCCTATTGTTGCAGAAGTATCTTTGACATTTTCATGGTGCACTTGGTTATCTTCATAGTGTGTGGAAATGGTTCTTCATGGTATGTAGAGATGGTTTTCTTCATAGTCTGTGAAGATGGTTGCATCTTGAGAACTAATAGAGTTCTTGGTAAAGGTGTAGTTTATGCTTTCATTTGACATGTTATCCTTGGTGTGAGGATGGTTTCATTATTATGTCATGGTGTACTCTTGATACACATTTAGAGTTTTTGACATCTTATAGTATATTCATATGGAGCATGTTATCTCTTTGGTTGAGATGGTTTAGATCATATTGTCATGTTTATGTTCCTAAGACCATGGTTGGAACTTTGACATTGATCTTGATTTAGTTTTTTGGAATTGATTACATTGATAATAAGTTTGATACTTCATGATATTGCTATGTTGCATTTAGAATTAGCATGGATTTCTTGATTACAGGTGTTCATGGATACTTAGAGATAGTGGTGATGTTGATTTCTCTTGGATTAGAGAATTATTTTTTGGGATATTTGATAGTTTAGTAGGAGAGTTTGAGGGGCATTCACGTGATATGGACTTGGTAGGAGATTGTTCTTAGATGAGTCTTGGTTGGAGACTTGGATATCTTGATGAGCATTCTCATTCCCCACTCTTGATCTATTTGGTGGTTTTGTACTTGAGAGACCTATATCCCATTATTTCTCTCAAGTGCATTATGTTAATGCTTATCTTTCATGGATATGGATCTTGAGCTATGGAACATGAGTTAGTTTTGAAGGGTTCATTTGAGAGATGGTTTAGCATTGGTTATCTCCATTTGCATATGTTATTATGCTGATTGAGTTTGTAAGATGGTTTTATATTGGGCATATTCCTTGGATTATGAATGGTTTATGAGTTTGATCTTCTTGTGAGGGGATTTCATCCATGATTAGTTATATGGTATGGTTTGGGTGTTTTTGAGGCTTCTTGTTGGGGTTTTATGGAGAAGATCATACTTGCACAGTTTACATCTAGAGGTGTGTTTAGAAGGACATGATACAAGTTATGATTTGTATGGTTTCTCTTTGGTCTTGGTTATCTTCCTAAATGTTCAATTTTTTGCTTACATTGGATTTCAGATTGGTTAGAGATTATGATCACTATTTTGTGTTCATGGATTTCATGTGAGTGATGACATGGTTATTCCTTTATCTCTTTCCTCTATTGGTTGTGGAGAGCTTGGGAGACTGTTGGACATTTTTTATGAGAGTTGTTCTTGTAGATTATTGATCTATGTGTTGTGGATGCCCTTGACACTACATGGATTCACTTCTTTGAGATGTTGTGAGTGGATTGGTTATAGATTTGACATTATCTTTTGTAGTTTGAGCTTCTTGGTATATATGTGGCATGTATTACTCTTGAGGCTTGTGATTGTAGGTTACAGATTGGATATGTTGATGATGTGAGATTCACTTGGTATACCTTTGGAGGTATGGATAGTTGGATGGGTTTGGCACTTGTTGTGGGTAATATTTCAGCTATGGATATCTTGCCAACTTTGGATACATGTGATTACCTTCGGATCAGGTTTTTGTGCTTGGCATTTCAATTGGTATAGGATTTTATGATCTTCTAATGTGACATGCTAGTATTTTTCTCTTTGAATGACTTTTATGTATGTTCAATGGAAATGGCATAATAGGAGGTGAGATCATTCATGTTTGAGATGCTAAATACTTTGATTTTTTTGTAGATACTAGGATGGAGCACTTGATGTACTTTGATCCATGATGGTAGATGTGCTAGGAGGGATTGCTCCCTTGTTCATTTATGTGGCTATAGATTAACCCTATGCAATGTATACAACAAGTGGGAGATTGTTGAGATAATGGGTGTTGCACACATTGCATAATATTATTATATAGTATTATTTTATTTTATTATGTAATGTTGCACCTAGATGGATGTGCAACATGTAAAGATTCCCATGGGATATACTCGATAATTTTTATTGTAACATTATAATAATATTCATGTAATTATTTAATATTGTGGAGAAGAATTAATATTCCAATATTAAATCTTGAGCCAAGGAGTTAGGTAGCACATGGTTTATGTAATACAACTTGATGGTTGTGTGAGAATTGCTATTATATAAGCAGACACAAGGGTAGTTGTTGGTGTGAGAAAGAAAGAAGACCAAAAAAAGGTAGGAGTCAAGTAGGACAAGGCTTGACAGGTTAGCCAAGGGACCATTTGTGAAGGTTGGAAGCATGGCATGGCATGTGTGGATTCATGCATGTTCACATGGATTTCTTGGTTGTAGCTATGACTTTGAAGGCTTCCATGGTTGTATTGCAATGGTGTTTTTTGCTAAATAATACATGGTGATGGATGTTTTTGGAGGTCGGGTTTTTTCCCTCAATGATGGTTTCCTAAGATATATCTTGTGTCACATTTTTTTTTTGGGTATGTTGTCTATTCTCTTGCATGTGGATTTCAATGTCATATTCATTTAAAATCTATTATGGGTTATGGAGAAATAGTTATATTCTTTGTTGCAAATTTCCTTACACTTCACCTTTCCTTAGGATCCCAGATGAGAATTTTCTTCTTCTTGATTCTAAACCTATTATGGAGCAAAAATCTTCTCACTCATCTCATGATGAGGATGATGCTTTAAGAGTTCCTCTGAACAAGTCCAAAAAAATTCAACTGAACTTGATAAAATGGGTAATTGGCTTATGCAAGAAAACCATTGATTCTATTCAAGCTATAGGGGCTCTTAAGAAAGTTCTTCTTGATAGTGATCAAGGTGTTAATCTCATGCATGGTATTACTCACCTTGTGCATTCAAATGTTAAACCTTTATCTCAAGCAACTCAAGATTTAGGGTTGATTCCTCTTGACACTAGTGTAGAACCTTCTTTTTTTCCTTTACCTAGTATTCCTACCTATACTCCTTTGGTGACTACGACAATTCCTTCTATTCCTATGAGTGTTCCTCCTATGTCCCTTCTTACATCCCAACCTTCTTATCATAGTGTTCCTTTTACTTATTTTAATCCTCTACCAACTATAGTTCCCAGTGTTTCTCTAGTTGTTTCCTCAATTCCTATAGTTTCTTACACTTTACCTAGTGTTTCTAACGTTTCTATTCCTCCTATTTTCTTGAATGATTCAACACTTATCAATTTGGCACAAACTGTGTCATCTTTACCACAACAACTTGCTATCTTAACTCAAAAGAAGTGTAGTATTCTTATATGTGACATGAGTAGTCCTTTGTCTCAAGATATCATTCATACTCTCATTCCTCAACAAGCCGATATGCCTCATCTTGAGAATTATAATGGTAAGAGAGACCCTATTCATCATGTTAAAACATTTCAAATTCGTTGAAGTGATTATGCTTATGACCGTAGGATTTTAACCAAGTTGTTTGCTAGAACTTTTCATGAAAAGGCATTAAAATGGTTTTGTTCCTTGCCTCCTTATTCTATTGATTCATTTCCACAACATGCCAATTCTTTTATTCAACAATTTCAAAACAACATTGGCCTGCAAGTGTCTTTGACTAATTTGATGCATTGTAAAAAAAATACTAAGGAAAAATTGATTGAATTTATTGGTAGATTTAATCATTTACATGCTCATATTTTGTATCATGTTCCTGATATTGATACAACATATGTTTATTTCAAATTTGCAAAAGGATATTAGAGATAAGATTCTAGTTACTAAATTTACCTCTTTTCAACAACTTTGTGCAATGCTTCATCATTATCAATTACAAGTGAGTCAATTTGAGAGCAACACTCCAATGGCTACTATTCTTGTTGATAAAAGTGATGCTACTCCTAATCCAAATAAATTTCAAAAATTCAACAACTATGTCAGGATAATAATAAAAAGCAAATGTAGTTGCTGATCAAGTTATTGTTGCATCTCACAATGCCACTTCTGCATCCACTAATTTTTTATTAAATCATACATTTACTCCTCTTTCTAAATCTTTAAATTCTATTATGAATAGGTTGTTAACTACTAATATGATTACTTTACCTCATATTTTACCTCTTTTGCGTACTATGATTGCATCTAAATCTTTTGATTCTAAATCTTTTTGTCAATATCATCATCTGAATGGTCATGATACTAAGAAATGTTATTCTTTAAAACATAAGGTTCATGATTTAATTAACTCTAATGCTTTATCTATTGATATTTTTTTATGGTAGTGGGAATAAGTTTGTTTCTCCTCCTAATCAAAATTTGCAAATCTATATGAATCCTTTACATACACATTATACTAATACTATTACTTAGCATCTTCTATGGATATTCTGCATACTTCAAAGATGGATGATCTTGATTGTGTTGTTAATCAAGTGGAGCATGTTGTTCAATCTTTATCTCCACCTCTACCTCTACCTCAGTCTCAACCTCAACTTCAATCTCAAGTTTCATCTCAATATCAACTGAAACCTAATCCTAAATTGAAGCCTCAACCTAAACCTCAACAAAAACCTAAGAATCAAAGACCTTTAGAATTTTTTTATTACCTTCAATGATTCTAAGACTACTAAAGCTCCTGATGATCCTCTTTATATTGCTGCTAGGATTTCTTAGATACCTACTCGTGGTTGTCTTGTTGATCCTACATCCTTAGTCAATGTCATTACTGAAGAAAAAAATTATGAAAATATTGTAACACAATTTTTATAATATATTTGATGTGTGGATTCAAACTTGTAATGTTTTTATTTATCCATCATTTGGTTCTATTGATTTACCAATTGAACTTTGTGGAAAAATTGTGAACACTACCTTTGTTGTTGTTCCTACTTCTAATTAGTGTCAAGTTAAGCTTGGTTTGCCATGGTTAAATGCCATGCATGATGTTGCTTCACCTATTTATAAATATCTTAATTTTTTTCATGATGAAGAAGTGAAGATGGTTAATCATATTTTATAGCACACTTCTAGGCCTAGAGAGTGTGTGACACTTGACTTCTTTTGGCCTTCATTACCTAATTCAAGTCCTTCTTGACTTGATCATCTTTTGCACTCCTATCAAGCTTATAAGCATCATAAGTTTCTCAAGTTAAGTTTATCTCCTATGGATCTTAATCATGGTCTTTTTCCTACACCTTCCCTACCTCCTTTATCTATGGCTTCTACGTATATTAATCAAACTCCTCCTATTGCTTGTTCATCTGTTGATAATCCTATTAATCCTCCTATAGAACTTGTGAAGGATCCAATAATTTCTCCTCCTAGTTCTCAACACATTTAAAGCAAGACAAAATGTAATCAATCTGCTAATGAACATCATAAGAAGTGTTATCCTCAAGCTAAAACTCATAATTTTTTTCTTCAAACATCTTTACCTTCTTTGGATATAACTATGCATGATGTGTTAGAAGAAATTGTTTCTAATAATGATGTTAAGCTACAAGATTTTGATGATTCTATTTGTATCTTAGATCTTATTTTGATTAATCTAGGTGAAGAAGATACTATTGATGATACTGATGATGTTAATGATGAATAGGAAACTATTGGCATTGACATTGATTTACATAATATGCTTTCCTCAAAATTGACACTTACACCTAGTATCAAATATTGTGATTCTCAAGAGGATCCTTGTTTGGAACTGGCTATCATTCCTACTATATTGGATATAGTCCCTCTTGTGAGTTACCTACCTTCCCTAAATAATATAGAACGAGATGGGGAGAGTAGATAGCACACTTTATTGGCTAGTCCTTCTTGGTAGCCTTTTGTGTGTTTGTCTATTGTATTGTGCTTCTCCTATGATGTGTTTTCCAAGTGTTGTTAGATTCGTTTATATGATTTTTGTTTCTCTATTGGTGCAAGGTGATAAAAGAATCGAACCTGTTGTACTATGCATCTATATGTATCTCTATTCTTCCATATGTTGTTTTCTGTTGTTTTTTACTTGTAATATTGTTCATACATGTTTCCTTGGGCAATCTAATTGGATTCGTAACTTGGTAGCACTAATTCTTTTTTGTCTATAGGTCATGGTCCAAAAAGACACTTCTTCATATCTCTAATGTGATCTTTCCTCCTTTGTGATTGTAGTTTTACTTTCTTTGGGGAATGATGTCAATTCATTTGCAATAATATCATATATATATTATCTTATGGGTATGTGCAGGATCATGGTCAACCAAAATATAGCCTTAAGTGGTAGTGAAATAGTAGCAAATCAGGGTTATGTTAACTTGACACGTAATTTTAAACTAGTTATGGGCTTTATATCAAAATGTTGTAAGAAAAGAATCTATAAGAAATTGAATGTAATTTCTAAAATACTAGGCCTTATCTAGGTAAAAAATTATTTGATTTATCAAAATTTTGGATTTTAATGCATTACTACAAAAATTTCAAGGTGAAAATAAAAAGTAAGTGTGTGTTTCTTACCACCTTAATCAAAATCAAATGATAATATTTTTTAGTAGAATTATAGATTTAAAAAAAAGTAGACTCATGCCTAGATGTGATGCATATTTTGGGAACTTTTATTCCAAATAAATAATTAAATATGAATTTTTTACTATAACATTTCTAGAATAAAAAAATTGTGTCTGACCACCTTAACTAATTGAAAACTTTACAAAATTAATTATTATTTTCTTATACTAAGTGAAGCATAGAATGTGACGCAACTTTTGGATTTCAAAAATGTTATACTATTTGAAAGTTATAACTATTTTTCAATCAGTATGTCAATCAGCAATTTACAAACATCTTCACTAAAAATTAACTAATAAATACTTATTGAACTCAGAATTTGATAGCAATTATATCGATCAAATCTTGAGTGTTATAAAAAAATCCTTTTCATTTCACTGGATTTTGATGAAAAAAATATTGTCAGATGGCTACTCAAAGTGTAAATGTCACTTAAACTTGTCTCAAACATGTTTTTTCAGTTGACTAAATAGGTTTGGTAAATACCAAGCCTAATCAGGTACCCAATGTGAAATCATGTACCCAAAAAATGGCGACCAAAATTTTTCCCAAAGATTCATAGCCCAACTTTTCAAGGGAAACCAAAATTTGAGAGTGTTGACATCATTATTATTATTGATTATTATTATTATATATGATTATTACTATTATATATAGTAATATTTTATTATTATTATTATTATATATAGTAATATATATGATTATTATTATTATATATCGTAATATATATGATTATTATTATTATTAACTATAATATAGTAATATTTTTTATTATTATTATTAATTATAATATAGTAATATATGACTATTATTATTATTATTATTAATATAGTAATATATATGATTATTATTATTAAATATAATATAGTAATATATAATTATTGTTATTAGATATAATATAGTAATATATAATTATTGTTATTAGATATAATATAGTAATATATAATTTTTATTATTAAATATAATATAGTAATATATAATATTTATTATTAAATATAAAATAGTAATATATACATGACTATTATTATTAAATATAATATAGTAATATATATGATAATTATTATTAAATATATATAATAATATTACATTATTAAATATATATAATAATATTACATTATTAAATATATATAATAATATTACATTATTATATTTATTATTATTGTATAGTAATATATATGATTATTATTACTATTATATAGTAATATATATGATTATTATTAACATTAAATATAATATAATAATACATATGATTATTATTATTATATAATATAGTAATATATTATTATTATATTAAAATATATCGTATTATATTATTATTAAATATTAGGTTGTCATGAAATGCATCAAAAGGGGTCATAGGTTATCATATGACCCCTTTTGATCCATTTGATCAAATGACCCCTAAGGACATATGTTGTCATGAAATGTGTTGAAAGGACCTATGACCACTTTCGAGTCATTTGATAAAATGAAATAGGTCAGTAGAAGTCTTAGGACCCCTAGGGACATATGTTGTCATGAAATGTGTTGAAAGGGGTCATAGGTTGTTCTATGACCCCTTTCAACCCATCCGATCAAATGAAATAGGTCATTAGGGATCCTAAGACACCTAGGGACATATGTTGTCATGAAATGCATCAACCCATTTGATCAAATGAAATAGGTCCCTAGGGTTCCTAGGACACCTAGGGACATATATTTTCATGAAATGCATCAAAAGGGGTCACAAGTTATCCTATGACCCCTTTCGAGCAATTCAATCAAACTAAATAGGTCCCTAGGGGTATATGTTGACATGAAATGTGTAGAAAGGGGTCATAGGTTGTCCTATGACCCCTTTTGACCCATTCGATCAAATAAAATAGGTCCTCAAGGGTCCTAGGACCCCTAGGGACATATGTTGTCATAAAATGCACTGAAAAGGATCATAGATTTTCATATGACCCCTTTTGACCCATTCCATCAAACAAAATAGGTCCCTAGAGGTCCTAGTGACATATGTTGTCATGAAATGCATCGAAAAGGGTCATAGGTTCTCCTACGACCCCTTTTGACCCATTCAATCAAACGAAATAGGTCCATAGGATTCCTAGGAACCCAAGGGACATATATTTTCATGAAATTTGTCAAAGGCATCATAGGTTATCCTATGACCCCTTTTGACCCATTCGATCAAATAAAATAGGACCCTAGGGGTCCTAGGATCCCTAGAGACATATGTTGTCATGAAATGCAAAGGGGTCATAAGTCATCCTATTACCCCTTTTGACCCATTTGATCAAATGAAATAGGTCCCTACGAGTCCTAGGACCCCTAGGGACATATGTTATGATGAAATGCATCGAAAGGGGTCATAGGTTGTCCTATGATCCCTATCAACCCATTCGATCAAATAAAATAGGTCCCTAGGGATCCTAGGACCCTTAAGGACATATGTTTTCATGAAATAAATCAAAAGGGGACATAAGTTTTCCTATGATGACTTTTGACTAATTCAATCAAAGAAAATAGGTCCATAGGGGTCCTAGGGGTCCTAGGACCCTAAGGACATATGTTGTCATCAAATGCATCAAAAAGGGTCATAGGTATTCATACGAACCCTTTCAACCCATTCAACCAAATGAAATAGGTCCCTAGGGGTCCTAGGACCCCTAGGGACATATGTTGTCATGAAATGCATCGAGGGGGGTCATAGGACAAACTATGACCCATTTCAACCCATTTGATCAAACCAAATAGGACCTCTAGAGACATATGTTGTGATGAAATGTGTCAAAAGGGGTCATAGGTTGTCCTCTGATGCCTTACGATCCATTCGATCAAACAAAATAGTTCCCTAGGGTTCCTAGGACCCCAAGTGACATATGTTGTCATGAAATGCATTGAAAGGGGTCATAGGTTGTCCTATGACCCCTTTCAACCCATTCAATCAAACAAACTAGGTCCTTAGAGGTCCTAGGATCCTAAGAGACATATGTTGTCATGAAATGCATCGAAAGGGGTCATAGGTTATCCTATGACCTCTTTCGACCTATTTGATCAAACAAAATAGGTCCCTAGGGGTCCTGAGACCCCTAGGGACATATTGTCATGAAATGCATCGAAAGGTGTCAAAGCTTTCCCCATGACCCCTTTCGACCCATTCAATCAAACGAAATAGGTCTCTAGAGGTACTAGGACCCCTAGGGACATATGTTGTCATGAACTACATCGAAAGGAGTCATATGTTGTCCTATGACCCCTTTTGACCCATTCGATCAAACGAAATAGGTAGGACCCATAGGGGTATATATTGTCATGAAATGTGTAAAAAGGGGTCATAGGTTATCCTATGACACCTTTAGACCCATTTGATCAAATGAAATAGGTCACTAGGGGTCCCAGGGACATATGTTGTCATGAAATTCATTGAAAGGGATCATAGGTTGTCCTATGACCCCTTTTGACCCATTCAATCAAACAAAATAGGTCCCTAGGGGTCTTAGGACCCCAAGGGACATATGTTGTCATGAAATGCATCAAAACCTATGACCCTTTTTGACCCATTCGATCAAATGAAATAGGTCTGTAGAGGTCCAAGGACCCCTAGGGACATATGTTGTCATGAAATGCATCAAAAGGGGTCATAGGATAATTTGACCCATTCGATCAAACGAAATAGGTCCCTAAGGGTCCTTGTGATGTCATGAAATGCGTCAAAAGGCTCATAAGTTGTCATTTGATCCCTTTCGACCCATTCAATCAAATGAAATAGGTTCCTATTAGTCATAGGACCCCTAGGAACATATGTTGTCATGAAATGCATCAAAAGGAGTCATAGGTTATCCTATGACCCCTTTCGACCCATTTGATGAAACCAAATAGGTCTATATGGGTCCCAGGACCACTAGGGAGATATGTTCTCATGAAATGCATCAAAAGGGATCATAGGTTGTCCTATGACTCCTTTCAACCCATTTTATCAAATGAAATAGGTCCTTAGGGGTCCAAGGACCCCGAGGCACATATATTGTCACGAAATGCATCGAAAGGGGTCATTGGTTGTCTTATGACCCCTTTCAACCCATTTGATCAAATAAAATAGGTCCCTAGGGGTCCTAGGACCCCAAGGGACATATGCTATCATGAAATGCCTCGAAAGGGGTCATAGGTTATCCTATGACCCCTTTCGACCCATTTGATCAAAAAAAATAGGTCCCTAGGGGTCCTATGTTGTCATGAAATGTGTCAAAAGGGGTCATAGGTTGTTCTATGATCCCTTTCAACCCATTTGATCAAACAAAATAGGTCCCTAGGGGTCTTAGGACACTGTTGCCCCACTTTTGACCTATACCCATTTTTGCAAAAGTGGAAAAGTTTGTGTCTTAGTTTTGTCTAGGTATGTCTAGGTCTAGTTTTTCCTCATTAGGTGAAGAGACTCTCCATCAGATTTCCCATCTTTTCCTTCTTTCGCATTTCATGGCTAGGTGGGTTTTCTCCTTGATGTCATGTGGGTAGCTTAGTGCCTAATTCGATGGAGATTCTTGCATTTCATGAAGTTATTCACAAAAGTAGACTTGTTCATGACTTGTCTTACTTTTCCCATGAAGGAATTACACTTGTGGAAAATCAAATATTGCCTTCTCCTCGGTGGGTTTTTAACCCATGAAGGTGATTCCCCGCAGCGGTTAACAAATGAAGATCAGGGATCAAGATAAGAAGATAGCAAGTTTTTTTATGGAAAATATTTTCTTTCATTCGTAGTATTCTACTTTGAGAAACACTTGGGATTCATTGTGATGCTTTAAATCATTTTAAGCAGAAAACCTAAAATGACTTCTCCTCGATGGATTTTCAACCCATGAAGTTCATTTTCCGCCAAGAGAAATTGTGAAGGAAAGAGGCAAAGAAGTGGGCCCCCCTTTGACTTTCATAGTCCTTTTGAGATTTTTTGAACTCATATAAAATATTAACTCTAAAGGTAGAGTGTAAATAAAGCTTGGGTGGAAAAATGAAAATCATCTTCTCCTCGGCGGGTTTTCAACCCATGAGGGCAATTTTTTGCATTCACAAGGAAATCAACTTTTTAAGTAGATTTGGCTCACAAATTACACATGTGGAATCTCTAGATGTTAATGGAAATAATCTAACCACTCTGAGAAAGGTATACTGGGAAGGATCAGGTGAAACAGATATTTACTTACGGAGTACTCTGTTCTTAATTCTCTGAAACTAAATGGAAAATGGAAAGGTAAGTATGAAAGGAAGGAAAGTTACTGTTGGGCCAACAAAAACAATGAAAAGACACTAAAATTTCCATTAGAGGCTCCTACATTTATTGATTCAATGAGTTTATCCTTTAATTCATTCATGTGGTGTGGATCTTGAAGGTTAACAGATGAATTAGGATTTCTATACAGAAGGAAACATAACAATTTTTCAAACTACTGCTTTTTCTTGAACTATTATATTGTTTAATTGCATAACAATTTCAAAAATTCTATGTTGTGAATTAAATTTTTAGTGCCCTATCTATTTTCAAATTTTCAATCTACTTCATCCTCTAATAAAATGGCAACCAAGTTTGTTGGATTTGACGGACTTAATAGAATCAAGTACACATTGCAAAGTTTCACAGATACCTCACTCCATTTCTATGACATGTAAGACTTTCAAAGGAGTTAGAGGTCAGAGCCAATCCATCTTATAACCAAGAAGCTCTGAGGAAGTGGGCTACTAGAGGCAGATGGGTTCCCAATGGCAATCCAAGCTCCAAAATTTATTATTGAATGCATAAATCACTACAACCCAGATACCAAACAAATTCTGATGCCTAATCATACAGTCCTAATCTCTATTGATAGGAAAACTATGGTGAATTACCTCTGAGTCCCAGAGCGGGATCATAGACATTCTGGTTCTCCTACACAGATTGAAAGGTGAGGTAGAGGCTCTTAATTTTTTTGAATAGTATTTCTTTTTGGTGCAAATTATCTGTTCAGATACATAATATGTTGATTGGGCCTATGAGGTAAGTGAGAATCTGTCAAGAGCTCTCAATGTCGAAAATTTTTACAACACCTTTTATATGTCTTCATTTCTTATTTATATGCTAGCATCTATGCCATTGTGGCTAGGCCTTCCAAGAATAGAGAACTTTCCTGATGATGTGAAAAGCTATGAGGTCTATCAATGTTTGCAATTGCTAAATATTTATGCAGAATATGTCAAGGTTAATGATGCATTCACAATGAGAATTTGCAGGGAACTCCAAGGATACCTAGAGAGGAGGTTCAGTCCAGAGGTAATGGTGGCTATTAGTCAATTTGAGAATTATTTTATCCAATTCTCATCTTTCTTGTATTTGAATCTTGTAACTTTTGATGGATTCCCTTTGAAGCTGCCTAGGTATCCAAGCAACATGATCATGTTGATAGAGATCGTGAAGCAGGTAATCCAGGTGAATGTGCTAAGCGAAAGCCTGAAGAAGAAAGGGTATGAATTCTCTATGAAAGTTGGAGCTTACAGCTATGAGTCCCATTCTAATGCTAAAAATATGTTCAAGCATTTGACACTAAGTATAAGTTGGAGGAGCATGAGATCATGAGACCTATGTTTGATCTGAATGGATATGCAAGAGAAGTGTTACAGATTGGTAGTATGATCAAACACATTACCACTAGGCTCATAGTGGAGCAGATTAAAACATATGGTATTAATTTTGATGTAGAAGGCTTGGAGGATGATGGACATAATATGTATAGCAATACATATTTAAATAAGTTAAAGGGGATTCCTATCAGTTCAGAGCCTTATGTAGATGTTGAGGAGGATTTAGAGATTATGATGGAAAAGATCATTAAGAGGACTAGGAAGTAGGTTAAATGGATGACCAAGAGGAGTCAGAGAAAAGGTGCAGCCACTCAAGCCTCTCTAGTGGCTACAATGCCTTCTTCATCCCAGAGTGCTACACCAAGAATGACCATAGCTACCACTCAAGGACCAGCTCAACCTTTAGGTGGAGGTGACCAACCCCTAGAAAAGAATATTCCCATAGCCAAGACCTATCATGATGGCCCCCTCCCAGTCATTGGAACCCAAACTGGTGTCGAAGAAAAGAAGATGGAGGAGCCAAAGGATAGCGCTACCACCCCAATTCCATCCTCCCATACCACACCAGTTCCATTACCTCATGTTTCTCTAGTTTGTTCCCCACATACAACTCTAGTTCCCTCTCCTCATCATAGCCCTATCCCACTATAAAGTGCCACACTTCTACAACAAAGTGGCTCTATAGTACAGATAGTAGATTTGGGAGATGAAAAGAGTAGTAGTGGTGAGTCTATCGAGTCTAATGAGGTGAGAAAGAACACTCTAGAAGTAGAAAAGGGGTGAACTTCTTCTAAGCTCATCTCTCGAGATTCGAAGAACTCCTTCTCTTCAACTGGTGTGACAATAACTCCAATTAAAATGAATATGTTTAGTATAGAATCACTTGGGATGGCCTCCAAAGTGATAGGTATTGATTCTTGGTTGGAGGATACTCTAGAAAGAAAGAGGAAAAGGAAAGATGAAAGCACTTTTACCAAAGATATTGTATCCCTTGTAGTTTGTTCTGGATCTGCATTGACCAAAGTTAAGAAGTAGAAAACCTTGTCTATATTTGGACAAGATCCAGAAATAGGGCACCTAACAATGGAGATAGCTAAGCCCAACAAAGGAGGAAGGATTGAAGACATGACTGCTGATGACTTTACTCTGTATTCAGTGGACCTTGGAGAGGCTAGGCATGACACCAAAGTTGGCTTGTGGAAGTCAACCAATGAGGTGATTGAGGGGTAATTAGAAAGTCTAAAATTTTCCAAGACTAGAATGAAGGCTGAGATAGAAGAATTGAATAAATTCATCAGATAGTTAGTCACTCCATTGATAGCTATCTCTGGACTATTAGTAACCAAAAATACTATTGCTATTGAGGTTCAGGCCCTCATCTCTCAATTTCAAGAAGATAGGCATTTTGGTTAGATTGGTAAGGAATGGATTAAGAAACTTTAATCAAAAGGAGTTTCTATTATAGAGAAAATTGGTAATGTTATCTTAAGGTTGGAAATGGAAAAATATAACATCATGTCAAATAGCAATACTCTAGCTAGAGAAAGGATGAAGTGTGATGATTGTGTCTCCCTCTTGAAGATGATCATTTAGATGAAGGCCAAGGAAGCAGTTGAAGCAAAAATCTTGCTGAAGGGAGATGAATCTCTGTTCGAGTGGCTTCAAAGCATGCAGTTCAGGATGAAAATGATCTAGTCAGCAGAGAAAGGGCTTAGAGAAATAGAGGATAAAGTGAAGAAGAAACAAGAAAAAGGATTTGAACTTATGAAGGGATTACATACAGACTCACAAACTAGTGGCCAAGGAAAAGCACTCATTGGGATTAATGTCATGAAGGAGAAAGTTTCCAAGTTTCTGAATAGTCTATCTGATGTATCTTCTAGTAGTCAAAATAGGGTTACTAAACTCCAAGCACTCAGCAGATACATACACGTGGCCACAAAAGAACTACCAAATCAACTAAATGTTGTGAAGGAGTTGGCTAGAGAGCATTCCAAATGGCTCTTAAGGTATACCAATATACATGTTCTTAGGCATGAAGAGCTCATCCCAATCATAGTTTCCACCAATGCCTATAGAGCAAAAGCAGAAAAGGGGAAGAAGTTGAAGTGATTCACATTTTGCCTCCTTTTTTGTTTTACTATGTAATTATTATAATACAACCAATTGGTGCCTTTCCATTTGTCACTTTTGAGAAGATGAACCGATTGAACTTCCATTGTAACAGTCATCTCAAAATTGTATATGTATGAGATTAAAAGATTAATAAAAGGTCAATGAATTTTTGGTATGAAGTACTTGATGTTGTGGAGACAATTGAATGGTATTTTATATCAACTATTTTATGTTTCAGTTCTATTAGTCTTAGTCTTATGCTTTCTCTTTTGTTTGAATCAAAGCAAAGAAAGAACAAAGTTTCATTCCCCTATTTTGGAACAACCAATGAATGTGATAACTAGTGTCATTGTTCATTCAGAGAGAAATCCCTTCAGCATTTTTTATTTGTTAATTGCAGTTTAGATTCAAATTAACTTAGTTTAGTATTAGTTATTACTCAATTAAGTTTGGAAAATGTATAAGATATGTGAATTCATAAACTTAACTAGATCTCAAAAAATACTTATTTGCCTGATTTAGATCCTGTTTAGGTCTGGCTTGGTTCTACCTCTTTTGTTCTCGGGTCAAGAACATACCCAAAATTTGTTTTAGGAGAAAAACATAATTCATTGAAAATCTATTCTAGGGAGTTGTACCTACCAATTCAAAGAAAATCTAGTCCATCCACAAGTGGCTTTTCAACTATTTGTAATAAAATATTGTTCCAAGTTTAGGCATTTAAGAGTTATAATTAAAAAGAACAAATCTGTTTACCAATAGATTTTTGGTGACTCTGTTGGGGAATACGATTAGTCGCTTGACCAAAAAGCCTATGTCATGAGAAAAAATGGTACTAACTCATGAAAACTTTTTTCCAGTGCTCCAACCAAACCTTGGTTTTCAAGACAATCAAGAAGACATAATTTCATCCCTTAATACATTTTTTTGGAGACATAGGAGGAACACTAAACATTATAGGAATGCTAGCCAAGTATTGGAAGAAGAAGAAAGAAGAGTTGAAGCTTTAGAAAGAGTTGTTCAAAGGAGGGACATCTGAAGAGAAGAAAGACAAAAATAACATAGCATCTTGGAACAAGTAAGGTTCCTCAGAAGTACAAAGGAATAGGGTGGGCAATACCCTATTTTTGATAAACTTATAGAGCTTGTTTTTCCCATCTTAGACATTCCAAAGTGGAAAGGTGAAAAGAAAAGTCGAAGCAGATCACCTTCCCTTGTTAGGAATCAAGACACTAGTACTATCCACTCTACCTATCAGATATTGGCCCTACACAAAATTATTGCTCCCCTAGTTGTTAATTTCCCACCATATACTTCTAGAACAATCATGGTTCCTCCATGGGCCACAGCAATAGGACCATTAGCACTAATAGCTTACCATCACCTCCTGGCTGGTTCAATGAAGAATTTCGCAAAATTCTCAGGAGATGGGAAGGTTACTACATATGAACATATTAAAGCCTTCTTCGCAACTACTCACATCTTAGGTGTTGGACATGAGGATGTTTTCGTAAGATTATTTTTGGAAACCTTAATCGATAGTGCAGTAGACTAGTTCTATCATTTAGATGATGGTTCAATTACTGATTGGGATACAATGAGAATGGCCTTTGAGACAAGGTTTAAAACTAAGAAACATGAACATACCTTGTTAACATAGTTTTCTTCCATTAAAAAGAAATCTACCATGAGTATGAGAGATTTTGTTGCTAAGTTCAATAAGATTATTAGAAAAATTCCAACTATTGATAGACCTATAGCCGGTAATTTGGAAACCTTCTTTATAAGTGTGATGCCCCTAGATGTCAATTATGACTTGAGAAGAGCACATCCCACAGATTTAGTAGGTGTACAAAAGAAGGCAATTGAATTTGAAGATGATTTAATTTTGGTGGGAAAATGGAAGCAAAAACGTCAAACTAAAGGAAGTTCTAGTAATACCACATCATCTAATGAAATGATTCAAAAAAAATTGAATGAATTGATAGCAGTAAAAAGGCAATTACCCAAATTCAATAATATTTCTACCAGTGGAATTATCAAAATTTGCCAAGAAGGAATAATGATGGAAAATATCCACAACTTATAGGCTCACAACCCAAGTTGCAAATTTAAGCAGCACCAAAGAAAGGAAATATGTGTGTCTTTAATTTGACAATAGATCATGATAGTGAGAGCTATCTAGAAACTGCCTACATGATGCAGTTACTATCTATCAATGAACTGAACACTACAACCCCTGGCCCAGAATCAAATTCATACTCAAATGGAGACTTTGGAAATTTATTTTTAGAATATGAGTTAGATTCTAAATCAAAAGATGAATTCTATGCAACTATCAATGGAAGTTCTTACACAGTGTTGACTCGAGGTCAAAGACAAAGGAATCAATCCTCTAGTCATGCTCACAAGAATGATCCTAGCACTTTGGCAAGTAATGTTCATATTGATCAAGGAGTATTCACTTCACAAATAGGTAAGGAAAAAATGCCTTTTGATTTTATCTAGTTCTATGAAGAATCAAAAATTCAAATTTCCCCTATAGACTATTTGAAATCTCACCCCTCTGAATTAAAAAGACTAGTAGATAGATGTAAAGGGAATATTTTAGATTTGAATCATAATGTGACCATTGAGAAAGAGGATGAAACATTGACATCTAATCTATTTATCCAAGAGGATTCTACTATTTTAACTTTTCCTAGGCAAAAACCTGACCCATTTTATATTTTACTATATATCAACAGTTCTAAACTAAGTAATTACATAATAGATTCAGGTGCATCAGACAATGTTATGCCCTATTCTCTAGCTAAGGCCCTAGGCCTTAATCTCACTAAGGTACATGGAAGATGTTATTCTATGGATGCCAAATAGGTTCCTTTTCTGGGGAAAATCAAAGATGCTCAAGTGGCCTTGGCTTCACACCCACAGGAGAAGCTCTTATTGACAATTATAGTAGTAGATATTCCAACAAGCTACGGACTTCTTTTAAGTAGGAGTTTTTGCTGAGACTTAGGAGGAGAAATTAAATTAGATTGGTCCCAAGTTGTCATACCTATCAAGAATAGGAAAGTTAGGTTAGAACCCGAAGAAAAGGTGAAATTCACAGTTCTAAAATTAGATGATCCTAAAGCTTAGATCCTCTACCAAGAGCTAGAATTTGGCAACTACATGTTATTTACTGAAGAGGCTCTAGATGAACAAAGAGATGGAGAGCTAAGCAAAGGAATTCTTAATGGAAATAAAGATGTAATAGGCATATGGACACTTGAATTTGATGGAATTTGTGCCTCCTCAGGGTCTGGCACAAGTGTAGTGTTGATATCCCCTGAAGGAGAACCTGAGCCCATGGCTTTCAAATTAGAATTTGGGAATACAAATAATACTGTAGAGTATGAGGCTTTGTTATTAGGGATAATATATGTTGGTGTAAATAAGTATTTACTATTTACACTTACTTAAGTTTACTTAGGTTAATGCATTATTTATTTCATTTACATTATTTTATTTGTGAGACACTTAGGAGTTTGTGCACTCTTGTGAGTTGTCTTGATGATATCACAAGGGTCCACACCTCTTTTAAGCACATGTTGTCTACAACACAAGAATCTTCTACACACATATGACACTTTTTCATTCTTATCTATTCATCTAGAATGTTGGGTAAGGTGCTTAGTTGTCTTATCTCTTGGTTGTTTCTAGAGACATTCTAGGTGCTTCCTGAGAGGCCTTTATATACAGGCACTCCTAGTGTGTTGACAATCACATTCTGAATAGAGCAATGTATTTGAACATACTCTGATTAATTGATCATATCCATTTTTGGTATACTGTGTGCTTGTGTTTGAGTTCTTAGTTATTGGGTGAATTTTTCTCTTAGAAAAATTCTTACATGGTATTAGTGCAACTTGGAGATTTTCTCATCACATAGCCGTTTCGAGACCATCATCTTGCTTCATCATCGCAGCCCGACTCTAGAGTATCACAGAAATTGGGAGTGTCCAACACCAGATTTGAACTCGCCATTGCGTCTGAAATGCTAAACCGATAAAAATTGGCTACAAAGCTGCCTACCCTAGGCCACAGTCGATTGTAAGGCAAAACAAAATTTGCAAACCGGCACCTAAAAGATCGATTTGCAAAATTGGTATGATCATTTTAGATCTATACATTTAATTCTCAGATCTACATTTTTTCATCTACATCTTTGCTATTTTTTTCAGATCTGCATTATTTTTCAAAAAAAATTTGGCCATAGGGCCATAGGAGAGATTTTTTGCAAGTGAAGATTGAAGCTTGTTGGTGTAAATCTGATATTTGCATCACATTTAGAAGGTCCAAAAACCCCCAAATCGGATTTTGTTTCATCCAAATCGGACATCTAAGGAAAAATCTAGAGCCATTTGTTTTTTTGGAGGCGTGGTGGTGATTTAGAAAAAATAACAGCAGCAACGATTTTCAAACAGCAATATCTTCCTCATACGGACTCTTTTTTGCGAGCAATTGTTTTTGTTTTGGGGTAGGATTTCGTGATCTACACATTGGTGCAAGTGGTTTGAGATCTCTATTTCTAAATTTTTTTGCAACTCCAAAATCTCAAATTTTGCCACTTAAAATGCTTGGTACGGGCTCATCTAGACTTCAAATCAGGTTTCATTTTTTTTGAAAGTGCATTTTTTTTGTCTACTTTCCAGATCTACAATCACATTATAGGTTTTGTGGACAAAAATACTACTTTAAAAAATTGGCCCTAAATTGGCAAGTGGCTTTCAAGTGCCAACAGCATCTTTTTCAGGGGGGTTTCTTTGATTTTTTTGGAGGTTTCTTTGATTGGTCCATCCTGGAAGAGCTAGATTTGATCTACTTGAACCTAGATAACTATAAGGAATGGAATCAACTTATGGTTAGATATCTCTCTCAGCACAATGTACTGCCATATGCGCTAGATCTTGAGTATACTATTGATCAAGTTGACCTCCTTATTCCTACTCTTTATCATTATATGGAGTATAAATTTCTAAAAAAGACGTTCAAAATTAAGTCATTTGATCCATATGTTTTATGGATGTATCTTTAGGAGCATTATGGAGATCCAGCTATTCCTCCATTCCCAGAAGATCTTCTTCCTCCAATTGTAGCTAACTCCTCTTTCGATGAGATCACATCTCCAGCTCCTATTGCTCCTATTGATCCTATTTCAGCCATAGATGCTTCAGAATCAGTATAGCAGGAAAATTTATGTCTTCCTATACTACCCTCATGCGAAGACTTCCTTTTAGACATTGCACAATTTTTTGTGGAGTCTTACATTGAAGATGTGGGAGACATTATTGATGACATTCATCTTCTTTTTGAGTCAGATATTCCATCCTTTTTCATAGTGACAGATTCATGTACTTCAGCACTACAGGGTACTCATGGTCTTCTAGGTGATGATTTCTTGCCAGACATTTCAGTTCTATTCTTGGAGTCACACACAGTAGATATGGGTGACTTTTATGATGATTTCTTGCTTCTCTTTTTTGAGGATTCTACTACAGTTGTTGCGAGTGCCCACTCTAACCCTCAACTCCATGCTCTACATGATCAATCCTTCCAAATTGGCGTGATTGTGGATTCTTCTTTACAGCATCTACAGGAGGTCTCTTCATCAGTTGAGAAGACTGTTGGTTTCCTGAGACAAGTTCTACCTCCTTCCTTGTTTGATCTTCTCTTTTCTTCAGTAGTTTTGGAGGAAGCCATCATCAGTATCGACATAGGAATTTTTTAATAGGTTTTAGAGATACCAATCATCATAGAGATTCTTTCTCCATCCAGGGGATGCATCTCATAGGTACCCTTGCCTTTGTTTCTTCCAAAGGGGAGGAACATCATACAAAGGTCATGGATCAGCTTCTACATCAGAGCATTTCTCAGTGATCGGCATACTACTTTTAAGGGGGGGGACTACCTCATCTCCTTCTTCTCCTTTTTGGGGGGGACTTTTTCCTCATAGGAGATTTTGTCCTTCTCCATTCTTTCTTGTATATACATGGATGTATGTTGTAATGGGGGGAACTTGATTACTCCATCCATCGATGCATCCTTATTCATCTCTCTTTTTGGGGGAGGGTTTTTCTCATGAGGTTTTTCGTCTTTCCCCACTTTATGGGAGATTTGCATCTTCATTATGTACATGGGTACCTAACATGGCCTAGTAGTCGGGACCCATTATGCATCTTCATCCTAGTTTTGTCAGCTTAAGGGCATTCCCCTAAGTTTCACTTAAGGGGGGATGTTGGTGTAAATAAGTATTTACTATTTACGCTTAATTGAGTTTACTTAGGTTAATGCATTATTTATTTTATTTGCATTATTTTATTTGTGAGACACTTAGGAGTTTGTGCACTCTTGTGAATTGTCTTGATGACATTACAAGGGTCCACACATCTTTTAAGCACATGTTGTCTACAATACAGGAATCTTCTACACACATATGACACTTTGTCATTCTTATCCATTCATCTAGGATGTTGGATAAGGTGCTTAGTTGTCTTATCTTCTGGTTGTTTCTAGAGACATTCTAGGTGCTTCTTGAGAGGCATTTATATACAGGCACTCCTAATGTGTTGACAATCACATTCTGAATAGAGCAATGTATTTGGACATACTCTGATTAATTGATCATATCCATTTTTGGTCTACTGTGTGCTTGTGTTTGAGTTCTTAGTTCCTGGGTGAATTTTTCCCTTAGGCAAATTCCTACAATATCAACAAAAGAGAGGTGATGCAGAACTCATAGTCAGACAAATTAAAGGATAATATTCTATGAAAAATCACAAGTTAAAGAACTATAGGAATAGAGTTTGGGATGAAATAGAAGGCCTAGATGCCTTTTCTATTGAATTAGTGCCAAGGGAGATGAACACTAAAGCTAATTCCCTAGTATTTTATGCTTCTCTACTACTGCCCCATCTAGAATTTAAGGATAAGAAATATCAGATTGAAATTGTGTATCTAGCCTCTGTTCCAGACAATGTAGAATCCTAGCAAGTCTTTGAAGATGACAAGAGCTTATAGCTTTTCCTAGAAAATGACAAATCTAGTTCTACACATGAATCTAGGAATGATAACCATGAAAGTTCTGACGTCAAGAAGAATCAAAATGATAAAGTTCAATTGTGAGGTAATATCATTCCCCCAAACTTTGTGGCTTTGGAAAAATTGTTTAATAGACATGATGCCTACATAAAGTAAAAAAGGGCAGAAAGGGGACCTACCATCGGAGAGTATGAAGGGGTAAATATTGGGGAGACTCGTGATCCTAAAATGATTAATATTGGAAAATATTGTTCATCTGAAGAGAAGGAAGCTGCGAAATGACTCTTCATAGAATATTAGGATCTTTTTTCTTAGAGTAATGAATATTTTAAAAGCTATCGAGGTGCGAAGATAAAACATAAAATTCCACTCAAACCTAATGCAGCTCCTTTTCAGAAAAAAACAAAAGAATTATAATCCTAAGGTCATAGATGCCATTTTTTGGGAGGTAGATAAAATGTTGAAAGTGAGAATCATCTATCCCATTCATCACTCTACATGGGTGGCTAACATAGTACCAGTCAAAAAGAAGAATAGAGAAATAAGGATCTATGTCAATTCCTGTAATTTGAATCAGACATCCCTGAAGGATAATTTTGCTCTTCCCAATATGGATTACTTACTACAAACTGTGGTTGGATCTGAAATGATGTCCATGCTTGATGGGTTTTCAGGTTACAATCAAGTTGAGGTAGAAGAGAAGGACCAGCATAAGACAGCATTTACCACCCCTTGGGGTATGTTTGCATACCACAAAATGTCTTTTGGGCTCATCAATGTTGGTGCCACATTCCAAAAATGTATGAGCAAAATGTTTGTTGATCTGAAGGTTAGATTATATTTATATATCTAGATGACCTCACCATGTTTTTGAAAAAGAGAAAAGACCACATAAAAGATTTAAGGAAAGTCTTACAAAGATGTCGAGAAGATGGAATCTCAATCAATCTGAAGAAATCATTTTTTTGTGTGATAGAGGGAAAGCTCTTTGGTCATATCATGTCATAGGAAGGCATTAGAATTGATCTTGAATGAGTGGAAGCCATTCGAAGGCTAAGCTTGATGAAGGGAAAGTCAAATTTCAAATGGAATGAGGCAAGAAGGCAGGCCTTTCAAAATATAAAAATTGTTATTGTCAATGCCCCAATGTTGAGTCACCTGAATTACAAGTGAGATTTCTTCATTTACTGTTTTGCTTCTAAACATACTTTATTGGCAATACTTATGCAAGACAATGATGAAGGGGTAGAAGCCCCAATAGCTTTAATGAGCATACCTCTAAAAAATCACAAATTGAAATACTCACCGATTTAGAAGCACACTTATGCAGTAGTCAAAGCACTTAAAAAATTTTGATTCTATATATTGCATTCACATTCTTTCGTTTACGTCCCAGATGTAGTAGTGAAAATTGTGTTGACACAATAGGATGTAGGTTGTAATGCCAGAGGAGCGTGGATAGTAAAAACATAAGAATATGATATAGAAATCAAGCCTACCAAGATAGTAAGGGGTAATGCTTTGTGTAAAGAAATTGTAGAAAACAAGATCATTGGAGAATCGGAAGAATTAGGTGAAAATCAATTAGTAGTAGCAGTAGGTCTTCATGATTCATGGTTTGAAAATATTTCTTATCTATTAACATATGGAGAATGTCCAGATGACCTAAATATAAAACAAAGAAGGAATCTTAAATTGAAAGCAACTAAGTATGTAATTTGGGATGGAAAATTGTTTTAAAAAGCTATTGATGGCACTTTTCTCATGTGTGTGGACAAACAACAACAAGAAAAATCGTTGAAAGCATTTCATGATGAAGCCTATGGATGGCATTTTTCATCCTTAGTCATAGCTTTCAAAATTTTGAGACAGTGCTATTACTGGCCTAGGATGTTCAAAGATGCCTATTCCTAAGTAGAAAAGTGTGAAAAATGTAAGATTTCATTGGGCGTCCTCAATTAGCTGCTCTACCATTAAGGCACGTCATCATTGAAGGACCTTTTCAACAATGGGGTGTTGATTTTATTGGTCCGATTAGCCCAACATCCAGTGCTAGTCACGAGTACATGATAACTACAACTGATTACTTCACTAAGTGGGTGGAAGCTAAAGCAACAAGAAAACTACTTCTAAAGTAGTGTGTGAATTCATTAAGGAGAACATACTAGTCAGGTTTGGTGTTTCTATCAAATTAGTGATGGACAATGCAACTTACTTCTCCTCAATTAAAATTACTAATTTTTTTATTTGAGTATGGAATCACTATTAGTCATTGATTTGATTATTTCCCACAAGGAAATGGTCAAGCTAATTCTAGTAACAAGAATTTGATAAATATTGTCAAGAAACTGGTCTCAAACAATCAAAAGACTTGGCACAAGAGAATTCATGAGGCACTATGGGCAGATAAGGTGACACCTAAAAGAGAAATTGGCATATCTCCATTTGAATTAGTATATGGGACTGAAGCTAAACTCCCATTACCTTTGGAATTAGCCACAAGAAAACTCAAAACATTGATTGAAGATGATATTTATAAAGCTGGTTTAGAGAAGTGAATTCTTAATTTAAGAAAGCTTGAGGAGAAAAGAGAAGAAATCATAGATCACATCACACAACATCAAATGCAAGTTAAAGATCTATTTGATAAGAAGGCAAGACCATGAAAATTCATGGTAGGAGATAGTGTGTTACTCTAGGATAAGCGAAGTGCTCCAAAGGGTATGCATAAAAAGTTTGACCCCTTGTGGAAAGGTCCATTCAGAATTCATTAGGCATTTGAGAATAATTCATTCAAATTGGCTTATCAAGATGGTGAAGTGCTACCTTTGACCTATAATGGTCAGGATCTGAAGCTTTATCAAATTGTAAATGGAGAACAAGTAACCCTTGTATTGTATTATAGTTAGGTTTAGTTTATTTTCATGTTTTCCTAGTTAGTCTCCTTTCCTCGCTTTTTTTTTCCTATTATTTTTCTCATTTTTGTTTTGTTGTGTTGCCACCTTTTATTTTCTTTGTGAAACTAGAGATCGTGAGTTCCTTGCTTGGGTATGCTCTATCCAAGTCTCCAGTCAGAGCCAGTTGTTGCCCCACTTTTGACCCTATACCCATTTTTGCAAAAGTGGAAAAGTTTGTGTCTTAGTTTGGTCTAGGTATGTCCAGGTCTAGTTTTTCCTCATTAGTTGAAGAGACTCTCCATCAAATTTCCCATTTTTTCCTTCTTTCGCATTTCATGGCTAGGTGGGTTTTCTTCGTGATGTCGTGTGGGTAGCTTAGTACCTAATTCTATGGAGATTCTTACAATTCACGAAGTTATTCACAAAACTAGACTTGTTCATGACTTGTCTTACTTTTCTCATGAAGGAATGACACTTGTGAAAAATCAAATATTGCCTTCTCCTTGGTGGGTTTTTAACCCATGAAGGTGATTTCCCGTAGCAGTTAACAAATGAAGACCATGGATCAAGATAAGAAGATAACAATTTGTTTTATGGAAAATCTTTGCTTTCATTTGCAATATTCTACTTTGAGAAACACTTGGGATTCATCATGATGCTTGAAATCATCTTAAGTGGAAAACTTGAAAATGGCTTCTCCTCAGCAGGTTTTTGACCCATGAATTCTATTTTCTGCCAAGAGCAATTGTGAAGGAAAGAGGTGAAGAAGTGGGCACCCCTTGGACTTTTGCAGTCCTTTTGAGATTTTTTGAACTCATAGAAAATGTTAACTCAAAAGGTAGAGTGTAAATAAAGCTTGGGCAGAAAAATGAAAATCGTCTTCTCCTTGGCGAATTTTCAACCCATGAGGGTGATTTTGTTAGAGTAAATAATTAATTATTTATTATTTATTCTATTTACTTAAGTTTACTTAGGTTAATGCATTTATTTAATAGTTGTAGTGATGAGTTGTTGACAACATGGGAGTTTGTTCCCTTCTAGCATGTTACACCTTTCTGTGGAAGTGTGCTTAGTTGCCAACCTTATCTTCTACCACTTTCCAGCTTGTTCTACAAGCTTCCATGAGGCCTTTATATTTGGGCTCTCTCATTGTATTTTTATAACAACTCATTTTCATTGTAAATACATTTTTCTTTGTTTTGCAATATTTTCTCTCTCAAGTCTATTTAGGGTTTTTGCAAGCTCCACCTCTTCCTTCTTGGTTTCCCTTTGACAGGTTATTTGCATGCAGGTGATCTTGGTGAGCTGTGGAGTCAGATTTCATCAACTCCTACATTGTATTCTCTCAGTGTGTATACATAAAAATGCTTACAAATGATAGCTACAATGATTAGAAAAGAAAAAAGGCTAACACAATAGATAGTACAGCCCAAAAACAAAAGATTCCATGCCAGGAAAATGATCCTCGGACCTGAAACACCCAAGATATCCACCATAGACTAGGTCGTCAAATTTTTTGTAGTAGATTTTTGACATCAGCATGATGTCAGTACTACATCATCAGCCCTCTAGCACCTCTCCAGGGTCCTTTTTGACCTGTAGTTGATTTTTTGGCCATATCTTAAGCATACAAAGGTATTTTTATAATCTGAAAGAAGCACCAAAAAGCTAGTTTCGAGACAGAGACATTGGTTCAAGTGTTTTCAAGTTTTGATGCAGTTTATTTGCTAATTTTTGTAGTTGAAGTCCAAAGTTCTATTTTTGACTCTGGCATGCATATCTTTTGTGTCCCATATCCATTTTTTGAAAATGTTATATTTTTGGAAAGCTAGTTTTGTCATCTTTTTAGAAATGTTGTCATTTCCTTCAAATTCTACCCCATGCTCTTTCTATCATATTTTTGGCATTTTTTCTCTATGGTGGATATCTTGGGTGTTCCAGGTCCGAGTATCATTTTCTTGCCATGGGATCTTTTGGTTTGGGTTGTACTATCTATTGTGTTAGATTTTTTCCTTTTTTGATCATTGTAGTTATCATTTGAAAGCATCTTTATCTATACGCACTGAGATAAAGTGTCACTCTTGCATTTCAAGTTCATGAACATTTTTTTGAGACAGTTGTACTTGCACTGTTTTTATAAAGCACCATGGGGGCATAGTTGTTTTCTATTTTGTGTCTTTATAGGTACGTGTACCTCTTCCCCTCTCTCATCATTCTTGGTTCTATCTATAGAGGATTTTGGCCTACCTTCCTAGTTGCCTATCATCTCACCCCATCTACATTAAGGGGGAGTTATGTTGTTTTTCTAATGCTTCCTTGGTTCGATGGTTTGATAGTGTGAGCTATGTATTCAATGGTTGATCCTATATACTAGGTGATTGTAGTGGTTTGTTACCTATTCATTTCGGTGAGATGGGTCATCTACCATATAGACATGCTTGGTTCATGCCTTCTTCTTCCATGGAGTTTCTTTAGATCAGCAGTTTCTTTCTGATGGCAAAATTTGCAGCTTCTTTATGCTTTAGTGATTCTCTTCATGATCACTTCTTGTTCCTATTTATGGGACACTCTAGTTGGAGGCTTCTTTGGTTCTTCATTAGGTTCTTACCTCTTTTGGGGGGATGGTTTTTCCCATGTGGTTTTCTCTCTTTCCCCATTTTCAGTGGTTGCATCTCTTTGCATTGTACATGGGTACCTAACATGGCCTTGTTGTTGGGACCCATTCTGCATTTTCATCTTAGTTTTTGTGAGCTTAAGGCATTCCCCTAAGTTACACTTAAGGGAAGATGTTAGAGTAAATAATTAATTATTTATTATTTATTTTATTTACATAAGTTTACTTAGGTTAATGTATTTATTTAATAGTTGTAGTGATGAGTTGTTCACAACATGGGAGATTGTTCCCTTCTAGTATGTTCCGCCTTTTTTTTAAAGTGTGCTTAGTTTTCAACCTTATCTTCTACCACTTTCCAACTTGTTCTACAAGCTTCCATAAGGCCTTTATATTCAAACTCTCTCATTGTATTATCATAACAACTCACTTTCATTGTAAATACATTTTTCTTTCTTTTGCAATATTTTCTCTCTCAAGTCCATCTAGGGTTTTTCCAAGCTCCATCTCTTCCTTCTTGGTTTCCCTTCAACATGTTATTTGCATGCAGGTGATCTTGGCGAGCTATGGAGTTGGATTTCATCAACTCCTATAGATTTTTTGCATTCACAAGGAAATCAACTTTTTAAGCAGATTTGGCTCACAAATTACACACGAGGCATCTCTAGATGTTAATGGAAATAATCTAACCACTCTTAGAAAGGTATATTGGGCAGGGTCAGGTCAAACGGATATTTACTTACAAAGTACTCTATTCTTAATTCTCCAAAACTAAATCAAAAATGGAAAGGTAAGTATGAAAGGAAGGAAATTTACCATTGGGCCAACAGAAATAGTGAAAAGACACCAAAATGTCCATTAGAGGCTCCCACATTTATTGATTCAATAGATTTATCCTTTAATTTGTTCATGTGGCATAGATCTTGAAGGTTAATAGATGAATTAGAATTTCTATATAAAGGGAAACATAACAATTTTTCAAACTACCACTTTTTCTTGAACTATTATATTGTTTAATTGCATAACATTTTAAAATATTCTACATTGTGAATTCAATTTTCAGCGCCCTATCTATTTTCAAATTTTCAATCTACTTCATCCTCTGATAAAATGGCAACTAGATTTATTGGATTTGATGGACTTAATGGAATCAAGTCCACATTACAGAGTTTCATAGATACCTCGCTCTATTTCTATGACATGCAAGATTTTCAAAGGAGGTTGAGGTTAGAGCTAATCCATCCTATAACCGAGAAGCTTTAAGGAAGTGGGCTAGTGGAGGCACTTGGGCTCCTAGTGGCAGTCCAAGCTCCAAAATTGATTATTAAATGCATAAATCACTACAACCTAGATACCAGACAAATTCTAATGTCTGATCATATAGTCCTAATCTCTATTGATAGGCAAACTATGGTGAATTTCCTCTGAATCCCAAAGTGGGAGGATTTTTCTGAATTTATAGTAGGAGGAGCAGTCTCTAAGTTCTCTTTGAAGAAGATGGTGTGGAGAAAATTAATCATGTGATCCTAGTTTAAAAAGCCACGGCACGCCAAAAGTAAGGTTCCTAAAACTCTATTCAACACTAATCTCAAGCCTGATATCATAGACATAAGGTGAGTTAGAGGCTCTTAATTTTTTTGAATAGTATTTCTTTCTGTTGCAAATTATCTATTCAAATACACAGTATGTTGATTGGGCCTATGAGGTAAGTGAGAATCTATTCAAATCTCTTAGCATCGCAAAGTTTTACAACACCTTTTATATGTCTTCATTTCTGATTTATATGCTAGCATCTCTGCAGTTGTGGCCAGACCTTCCAAGAATAGAAAACTTTCCTAATGATGTGAAAAGATATGAGTTCTATCCATGTTTGCAATTGCAGAATAGTTATGCAAAATATGTCAAGATTAATGATGCTTTCACAATGAGAATTTGCAGGGAACTCCAAGGATGCCTGGACAGGAGGTTCAGCTTGGAGACAATGGTGGCTATTAGTCAATTTGGGAATTATTTTTCCAATTCTCATATTTCTCGTATTTGCATCTTACAACTTTTAATGGATAAACTCTGAAGCTCCAAGTGACATGATTGTATTGATAGAGATCATGAGGTATGCGATCCAGGTGAATGTGCTAAGTGAAAGCCTAAAGAAGAAAAGGTATGAATTCCCTATAAAAAGTTGGAGCTTATAGCTACGAGTCCCATTCTAATGCTAAAAATATGCTCAAAGCATTTGAGGCTAAGTACAAGTTGAAGGAGTATGAGGTCATGAGACCTATTTTTGATCCAAATAGATATGCAAGAGAGGTGTTGCAGATTGGTAGTGTGATCAAACACATTACCACTATTGAAGACTATTAGGCAAACTATAAAGATGAACTTGAAAGTAGAGATCATGCTTTCTCTAGGCTCATAGTGGAGCATATTAAAACATATGGTATCAATTTTGATGTAGAAGGCATGGAGGATGATGGACAAAATATGTATAGCAATACATATTTAACTAAGTTAAGGGGGATTCCTATAAGTTCAGAGCCTTATGTAGATGATGAGAAAGATTTAGAAATTATGATGGCCGGGATAATTAAGAGGAATGGGATGTGGGTTGAATGGATGACTAAGAGGAGTCATAGGAAAGGTCCAGCCACTCGAGCCTCTCCAGTGGCTGCAACACCTTCTTTATCCCAAAGTGCTACACCAAGTGTTGCTATAGCTACCACTCAAAGACCATCTCAACCTTCAGGTGGAGGTGACCAACCTCGAGATAAGAATATTCCCATAGCCAAGACATGTCATGACAGCTCCCTCCCAATCATTGGAACCTAGACTGGTGCTGAAGAAAAGAAGACAAAGGAGCCAAAGGATAGCACTACCACCCCAATTCCATCCTCCCATATCACATTAGTTCCATCACCTCATGTTTCTCTAGTTTTTCCCCCCCATATGACTCTAGTTTGCTCTCCTCATCATAGTCTTGTCCCATCAGAAAGTACCACACTTCTGCAACCAAGTGGCTCTACAATATAAATAGTAGATTTGGGAGATGGAAAGAGTAGTAGTAGTGAGTCTACCAAGTCTGATGAGGTGACGAAGGAAACTCTAGAAGTAGAAAAGGGGCAGACTTCTTCTAAGCTCATCTCTCAAGATCCAAAGAACCCCTTCTCTTTAATTTTTGTGACAATAACTCTAGTTAAGAAGAAGATGTTTAGTATAGAATCACTTGGGACAGCCTCCAAAGTGATAGGTATTGATTCTTGGTTGGAAGATACTCTAGAAAGAAAGAGGAAAAGGAAAGATGAAAGCACTTTTGCAAAAGATACTATATCCCTTGCAATTTGTTCTTGGATCTGCATTGAACAAAGTTAAGAAGCAGAAAACCTTGTCTATATTTGGGCAAGATCTGGAAATAGGGCACCTGAAAATGGAGATAGTTAAGCCCAACAAAGGAGGAAGGATTGAAGACATGACTATTGATGACTTTACTTTGCACTCAGTAGACTTTGGAGAGGCTAGGCATGACACCAAAGTTGGCTTATGGAAGTCAACCAATGAGGTGACTGAGGGGAAATTAGAAAGTCTAAAGTTTTTCAAGACCAAAATGAAGGTTGAGATAGAAGAATTTAATAAATTCATCGGGCAGTTAATCATTCCATTGGCAGCTATCTCTGGAGTATCAGTGACCAAAAATCCTACTGCAATTGAGGTTCAAGCCCTAATCTCTCAACATCAAGAAGATAGGCATTTTTCTCAGATTAGTAAGGAATGGATTGAGAAACTCAAATCAGAAGGAGTCACTATTATAGAGAAAATTGGTAAAGTTATCTTAAGGTTGGAAATGGAAAAAGATAACATCGTGTCAAATAGTATTACTATAACTGTAGAAAGGGTGAAGTGTGATGATTGCATCTCCCCCTTGAAGATGATCATTTAGATGAAGGCCAAGGAAGTGGTTGAAGCAAAAATCTTGTCTAAGGGAGACGAACCTCTATTTGAGTGGCTTCAAAGCATGCAGTTCAAGATGGAAATGATCCAGTTAGTAGAGAAAGGGCTTAGAAAAATAGAGGATAAAGTGAAGAAGACACAAGAAAAAGGATTTGAACTTATGAAGGGATTACATATAGACTCATAGACTAGTGGCCAATGAAAAGCACTCATTGGGATTAATGTCATGAAGGAGAACTTTTTTGAATTTCTAAATAGTATGTTTGATGTATCTTCTAGTAGTAAAGACAAGGTTACTAAACTCTAGGCACTCAGTGGATACATACATGTGGCCATACAAGAACTACCAAATCAATTGAATGCTTGTGAAGGAGTTGGCTAGAGAGCATTCCAAAAGGCTCTTAAGGTATAGCAATATACACGTGCCTAGGCATGAAGAGATCATCCCAATCAGAGTTGTCACCAAGGCCTATAGAGAAAAAGTAGAAAAGGGAAGGAAGTCGAAGTGATTCACATTTTGCCTCCTTTTTTATTTTATTATGTAATTATTGTAATACAAAAAATTGGTACCTTTCCATTTGTCATTTTTGAGAAGATGAACCAACTGAACTTCCATTGTAATGGTCATCTCCAAATTGTATATGTATGAGATTAAAAGATTAATAAAAGGCCCGCAAATTTTTGATGTGAAGTACTTGATGTTGTAGAGACAATTGAATGGTATTTTATATCAACTATTTTCTGTTCTAGTTTTGTTATTCTTAGTCTTATGCTTTCTCTTTTGTTTGAATCAAAGAAAGGAAAGAACAGAGTTTCATTCCCCTATTTTGGAACAATGAATAAATGTGAGAAGTAGTGTCTTTGTTCATTCAAAGAGAAATCCCTTCAGCATTTTTTGTTTGTTAATTGCAATTCAGATTCAAATTAACTTAGTTTAGTATTAGTTATTACTCAGTTAAGTTTGGAAAATTTATAAGATGTGTGAATTCATAAACTTAATTAGATATCCAAAAAAATTTATTTGTCTGAGTTAGATCTGTTGGAAATAATCAAGACTAGCTACATTACTAAGAGGGGAGGGGTGAATTAGTAACCTCAAAAACTTTAAATCAATTTAGAACTTGGAAATATAAATCATTCATCATTCATCCATCTAATCTACTATATGCATGAGAAAGATAAACATTCATAACACATGAACACAGTATTTTGGCAACCCAGAAACCTTCCAAATAGAAAGTAAAATTGGGGTGGGGATGATACCCACAAAACTTCACTACTACAGTATAAAGTTGGCTTGTTAGGGCTTACATTAACCACTTCTGATGATCTACCCTACTAAGAGCAATTTGGACTACTAGGTCCATCTTGTTAGAGGTTTTACAAACACACAATGAAGTATGCACTCTGATAGGGGATTTATACAAAGATTGTTAAGTCTACCCTGTTAAAGGATTTGGAAAACTAATTCACCTGTTAAGATGAAACAATAGATCTGACTTACAACTTGATTTTTGAATAGATCTTTGAAGTACAGATCACCTCTTGTGATTGATATGTCTTTGTTGCTCCTTAATGACCTTGTTGTATACTCTACTCTGCTGCTGATTCGCATTCACTCTTCAAAACATTACATGTCCATTTCATTGACATACTTATCCATGTATTGCAAATGATACAATAAATTATATATATACCATCCCAATATTTATAAAAACAAGGTCATTTAAAACACAAGTAAACAAAATATTACTGAGTCAACCAAACAGTAGAAAACTCAAGTTCTTCAAGACGACTTGGTGAACTTCTGATACTTGGCATCCACTGCATTACTCGGCATCCTCATGCACTTGGTAGAAGTAGAACCTTGGTCCATACTAATCACACAACATATCTTAGAACTCGATAACCATTGGAGACTCGGTAGATATAGTATTACTCAGTAGATATTGAATCCTTTGTTTACCTTGTTGTCACTCAGTAAACACTACACATCCATCACTCTATAGAAACTAGCTTCTCATCACACAAACTGATGACTCAATAGACACTATGAAGCTTGGTAACCACTATCTATTTGGTGAACATTGTAAGCTCAGTAAACATTGCTAAAATACATACTCACTCGGTAGCTTCACAAATGCTCGGTGTGAATTGCTTAATTGCTGAACTTACTAGGTAACCACTGAATGCTCAATATCAACTATAGACTGAGTGATGAGCTCAGTGAACATTTAGAATCAAATAAGTGTTCTCACTAATGAAAAATACAACATAATGTCAACAATCTCCCCCTTTGGCATTAGTGACAAAAACACTTATGAGCCTTATATACACTGACATACTGATTTTTATTTTTCAAAATTGATCTTTGTAAAGCTATTGTATATACATATCTTACATATCTCTCCAATACATATGGCATAATATATACATAGCTTTTCATCCTTTTATTCTATACAAAAATCAATCTATTTTATCCCTTATTTTCTCCATGATTCTCTTGCTCCCATGTCTCTTACCATCTCTTACTCCCCCTTTTTGACAATAATGCCAAAGAGATATGCAAAATATTCAAATAGAGACACCAAAATGTGAGAGAAATTCATAGTGTACCTTGAGAATAAGATCCAATGTCTTATCCCAATTGCCTTGCAAAATTTTTCAAGTGGAGAGTGCTACTTGAACTTCTACAGAAAGTTCAATCATATGATCTACTATGGAAAAATTGTTATCCTAGACCAATGTTTTTGAATATGCCATATGTTTTTGTATTGATTTCACAACTGGAAGGATCATATTTTCTATATCAATTGGTGTAGACCTGATCCTGGCTTCCTCTCTTAGCAATTATGTCTACATTTATGACCAAAATATCACCTTCATGTGATGTGATGAGCTTGAACTAGGGTCAAGCTGAAGCCTTTGAGCACTTTCCTTCATATCTACATCAATCTTGCTCAATTTTTCTTTTTATTTCCTTAGTAAACTTAGTAACATCACAAAGCTTTCCAAAAAGTGATGTTACATTGGCTAAAGATTGTTCAAGATTGCTCAAAATTGAAGATAACTCTACCTAGTTTATGGCAATGTGTTGAGCAATATGCTCAATTACCTTGTTTTCAAACGTCTTCTCTGCCTTCTCTATTAACTTTTCTTGGTCAGATGTATCTTCATTGAACTTATTTATAGCTTCTTCCAACTGCAACAAAATATGTTGAGATAAATCCACATCAACACCTATAGCCTCAGTTATTATGTTCTTAGCATTTTCAATTATTGTAAACTCTCTATCTCTTTCATCTCTAAGCTACTTCTACCTTGCTTTTTGCTCTAAAAGTTGACTGACTAGTCTCATTTCATCAACTGTGGTAGTGTACAGATCCAGCTTGGGAATAACAATTTCTTTGTCCAAATCAATGTCTTCATCAATTGCTTTTCTAGTAAGAAGAATTTTTAGAGGAGTCTTTGGTTTTACTTCTGAGCTTACTTCCCTAGACTTAGAAATGGAAATATAGTAGAAATGGCTAGACTAGCAGTAAAAACTTGAATGGATCTAGTTGAACGAAAATTGAAAGAAGTGCTAACTATATCCAAAACTGATTTTCTATCCAAAAATGAAGTACCAATAGGTGGTATAAAAACTAGAATACTTACAAATGAAGAACTGACTAGCACAAAAGTTGGTGCAATTAAAGTTGTAGTAGATAAAACTATAGAACATGATGGGGCACTTACTGTACATGCTGCTATAGAAGTTGACACAGTTGAAGAACTGACAGTTGTGCATATTGCTGAAGTAGATCGCTCGAGAGCTGATGAATAGGGATGCAGCTCAGTAGATGAAGTGGTTGACACTTCCATTGCAAATACCTAGAGCTATGAGGTAGCAACTAATGATTGTACAGATGATATATCTGTGGTGGTGGCAAATCATACTTGTTGAAGCTATCTCCAACCCAGATGATGTAGCAGTTTTAGGTGGAGAATGAGAAAGGGAAGCAATGACTTCTGCTACTATTTTCATTGGATCATCTTCTTCATCTCCTTCCTTTTCTTCCTCTTTAGCTTCTTCCTCTTTCTCTTCATCATCAACCCTTAATGCCTGATAATCTTGAACATCAAAAGTAACACATGGAGTGTTATCTTCTTCCTCATCATCACTATCATCATACTTGATTTCCATTAGATCTTCACTGGGCTTATGCAGGTGATAGATGTTCTTCCACTTTTTTTTTGCATCTTTAACCACATGCTCTATGTCTTTAATCAAAATTAAACATGTATGGAATCTAATCATCATTTTGCCTTTATTTTCTTTCATGGTTGCCTTAACTTCTACATCAGTGAGATTGGGCAGTAACTTCCTCAAAGATTGTTCATATATGTCTTTAGCTGTCTATACAACTGATTCCCACCTTGGCTACAATCTTGCCAACAATTCGTTTGAAATCTGAGGAGCAATCTGATTTGGGGAATATTTCCTTTTTCCCATTTTGGTGAGTACCAGTTCCTCAATTTGCATCTTTTCAGCATCAGTCCTTGTCTCAAACTTTAGGGCCTTGAATTTTGTGATACCTGCTCCTTCTTCCATCTATTTTAACCTTTCCTGAAACATAAGTGGGGGCTTGCTGAGCACAACTTCACCTTTTCCTTTTCCTTTTGATCTTCTAGTGAAAATAGTTGTGGAGGCCTTTGGGGGGGTTTGGTAATGATTACCCTTCCTTTCTTCTTTGCTTGCTCTTCCTTCTTCTTAGATTCCTATTCATTTTCTTCTTCTTCTTCTTCTTCTTCATCGTCATCCTCTCCTTTACCTTTTGTAAGCATAAGAGGGCCAGTGGCAATTTTCATCTTGGCTATCTTCCTCTTTCCTTTGTTGATTGCCTGGGGTAGCTTGATTTCAAGCTCAATTCTGGCCTTGGCCTCATCATATGTACCAAAAATTGGTAGCTTAGGATCAACAGGTTCATTCACCAAGGCTTTTATGATATCTCTAGTTTCATCAATATTTTCCTCATGAGGAAGAGGTTTCACCCATGAAAATCAGGGCTTGATTGTCTAAATATATGCTCTATCATAGTCAACCATGAAACACACATCATATTTATAATCCTCAACAAGCTTAGGAGGTATCCTGAACCTGTTGTTCATCCTTTCCTTGAAATCTTAAAAATAATTATCCATAATGCTATCAAAATTTATACCCATTTTTGCAATGAACTCATTTATTTGATACAAAATAGGAACATCTTTTCTCCATACAATAGGACCTTTTGATGGGAAAAACTTTTGCAGATAAAAGAAAAGACATGTCAACAAAGAACTAAATTTGCAAGGGTTGTTCTTTGATGTTCTAATATTGTCCATATTCTTATTCAATTGCTTCAACACTAATTCTGACAAGTCAAATTCCATGTTTTTATTCACAAACTTAAATGCTAAATCCACTGCCTCAAATGGCACACTGTTCAAACAACTGGAGCTATAAATCTTATGAGCAATTACATGAATGTCAAACCTTAATTCCACATCAAAAATAGTGCTAATTTTCAAACCTCTACCATCCCACTCTGCTAGGGTTTTCTTTTGGAGTTTAGCCCAATCTAGGTTTTTGGTAGATTTTGCTTTGTTCCACATGGGGAGACTCATAATCTTGTGTATCATCTTCTTGGTGATTAACATTGGCTTCTCTAACCATAGTTGTCCATTGTGCACACGACTGAGAATGTATCTAATCCACTTAATCTAAAAACTTCTTAGCAGGTGTGTGATATGGGTCAACCCTTTGGTTTCTAGGTGTTTGTGTTGGGGTTTAATCGAACCATCGACACGCATTTCTTCTAAGGAACTATCCATTTCTAAGGTTCCAATTTCCTAAATAGAACACTTTAAATGAGTGTGAATATCATTGATTAGAAGTACCTTGGGTGCAATTTGAGATTGTGCACCATTAGGGTCGAGTGCCTCCACAACTGCTAGAACTAGCTTGAAGTTTGGTGCTTTCCACTCCACACCTTTAACCAACATTTCTAAACCTCTTTTCACCTTGCTATTGCTAGTGCTTCCGGATGCCATCGCTACTTGGTAGATGATAGAAATTTTTTGAACAAATTCTTCACTGCAAATTAGCTCAAAGTTGCCTAGATGCACCTGGAATCACTTAGCTCTGAGTATATTGAAGTCACAATGAAAAATGAATTCAAATTCTACCCTTTTGATGAAAAATTCCTCCATTAATGCTAGGTACCATAATGATGTAGTGCATGATAGACTACCATCCACTCACTAGCTCGGCAGAAACTTGCGACTCGACGATCAAACAAAACTTCCATTACTCCCGACCTCGCTCGGTTGAGTCTATGACTGACCTTGCTCGGTAAGGCCTGATCTCATGTGATCCCTTTGTATCTAAAAAATCGATTTGGATCTTTTGCTTTTTTTCATTTGGAACTATTTGAGATATGACTTGATGACATAGTTCCAATTCCTCCTTTTAAGAATCTAGTTGGAAATCGTGGAGTCACCCACTTCTTGAGTGACATGGCCATCATTTGAACTGTTGCTCTCAGTAGATTTGGGAACCCACTACTATCTCATCTACTTCCTAATGCTATCATCTTTAACTTTCTTCTCATCTTTAATTCTTCCTATGTTCATGCAGTTTTTAGCTATATGACCAATTTCAGTGCATGTATAACATCTTACTGTTGAATCTCTCTTTCTCAAGTGATGCCTTTTACAGTCTATGTCAATGTGTCCATATTCTCCACAATAGTGACATCTACACCAAGTATTGTAGTCCCAACCAAATATTGATTTAACAATTTGTTCAGCTAGATTGAATGGTTTGGATTTGCATTTAGATGCCTTGTGACCTTGTTTCTTGCATTTGTGACATTTACCTTCAATTTTTGATTTCTCCTTGTATTCATTAGCTTTATGACCATGTTTACTACAATTGTAGCATTTTCCATTGAATTTTGCCTTTCCATTGCTCCAACATTTATTTGATGTATGACCTAACTTACCACAATGATTGCAAGTAGGTCTTTGATTCCTTTGGGCACCTTGTTTAGAAGATTCACCTTCTTCTTTGTAACCAAGTCCTACTTTACCTTTTTACCTATGAAGATTCTACAAACTTTGTTGATTCAATTGATCCATGTCTACTTGAGATTTCATCATCCTTTCATTGAGTTTCTTTTTAGATAGTAGATCAGCTTTCAATCTTTCATTGATTTGTCTTTCAGTTATTGAATCATTCCTTAAACTTTCATTTTCAGATCTCAAATTCATGATTTCCTCATTTGCATTGGAGAGTTGATTGATAAGACTTTCTTGCTGAAGGGATTGATTTTGATTTGCATTGTTCTTGTCTCCAAGTCTCCACTTGCCTTATTCCTTTGTTCCAAAATTTCACACATTCTTATTGACTGAATTTCTTGTTCTCTTTTCAATTTTCTTACCTCTTCTTGCAGAGAGCCATTCTTTTCTAGGAGTTCTTCGATTGCCTCATCAACTTCATTTGAATTGCTTGAAGGGAAAAATTCTTCAATCTTTTCTTCAACATACTGATGGTCATTTATCTATCTTGCAAGTTCCTTCCTTATTTTCAATGATTGGGAAAGATGCTCTTTTTCTTCCTTGAGTTGAACCATGGCCATTTCCAAATCTAGCTTTTCATTCTCAATAGCTTTATCAAGTCTGAATATCTCCATTGTCCTTGATCTTTGCTCAAGCTATCAAACTTTATCCTAAGAACCACAAAGCTCTGATACCAATTGTTGGAAATAATCAAGACTAGCTAGGTTATTGAGAGGGGAGGGGTGAATCAGTAACCTCAAAAACTTTAAATCAATTTAGCACTTAGCAATATAAATCATTCATCGTTCATCCATCTAACCTATTGTATGCATGAGAAAGATAAACATTCATAACACATGAACATAGTATTTTCGTGACCCAGAAACCTTCCAAAGAGAAAGTAAAACTAGGGTGGGGATGATACCCACAAAACTTCACTACTATAGTATAAAGTTGGCTTGTTAGGGCTTACATTGACCACTTCTGATGATCTGCCCTATTAAGAGCAATTTGGACTGCTAGGTCCATCTTGTTAGAGGTTTTACAAACACACAATGAAGTATGCACTCTGTTAGGGGATTTATACAAAGACTGTTAAGTCTACCCTATTAAAGGATTTTGAAAATTGATTCACCTATCAAGATGAAATAGTAGATCTAACTTATAACTTAATTTCTAAAAAGTACAGATCACCTCTTGTGATTGATATGTCTTTTTTGCTCCTTAATGACCTTCCTATATACTTTTCTCTACTGTTGATTCACATTCACTCTTTAAAACATTACATGTCCATTTCATTGACATACTTATCCATGTATTGCAAATGATACAATACATTACATATATACCATCCCAATATTTACAAATACAAGGTCAGCTAAAACACAAGTAAACAAAATATTACTGAGTCAGCCAAATAGTAGAAAACTTAGGTTCTTCAAGATGACTTGGTGAACTTCTGATACTCAGCATCCACTATGTTACTCGGCATCTTCATGCACTTGGTAGAAGTAGAAGCTTGGCCCATACTAATCACACAATTTAGCTTGGAACTTGGTAACCATTGGAGACTCGGTAGATATAGTGTTACTCGGTAGATACTGAAACCTTCATTTACCTTGTTGTCACTCGGTAAACACTACACATCCATCACTCTATAGAAACTAGCTTCTCATCATACAAACTAATGACTTGGTAGACATTGTGAAACTTAGTAACTACTATCTATTTGGTGAACACTGTAAGCTCGGTAAACACTGGTAAACTACATACTCACTCGGTAGCTTCAAGAATGTTGGGTGTGAACTGCTTAACTGTTCAACTTACTAGGTAACCACTGAATGCTTGATATAAACTATAGACTAATTGATGAGCTCAGTGAACATTTAGAATTGAATAAGTGTTGTCACTAATGAAAAATACAACATAATTCCAACAATATCCTATTTAGGTCTATCTTGGTTCTACCTCTTTTGTTCTAGGGTCAAGAACATACCCCAAATTGGTTTTAGGAGAAAAACATAATTCATTACAAATCTATTCTAGGGAGCTATAATTACTAATTTAGAGAAAAGCTAGTCCATCTACAAGTGGCTTTTAAACTATTTGTAATCAGATATTGTTCCAAGTTTAGGCATTTAAGAGTTATAATTAAAAAGAACAAATATGTTTACCAACAGACACCTAGGGACATATGTTGACATGAAATGTGTTGGAATGGGTCATAGGTAGTCCTATGACCCCTTTTGACCCATTTGATCAAACCAAATAGGTCCCTAGGGTTTCCTAGGACACCTAGGGACATATGTTATCATGAAATGTGTCAAAAGTGGTCATAGGTTGTCCAATGACCCAGGTCCTAGGACCCCTAGGGACATATGTTGTAATTAAATGCATTGAAAAGGGTCATAGGTTATCCTATGACCTCTTTCAACCCATTCAATCAAATAAAATAGGTCCCTAGGGGCCCTAGGACCCTTAGGGACATATGTTGTCATGAAACGTGTCGAAAGGGGTCATATGTTGTCCTATAACCCCTTTTGACCCATTCAATCAAATGAAATAGGTCCCTAAGGGTCGTAGGGATAAATGTTGTCATGAAATGCATTGAAAGGGGTCATAGCTTTTCCTATGACCCCTTTCAACTCATTTGATCAAACAAAATAGGTCTCTAGGGGTCCTAGAACCCCTACGAAGATATGTTGTCATGAAATGCATTAAAAGTTGTCATAGGTTGTCCTATGACCACTTTTGACCCATTCGATCAAACAAAATAGGTCCCTAGGGGTCCTAAGACCCCAAGGGACATATGTTGTCATGAAATGCATCAAAAGGGGTCATAGGTTGTCCTATAACCCCTTTTGACCCATTTGATCAAACAAAATAGGTTTCTAGGGGTTCTAAGACCCCTAAGGACATATGTTGTCATGAAATACATCAAAAGGGATCATAGGTTGTCCCATGACCCCTTTTGACCCATTCAATCAAATGAAATAGGTTCATAAGGGTCCTAGGACCACTAGGGATATATGTTGCCATGAAATGCATCAAAAGGGGTCATTGGACAACCTATGATGCCTTTCAACCCATTTGATCAAACGAAATAGGTCCCTAGGGGTTCTAGGATACCTAGGACATATGTTGTCATGAAAAGCATCGAAAGGGGTCATAAGTTGTCTTATGACCCGTTTCTACCTGTTTGATCAAACAAAATAGGTCCCTAGAGGTCCAAGGACCCCAAGGGACATATGTTGTCTTGAAATATATTGAAAGGGGTAATATATTATCCTATGACCCCTTTCGACCCATTTGATCAAATGAAATAGGTCCCTGGGTGTCCTAGGATCCCTAGGGACATATGTTGTAATGAAATGCATCAAAAGGGGTCATAGGTTTTCCTATGACCCCGTTCAACCCAATTGATCAAACAAAATAAGTCCCCAGGGGTCCTAGGACCCCTTAGGATATATGTTGTCACAAAATGCATCAAACAGGGTCATAGGTTATCCTATGACCCATTTTGACCCATTTGATCAAATAAAATAGGTCCTTAGGGGTCAAAAGGGGTCATAGGACAACCTATGACCCCTTTCAATGCATTTCATAACAACATATGTCCTATGACCCCTTTCAACTCAATTCATAACAATATATGTAGGACATATGTTCTTATGAAATGCATAGAAAGGGGTCATAGGTTGTCTTATGACCCCTTTTCACCCATTCGAGCAAACATAATAGGTCCCTAGGGGTCCTAAGACCCTTAAGGACATATGTTATCATGGAATGCATCAAAAAGGGTCATAGGTGTTATTATGACCCCTTTCAACCCATTCGATCAAACCAAATAGGTCCCTAGGGTTCTTAGGACCCCTAGGGACATATGTTGTCATGAAATGCATCAAAAGGGATCATAAGTTTTCCTATGACCCTTTTCAACCCATTCGATCAAATCAAATAGGTCCCTAGGGGTCCTAGGACCTCCTGGGACATATGTTGTAACAAAATGTGTTGAAAGGGATCATAGGTTGTCCTATGACCCCTTTCAACCCATTCGATCAAATCAAATAGATCCCTATGGGTCCTAGGACCCCTAGGGAAATGTTGTAATGAAATGCATTGAAAGGGTTCATAGACCTATGGTGACAGGACACAAGTTGTCAAAGAATGATGATTCAGCTGATGTGAATCAAACATTGTACAAGTCTATGATTGGAAAATTGCAATATGTAGTGCATAGCAGACCTGACATTGCATTATCTATTGGGATTGTTGCAAGATTCTCTGGTAATCCTAAGGATAATTATTTTATGATTGTTAAGAGAATTATGGTATATCTGAAATGAATAGAAGATTATGGTCTATACTACAAGAAAAATATAAAAAATTGAGTTGAGAGCCTACACAGATGTTGATTGAGCTGGAAAAATTGATGATAGAAAGAGCACAAGTGGTGGAACATTGATGATAAAAAGAGCTTAAGAGTATGAATGCTTGAAGGGTGAAAAAGCTATTAGAGCTTAAGTGTGCGAATGCCAAGCAGAATAGAGGACTGAAATAGAGATTTGTGATCTGCAAGTGAGTTGTAATTTGTTATCAAATCAAGCCTTGCTATTACTTTCTAACCATTGTATCAGTCTAGGGTAAATCCTTTGGATTAAGGTTGACCTTATAGTCATTTATAAATCCTTTAACTAGGTGACATTCTAATGGAATGATCTAAAGTTCTCTAACAAGGCTCACTCCTAACAAGGTGGTTAAAATCCTTTAACTGGGTCACATTTAATAGTGTGTATTATAACCTTTAACAGGGTTTGCCTTTCATAGGGCATCACTTTAGAAAAGTGACAATTAGTAGCATGTTACTAGTGGTTTTTTCCAAATTGGGTTTCTACATAAAATCCTTGTGTCAAATGTGTTATTGAATTTGTTATGTTTCATGTTTACATTTTTGCAAAGTTGTTTTGACCTAGGATAGTAACCTATAAAACTTAAGTATTGTATGATCTAATGGATGCATGCATAATAAGGTTTTATGGATATAGGTCTACTATGAATTGAAAAGTTTTATTTGTGCATATGGACCTTGGATAACTAATTCACCCCCTCTCAATTATTCTAAAGAATTCTAACAATATGAATAGATCTCTTTCTACTTCACTACATTCTTCAAGCTTTTATTCTTTTATAATTGCCTTGTTGCTTTTCATCAAAAGACAATAACCTGGACCCATACACAACATATGAGTCTTCATCTTATCCTTCCAACTATCATAGTTCACCCCATTAAATTTAGGACTATCCTTTCTAAAAATATTTGTCATAGATATCCCAAAGTTGTTAAGCTTTATCTTCAAGGACTTGATGCTCTGATACCAATTGTTAGAACATATAGTCCAATAATATAACTAAGGGTGGAGGTGAATCACTTATCTAATTATTATCCCAATTATCAACCTTAATCAAACTTAACCATGTGAATAATATAATCAGAAACTACAACAAGATACTCATGCACAATAACACTAGATATGTTAATTAGGACAACCCTTGACCAGAGGGAAAATCCTGATGGGGATGGTACCCACAAGATGGTGTACTATTATAAATATTCCTTGTTAGAGGATAGACCTTGTTAGGAGTCTATAATAGCATTTAGTACATATCAGTCCCTGTTAGGAGACTTTGATTCCTTGTTAGGAGATTCCAACTCCGTTGGGAGTTGTAGAAGGCAAATGGACCCACTGTCCAAATAGCTTCAAGGGCAAGACCAATGAACCCATTGTCCAAATGATCTTTGTATTATTCCTTGCAGAATAATAGAATTTAAATGTACTTCCTTCCTCTTTCTTTGTCTTGTTAACTAGACTTTTGGTCTATCTAATCTTGATAATAGATCATGAACTTTGCATCCAATAATCCCTTGGATTTCTTACTCACTTTCACCAACACTCTGCTCCTTTTTGCACTTCACATTCAATACTCGATATGCTCACTTCCTCATCTTTTTTTATAAAAAAGGAAAACATCTTTCCTTTATACCCTATCCTCAAAATAATTCCTTGATTCATCCTTAAGGCTTTCCCAATTATTTATATTAAGATAATTGATTAATTCACAATTACAATAGCATTGCTAGCTTACAATTTATACAAAACTTCACACGCACAACTTCATGACCTACACACTTTCTGATGTCACCATCAAAGTGTCCTTTATCATTGACTAATCATGCATCACCATATTATATTTCTACTAGATGATATAATAGGATCATAAAAAATTCCTTTCCATGCACTTTGTCTTTGCACTACTCTCTATAAATCACTTATAGCTTTAGTACATCATTGGCTTAGATGTTGTGCATTTCACCTTTTCATCAAGACACAAGGTATGGCATGTCCCTAAATGCACTTCACTTGTACATCAAAACTCTATTCATACAAGTACAATCTCTGTCTATTATTTTGTCAGTCTTTACAAACATACTACTATGTTAACATCAATGACAAACATAGTCATGAATGCAACATGTCAATACTCTCTAATGCTTAGGATACTCCCCCAAAGTAATATCATCATCATTCATGCTAACAAGTCTAACTTGTATCTACTAAATAATAATGAACTAAAATTAGAGAGAATAGACACATAAGGGTCTGAGTTACTCAACTTTGGCTAAAGTGCAGTCGCCACACTCATGACTTTCCTGACAATGATCTCGATAGTCTGAGAAATTGAGACTTCACTATTTATTAGAATTAAGACAACCTACTGATGTATGAATGTATTTATACCACTCTTTTTTGGCAAATTCAACAAGAATATTATAACGCATACAAAATATTTGGCGAAGCCTGTGTAATGAAAACATGTATTTTGGAATTTCCAAGGTAAATATGGTTCATCCATTATACAACCATGCATAATATAGTGGGGAAATTAAATTAGTGTGTGACACTCGTCCACATATTTTGGGGGTGAATTTTGTCCCACTACTAAAATATTTTAGATTGGCTATTTTAGTTCAAAAGGAAATCTGATGGCATAAATCATGTGGTGATGGGCTCGGGGGTTTGACTTATATTTGGTAAACTTGGGGTATCACACCATACAACATATGTAGGAAAAATTTACCAAACTGACATTGGTCGATGGGAGAAATTTTTCAAATGGTGGATATTCACCACTAAAGTGAACCCTGGTAGATAGTTTCAAGTCGTCATTTATGGCAACATATTACTTGTATGAAGTAAGTATTATGAAGGTAAAATTTTGGGTTGAAGAGTTAGGAAATTGTCTGAGTATCACATAGTTTATATGTTAGCACAAACACCTTTTTTATTGGTGCAGTTCATATATAGTGAGTTAGCACATGCATAGTTACCTAGAGATAGTCTAGAGTGTCAATATATCATACCTATGTCTATGAGTCTTTATAAGTAGTATGGATAGAGATATAAATATTTAGCTATTATAGGTTTGCATAAGTAGAATAGGACAAAGATAAGGAAAATAATATTTAAGTTAAGGAATTTTTTTGTTTACCAAAACAAGCTTTTAACCAATTAGGGACGACATCCTAGATGTTAACCCTAAGTGAGAAAAGTATGATTTTGTATTTTTGGACACATGTGAAGGCATGAAGGCTAGTAGAACATAATAACTTGGTATAAAGGAAAGAACTTTAGATGTGAATTTTTGTGATGTCTATGACATTGTTATGATATTTTTTTGTGATGTGAATTTGATGTTGAGAGAAATAAGAGGTAATATATGTGAAGATTGTACAACGAGCTACAAAGGTCAAATCAAATATTGAAGTTATTAGCATTAGCAAGAGGTTTTATATCTATATCTTTTGTGTACAAAATATTATTGTATATTGCATGTTTGGGCAGTGAGTGTTGGAAATATTCAAGACTGTGCTAAGTTACTAAGAGGGGAGGGGTGAATCAGTAACTTCTAAAACTTTAACATTTAGTATTTAGGGTTTTGGGTTTTGGGTTCTTAAACCAATAAATCAATTAGCACTTAATTCATCACATCTGATCTAATTGCATGCATGAGAAACTAAAAACATGAAAGCATCCATAACACTTGAATACAAAAATTTGATGACCCACAAACCATCCAAATAGAACGTAAAACTGGGGTGGGGATGATACCCACAAACTTTAGTACTACAACATAAAGTTGGCTTGTTAAGGCTAACATTGATCACTTCTAATGATCTACCTTGTTAGGAGCAAGTAGGACTGCTAGATCCACCTTGTGAGAGGATTTACAAACATACAATGAAGTATGCACTTGGTAAAGAGATTTAGAAAAGACTATTAGGTCTACCTTGTTAAAGGATTTTGATTGGTTCACCTATTAGGATGAAGTAGTAGATCTTTGATTTGCAACTGAGTTTGATGATAGAGATTCCTTAGTGTACTGATCACCTTTTTGTGATAGATTTGTCACTACTTCTCCTTGTACTGATATGGCCTTTATAATTCTTTATATGTTGTATTCACAATACATATGCTTTCACATTTGTATTCTCATTCATGGTTACACACACACTAGATATGATACAATACATCACATATTTATACCAATCCAATTTACAAAATTACAAAGTTAGTCATGACACAAGTTAACACAAATATCACAAATACGGCCCACATGAAGATACTCAAGTTTTGAAGACTGACTCAGTGAGGTTCTGATACTCAGCATCCACTGTCACTGCTTGGCATCATCATGCTCTTGGTAGATATAGAAGCTCAATCCATATTGATCACTTTCAAGTAGTCTTGAACTCGATCAGCACCGATGACTTGGTAGATATTGTGCAACTCGGCAAACACTGAATCACTTAGTTATCACAAAGTAACTCAATTAACACTGGCTTCACATCATCTAAACTATGAACTCAATAGATACTACAATTCTCGGTAAACATAGGCTTCACATCACATGAACTACAAACTCAGTAACCATTGATAAACTTAGTATACAATGAAATGCTTTGTTTGAACTGTAGGACTTCACACTAACTAAATCTGCTCAGGAACCACTGAGATTAGTCCAAAGGCTTGGTAGTTGTATAGAATCTGAATAATTGTGTGTCACTAATAAAAAACTTGACTAATATGTCAAAAATCTCCCCCTTTGGCATTAGTGACAAAAACACTTATTAGCCCAAAACTGGATACCTTGTATTCATCACCATGTGATACTAGCTTGGTCTATTTTGAGATTTTTTGAAATTGATCTTTTTAAGGTATATATAGAGTAGTTTTTCAACATAGCATATTTCTCCCTCATACTATGTGTTCTACTATGTACATGTAACTTTTCTCTTATATCATAACATATCTCCCCCTGTAACTTTTCTCCCATATCTCATCTCCCCCTTTTTGACAGTAATGCCAAAGATTTATTCTAACATATTTACATGTAGACACCAAAATGAGATAAGAATTCAGAGTGTACCTTGAGGGAAATTGCCAAAGTTTTATCCTAGTTTTCTTGCAATACCTTGCATGTATGGATGGCAATTTGCACTTCTGCTGATAATTCAATCATATGGTCAGCAATAGAGAAGTTGTTATCAAGAATCAAAGTCTTTGAATATACAATGTTTTTTTGCATAGAATCCATGGCTAGAAGGATCATATTTTGTATGTCAACCAATGTTGAGCGGATCCTTGCCTCTTATCTTAACAATTCAGCTTGCAAGTCTGACAAAATTTTGATCTTCTTAAAATGTGCAGAACTTGAACTAGGATCAAGTTGTAGCTATTGAGCACTTTCTTTAAGATCTATATCAAATTTTTAAAAAAAATCCTTAACTTCCTTAGTATACTTAATGACATCACATAGTTTTTCAAAAAGTGATGACACATTTGAACAGGATGCCTCAAGATTGACCAAAATTGTTGAAAGCTCAAATTGATGAATGACTATTTGCTAAGTAATGTGCTCCAACACTTTATTATTGAATTTATTTTCAGCCTTTTCAACTAGTTTTTCTTGACCTTCGATGTCCTCATTGAACTTTTGGATTGCCTCTCCAAGCTGAAACAAAATAGGTTGAGAAGAATCAACCTCAATTCCAATAGCCTTGGTCAATATTTTCTTGGCATCATCTATAATCTTATATTCTCTATCTCTCTCCTCTCTCAATCTTTGTTGTTTGGCCTTTTTCTAGAGGAGTTCACCAAATATGTGTATTTGGTCTACAAAAAGATTGTAGATATCCCATTTGGGAATTTCTATTTCCTCATCCAAATATATATCTTCTTCTATCTCCTTTCCTTTCAAAAATTGTGTACTCGATTGAACCTTAGCTTCAACTTTCCTTGCACTTATTGCTTTTGTGCCCGGAATGGAAGCAATAGTAGACATACTCGAGCTTGTAGTAAAAATTGATATAGTACTGACTGATGGAATACTTACAGAGATGCGAGAAGAATCCAAAATTGACGAAGTCAAAATTGTAGAATCCAAAACTGAAGTAGACAAAACTAGAGAGCTTACCATGGATGCACTCAAAATTGAAGAAGTTAAAATTGGAGAGGTGATGACTAAAGAACTCAACTCGACAGATGAAGAGGGAGTCTGTAGCTAGGTTGATGAAGTGGAAGTCACTTTTTTCAATGATATGTTGAGCTGAGTTGGGGCAAAGAGTGATTGGACATTTGATGTATCAATAGTAGTCACGTCCAAACTTGCTGAAGTTGTCTCCATACTTGATGTAGTCAAAGGTTTTATCAGGGAGTGAGGAAGTGAGGCAATGAATATAGCAACTATCTTGAATAGATCAATCTCCTCGTCATCTTACTTATCTTCCTCGGTAACTCCTTCACCTTGATCCTCTTCATCTTCCTCATTATCAAAATGAATCACTTCTTCAACATTTTCCTCCTCATCTTTCTCCTTATCTTCTTCTTCATCAACATAATTTATGTCAATTAGATATTCACTTGGTTTATGAAGATGATAAATGTTCTTCCAAGTTTTTGTAGCATTCTTAACAACATGCTCTATATCCTTAATCAAAACTAAACAAGTATTAAATCTTAGAGTTAGTTTTTCTTCATTTTTCTTTAAAGACTCTTTAACCTCAACATCTAATATGCTTGGTAGTAATTGCCTTAGGGTTTGTGCATAAATTTCTTTTACTATCTTCATGGAAAAATCCCATCTTGGCTTTAACTTCTCCAACAATTCACTAGAGACTTGAGAGGTGATCTATTCTAGGGAGTACTTCCATTTACCCATTTTTCTTAGCACTAGTTCTTCAAATTTTTTTGACTCTGCCTCTATCCTTGTCTCATATTTCAAAGATTTAAAATTTGTTAGTCCATCTCCTTCTTCCATTTGATTCAATTTTTCTTGAAAGGTGGGTGGAGGTTTGCTGAAAACAATGTGACTTCCTTTCTTCTTTGACCTCCTTGTGAAGATTGTAGTAGATGATTTTGCAGGTTTGGTGATGATCACCTTGCCCTTTTTCTTCAAAGGTTCTTCTTCTTTCTCTAATTCTTCTTCATCCTCTACCTATTCCTCATCTTCACCTTTACCCTCGGTTAACATGAGAGGTGCACTAGATTTTAGTTTGGCTATCCTTCTCTTTCCTTTGTTAACCGCTTGAGGGAGCTTTATCTCTAGCTCTATTCTTACCTTAGCCTCTTCATAAGTACCAAAATAAGGGGCTTTGGGATCAATAGGTTCAATAACAAGGGCTTCAATGATATCCTTGGTCTCATCAATGTTTACCTCATAGCCAAGAGGCTTGACCCACACAACTCTAGGCTTAGTTGCCTGGATGTATACCTTGTCATAGTCCACTATGAAGCATACATCATCCTTGTAGTCCTCAACTAACTTCTTAGGTATCCTGAACCTATTGTTCATTTTTTCTTTGAGCACATTGAAGTAGTTGTCCATGATGTTTCCATAGTTTTCACACATTTTTGCAATATATTCATTTATTTGGTATAGTACAGGCACATCTTTTCTCCAAACTACAATGTCTTTAGAAAGGAAGAACTTCTAGACATAAAAGAATAAACAGGTTAATAGAGAACTGAATTTGCACAGGTTATTCTTGGAAGTTCCAATACTTTCCATATTCTTATTGATTTACCTCAATAATAACTCGGCAAGGTCATAAGATAAGTTGTTCTTCACCACTTTATATGCCAAATATATAGCTTCACTTGATGCACTATTAAGATGGCTTGAAATATATATCTTATGAGCTATAACATGAATTCCAAACTTCAACTCTTCATCAATAACACTGCTTATTTTCATACCTCTATCAGCCCATTTGGCTAGGGTTTTCTTCTCCAACTCTGCTCGACCTAGGGTTTTAGTTGTTTTGGCTTTGGTGAGCATGGGAAGGTCAATGATTCAATGAATCATTTTCTTGGTTATCAATATTGGATGCTCTAACCACAGTTGTCCGCTATGCACCCAACTAAGGATATACCTAATCCATTTAATTTGAAACTCTCAGGGCATATGGGGAATGTGAGTTAATCCTTTTGCTTCCAAATTTTGATGCTCGGGTTTCAGGGTTCCATCAACACATAACTATCCTTAGGAATCATCCATCTCCAGAGTACCAATTTCTTGAATTGCACATTTAAAATGACTTTGAATGTTATTAACAAGAAGTACCTTGGGAGGGATTTGAGATTGAGCTCTGCTTGGGTCTAGGGTTTCAGCAACCGCAGGCACGAACTTGAAATCTGGCACCTTCCATTCAACACCTTGAACCAACATGTCAAAACCTTTCTTGACCTTGCTACTACTGGATGCCATTTTCACTCGGTAGCTTGAGAGAACTTCAAAAACTTTTGCAAGAAATTTTCTCAAGTCGCTTGATCATACAGAAAATAGCTCTTCACAATAACACTCAAACATTTACGGTAAGAAATGAATTTGCTTCCATGCCTTTCATTAAAAATTTTCCATTAATGCTCAGTACGATGGTAGATGAGTTAATATTATGCTTGACAGTCTATCATCCACTATTCTGTATTGATCACTCAGTGAAGTTTCCATGACTTGGTAACCATAAGTGCCTTCATTACTCCTGACTTTGCTCGGTAGAGTCTATGACCCAACCTTACTCGATAGAGAAGGTAACTTGGTAACAACTAATACAGATCTTCCTCAATGCTCCCTTTGTATCTTGCATACAGATTTGGATCTTTGTTACCTTTCAACTAGAATTGATTTTGATGCCTTCTTTGATAGCCTGGTTCCAATTCTTCCTTGAGAACTTAATTAGAAATGGTAGAGTCACGCAATACTTGAGCGACTTGACCATCATTACTCAGACCAGTATCCTTGGTAGACTTAGAAATCCATTGTTGTCTCATCTGCTTTCGAATGTTATCAGCCTTTGTCTTCTTCTCATCTTCAATTTTACTAGTATTCATACAATTCTTGGCAAAATGACCAAGTTTTGTACAAATGAAACAACTTTTAGTGGTATCTCTTTTCCTCATATGATGTTTAACACAATTCATACCAATGTGTCCAAATTCTCCATAGTAATGACATCTACACCAAGTATTGTAGTCCTAACCAAATATTGCTTTCATAATTTGTTCTATAGGATTCAATGTCTTTGTTTTGCATTCTAATGCCTTGTGTCCATGTTTCTTACATTTATGACAATTGCCTTCAAATTTTGGTTTCTCTTTGCATTCATTAGACTTATGACCATGTTGATTGCAATTGTAGCATTTTCCATTGAATTTTTCTTTTTCATTACTCCAACATTTATTTGATGTATCACCTATCTTACCACAGTGATTACAAGTAGGTCTTTGATTCTTTTGAGCACCTTGTTTGGAGGATTCACCTTCTTCTTTGTATCCAATTCCTACTTTTCCTTTTTGCCTATAGAGGTTTTTCTCATTCAGTCGATCCATGTCTACTTGAGATTTCATCATTCTTTTATTGATTTGCTTCTCAATTTTTAGTTCATTTCTCAATCTTTCATTGATTTGTTTTTTAAATCTTAGCTCATTTTTTACACTTTCATTGATTTGTCTTTCAAAATTTAGATCATTCCTTATTCTTTCATTTTCAAGTCTTAGGCTCATGATTTCCTCATTTGAATCGTAGAGCTGATCAATAAGGTCTACTTGCTAAAGGGATTGGTTCTAGATCTCATTGTTCCTTCCATCCATCTTTTATTTTATCTTGTTTCTCTATTCCAAGACTTCACATAACATTACTAACTGAATTTCTTGTTCTCTTTTCAACTTTCTTACTTCTTCTTGCAGGGAACCATTCTTCTCTGGGAGTTCTTTGATTACATAATTTGCTTCATCTGAAATGCTTGAAGGGTGAAAGTCTTCAATTCTTTCTTCAATGTAGAGATGATCATTCATTTGATTTGCAAGTTCCTTTCTTTTTTTCAAGGATTGGGAAAGTTGCTCCTTAGCTTTCTTGAGTTGGGCAATAGCCATTTCCATATCCAATTTTTCATTGTCAATAGCTTTGTCAAGTCTGAATATCTCCATATCCTTGACCTTTGCTCAAGTTGTTTGATTTTCTCCTAAGAACCACAAAGCTCTGATACCAATTATTAGAAATATTTGAGACTATGCTAAGTTACTAAGAGGGGAGGGGTGAATCAGTAACTTCTAAAAAATTTAACAATTTCAATTCTTAAACCAATAAATCAATTAACACTTAATTCATCACATCTGATCTAATTGCATGCATGAGAGACTAAAAACATGAAAGCATCCATAACACTTGAACGCAAATATTTGGTGACCCAGAAACCTTCCAAATAGAAAGTAAAACCCTGTGGGAATGATATCCACAAAATTTGGTATTGCAGCACAAAGTTGGCATGTTAAGGCTTACATTGATCACTTCTAATGATCTCCCCTATTAGGAGCAAATAGGATTCCTAGATCCACCTTGTGAGAGGATTTACAAACATAAAATGAAGTATGCACTTGGTAAATAGATTTAGAAAAGACTATTAGGTCTACCTTGTTAGAGGATTTTGACTAGTTCAGCTACTAGGATGAAGCCGTAGATCTTTGATTTGCAACTAAGTTTGCTGATAGAGATTCCTTAGTGTACTGATCACCTTTTTGTGATAGATTTTTTATTGTTGCTCCTTGTACTGATATGGCCTTTATAATTCTTTATATGTTGTATTCACAATACATATGCTTTCACATTCGCATTCTCATTCTTGGTTACACACACACTAGATGTGATACAATACATCACATATATATACCAATCCAATTTACAAAATTACAAAGTTGGCCACAACACAAGTTAACACAAATATTACAAAGTTGTCCCACATGAAGATACTCAAGTTTTGAAGCCTAACTTGGTGAGGTTCTAATATTTAGCATCCACTGTCACTACTTGGCATTGTCATGCACTTGGTAGACATAGAAGCTTGGTCCATACTGATCACTTTCAAGTAGTCTTGAACTTGGTCTACACTGGTGACTCAGTAGATATTGTGCAACTCGACAACCACTGAATCACTTCGTTATGATGAAGTAGCTTGGTTAACACTGGCTTCACATCACATGAACTATGAACCTAGTAGATATTGCAATGCTCGATAAACATAGGCTTTGCATCACATGAACTCTGAACTCGGTAACCACTGATAAACTTGGTATATACTGAAATGCTCGGTTTGAACTGTAGGACTTCACACTAACTAAATCTACTCGGTAACCACTGAGATTAGTCCAAAGGTCTTAGTAGCTATACAAAATCTAAATAAGTGTGTGTCACTAATAAAAAACTTGACTAATATGTCAACAATGAGCTCATCTTGTATAATTTTTTGTAATTTTAATAACAAATCCTAACATTGTTGAGACTTCTAACAAGGCCTAGTCCTCTAACAAGGACTGGGACACTATATAGATGTAATAGACTCCTAATGTTGTCAATATTTTTCACAATATACTTTTGATTAGTGGATCATTTTTTGGGTACCATCCCCACTGAGATTTTTCCTTGGATAGTGTTTCCCTAGTTAACAAATAATGGTTCTATGAGTTTCATTGTGTTATTGTTATGTTTTTGTAGTTTTATCAAATGTGCATGTTTTAAGATTATAAAAGACATCCATATATTGGGAAAAAAGTTGTGAAATATTGATTCACGTGCCCCCCCCTCCCCCCTGCCCCATACCCCCCTCTCAGTACTATTTCTAACACTCGTTAGTCTCCTTCAAACTTTTATACCTGAAATAGCTAAGATAGGTATAAGTACAAGGCTACCTCCCTCATTTTGGGATCCATCACATGAATTCAAATCCAATCCAAGAAATTACAATTTAATTAAAGAACTCAAGAATTTAAGGAGCAATAAGCTTCATTTAAGCATCAAGCATGGAATATATACAATAATTTCAAGGTCATATCTCATGTGTAAAGGTATTTTTTTTCTTCTTGTCTTAGATCTAAGGTCAAGAATGCATCGAGAAAACTTTCAAGCATCTTAATTAGCAATTCAACATTTTTTTATGTATAACATCATATCTAGCCTCTATTATTGACATCACACTTTTTCCTTTTATGAAATCTCAATCCAATTTCAAGGTTGAATCCTATATAAGAGTTTTACTATAAAAACTCATTTCTTCCAAAATTTCCCCCATTTTCTATGTACATGTAACAGGAGGTGGAACTATAGATTTGGTTACAGATAGATCTAACAATCTTCTAAAATTCCACTATTATTTTAATCTCTTTTTGGTTGATCAAGGGTACATCTTGACATTAGCAAAAACTCTAGGACCACCCTCTACAATCAAATTCATGTCTGGCAAGCATTTTAGGCTAAGATTGCTTTCCCAAGTTAATTAGTTTCTATTACCTAGATTTGGACCTTGGTTTTTATTATCATTCTTCTATATGTTTGAATCTATGCATTTTTCTTTATTGTATCATCTATCATCCTATTTTATTTATTTCTTCATTCCAAATTATATTAATCATTCATTTATATTAATCATTCATTAAAATCTTAGAAAATAGGAAAACTAGTACACTTGTGTTGACCCAATCGGTCTCATTAGAATAACGAAGGGCAATTGGTGTCATAAATACTTCACAGACAAAGAGTGTGGTCATTGATTGGCAATTGGTCAATAAAAGAACACCATCTCATGAGAGTTGGTAGACATTTTCATCGGTCTGCACAAGAGATGAAGAAAAGACTAAGATTTTCATAGTCAGCATAAAGAGTCATTGCTATGCAATGGAAGATTTGGCATAGCAAGAATTTGAATTGGGGTTAGTATTATGACAATAACAATTGAATACATAAAGGAAAAATAAATCGAGGCTAGACCCAAATTAGACTGGCAGAGCTACTTTTCTAGGCCCTACAATATAGGTGCCATGAGTTGTCTATGTACCACTTATTAGTGTGAATTCATATTTTATATTCATTGGTTTGGGCATGATTATCATCTAGGATTGTGACACCTAGAAACAAGAGGACTTCATGCATCTGAAAAAGTAGTTGATACAGAAGAGAAGTGAGAGTTGGTGTGTGTGAAAAGAAGTGTAAAATGGTGCATTGAACTAGTTTGAAGGAAGAATAGAATGAAAAATGAGAGATGTTGAGAAGAAGATCAAGATGGAAACTTACATCCACCTATAAGCAGAATTTGTGCATTGCAGATAGGAGAAACAAAGAGAGAAAGGAAGATTGATACTAAGAATATCATAGATCTTTCCCAAGTGGCAAGAGGAGATACATTATCTTCTAAAGGTATTTACTAAAGATATATTAGGAAAGGAGTGCTACACATATATATCACATTTGATTTGTCTCTAATGATTGTAATCATATTGTAAGCTCTTAATCAAGTATGCTACAATAGAAAGCATATGTTAAATCCTTTAAACAGGTGCCTCTCAGAAGAAGTGCTAAATCATGTAACTAGGTAGACTTAGGAGGTTGTTTGTAATCATAATAGGTTACTAACATTATTAATTGGGTGTGTTCCTAGAAGGAAAAAGTCATAGCTCTTAATCAATAAACCTTTTATTTGTAGTTAAAGGTTAGTGGATATATTATTCCCACTATGGTTTTCATCCTCTCATCGAGGGTTTCCATGTACAAAATTTGTTTGTCCATTGATGAATGTTTTTTTTTGTGAGTTTACATGTTTCTATTTTACTACATTCATAATTGTGTTATTGCTCAAGTGGATTTTGTTCAATATATTTGGAGTGGTTAAGATAATAACTAGTTTTGGAGTAGGTATTGATTCACCCACCCTCTGAGTATTGATTGGGACCAACAACCTATTTATCTCTTAAATTCTCTTAAGCCTGGTGATTTTTTTCCTCTTAGTGTTGTATGTGTGTGTGTGTGTGTGTGTGCATGCACGCGTGTGCGAGAGAGAGAGAGAGAGAGAGAGAGAGAGAGAGAGAGAGAGAGATCGACATTTTGATTTGATAATTCCTATTTTTATCGAATATCCTAGTGAACATTCTTCTCATACACTATTCATTATTTTTTTCCATTTTTTTTTCATCATAATTTGATGAACTTTTTGTCCTCCAATTTTTTAATTTGGTGTTTAGATCACATTTGCATTATATTTTAAATTATTAGAATTTAATTTATGCATTTCATTATCTTTTATATGAAATCATAATGAAACGTATAAATATTTTCTTCATGATCTCTATCTTTTTATTTCATATATAATTTTAATTTACTACATAAAATGTTTAAGTGATCAATTGGTTGTGTGTTTTTTGTATGAATGTCATAAATTTAATCCCTACTTGTAACATACCAAGGGAAGAAGTTATAGACTTATGTATTCCTTTGAGGGTGTTGATCTATAATCCTGTAATGTATTCCATAGGAATGTGGATGATACATCTCTACTTACTAATGGAATTCCTATTGTTGTCTAGAACTCTTCATCTCATTCTTCTCACGATGAGGATGAATCCTTAATGAATTTTCCTACCTAGGTAGAGTTAGTTTACACTGATGAAAATGGTAATGACCTTGAAACTTTACAAAAACCCTATAATCATTTCATAATAGATTATTAAACATCTTTTACAACTTTTATTTCCCTTTTGTGTCTTTTTTATACAATTTGACTGCTTAACCAAACTAGGTCATGAATGGACATCTAGGAAAATATTACAACTTTCCTTACATATTGATTCCATTACATGGAATGAGATCACCAAAAATCTTCACAATATCTCATATAGAATTCTTGTAGTCACCTAGTGCCTAGGTTCTCCTATGCCACAAGTGTCCTTCAAGGGTTTTACATACTTTCCTTAGGTCCCTTTATCTTCCACAAACCTGCATACTTTTATGCACCTCAATCTTCACTCATTAATTCTCTTCATCAAATCAACCATTGATCATATTTCCAATTTGATTGTATCTTCAACTGTTCACTCATTTTCTTTATGACCTCTATTGCATACACCCTTCCCATTAACACCCTATGACAGCATTCACTCCTCTTATTACCAAAATTTAGGATCATTCCCCACTGATCCTCCAAGGCATTCCCATCTTAAATTCTCCAACCCTGATTAGAACTAACCTCCAAGTTTGATCACACAATCCTAGTGATTGATTGTATATCAAAATCTTGATATAACCTACCAATCTTCTTAATAGTGACTACTCCCTTTATATTAATCCCTTGTACTTGAAGCCTCTCTCTCCTACACTTCATGGAAAGGCTTTTAATACCTATTGTTATAATTAGAGAGATAGAATTTATAATTACATGAAAATATAACCAATATTAATAAAGAATAAAGCACATAGAAGAGATCACAAGGCACAAATATTTAATGTGGTTCACCCAATACTGGGCTATATCCACCAAACAACAAGTCCAATAATCTTATTATCAAATGATTTCAACTTGATTACAATCTTCAATCCCTTGGAAATCAACACCGTCATAGGAATCTACTAAATCATCATACATCATAAAATCCCTAACCCTAAGCTATTTTATACAAGACTTTTTCTCTTATAAAATTAGTGCTAGAATATATTGTCCAACAAAAGAAAAAGAAAAAGAAAAAAACCTTTTTATAATAGTAAATTTATTTTCAGCTTCGAGAGCATTGCCCCTTGACCTTTTCTTTATAGAGATAGGGAGCATACCTGGGGATGTAGACCCCAAGACCCCACAAGGGGTGTTCTCTTTGCCTATCCTAAGGCACTACTGTAGGACCCCACAAGGGGTATTTCCCCTTGACCCCTAGCATGGGGGCACTGCCCCCATAGAAAAATATGGGGTGAAACTATACCGAATGAAGTGAGGAAAATTTAACCTCTTAGTCTAATTAGGCTCCACATAATAGCACCTACCACATATCCAATCACTCCCCTTTCAACCAATTATAAATTATTAAACTACTTATTGTCTATTGTGACAGTCATACCACCCCCACTTGCAAGGAAAGTCACTATTGGATAGCAAAGAACTATCCCCTCTTGCCTTCAAACACTAGGACACAATTACTTCTCAAAAATACTCTCTAATAAACTATGAAATTCCTCACACTTCTATGATTAGACTTTCCCAACTCAAATACCTCTATTATATTAGATTGAGATCACATTACGACCCTTCCTCAATCCAAGGCATGTGTAGTTTTTTGCATGGATCTTTGTAAATGTTTAGGCATAATGTACAGACCCTCCCTCACCATCCATCAAAGTTTGAGGTTTTAATACAAGTAAACTTTTTTATTATACATCTTTGTATGTACATTAGATACAATCTTCAAATATTTTCCTTCATCTGCTATACAAGGTCAGTACTCTACTTGTTATTATATCTCTATCAAATGAATAAGGTTGTTATTAACAAGTTTGATGTATTTCCCTCTAATGATATCATTAATAATCTTACTTCCTTTGGAACATTGTCTCTTTTTACACAAGCATTAGTACATTCTCAAAATGAACAATGCCTCCTAACCATAATAACAAGCATTAAATGTTATCATCATTGAGCTCAACATGCCAACATGACTAGTCAAGGAACACTACCTAAATCTCTAAAGATTTCATTCTTTTACCAAGTCAACAATCTTAATCCACCAAGAACTTTGATTCTACAAACTTTACAGAAAATATTATTGTTCTCATCAAAATTGATCATACCTTTGCTCATGCAAATATTGCATAAACTCTTACAAAGCCTTCAGTAGTCCTCCATCAGCAATACCATGTCATTGTCTTTATCCAACATGAATGCATTCCATTAACTATGAGAACTCATCATTACCCTCCATTTTATATAACAAACTAGATCTTTTCCAATACAAAAATAATGTACCATGTTGTCACTGCTTTGTCACGACAATCAATAACATGTTAAAATAGATTTTCTAACTTTTGGCAGAGTTACATGTTAATGCTCAATTTTATGAATTAGAAAAGGCTCTCCAATGGGTGTTAATACTTGTGTCACCTTCTTGACATGGGCACCTAGCTCTTTTTTCAACACAATCAACTCAAAATTTAAGTTCTTTACTCGGTCTTAGATTTGTCTTTCAACTTTCATTTTAAATTTGTCATTCTACTTTTAGATTTGTAAAATCACAATTTAGTAATATTACAACACATTTGTAGAGGCCTCAAATCAAACACAAACCATCATTATTAATTTATAAGTCAGCTTGAACTTCCCAAGGTTAGTCATATCAGCAAAGGAAATTGGGCTTATTTCTTGAAACATGATTACCTTGATTTGCACAAACTCAATTCTATGGTAAAAGGATAGCACAACTCAACTTAATTAGCACCTTGTAGAATAGATAAACAATGGACTTCCATAATAGATTCAACTACCTTTCATATGATTTTTTCTTGTGTCAAATGGTTATGGCTTGTGAGAAATACCTGATGCCCTAATGGGAAGAATGTAGAAAATAATTATTATATCAACAGTCATGGCAATAAATGATTGAGGTTTAAAAAATAACCAATGTGTAAGGTTTTTAAACTAGTAAGGATGTTTGTTAAAGACTAATTCAAGATTAAATAGCTTTTATTGGGATGAAATATAATGGGAAAATCCATCATCAAGAACAATGAAATTGTATCGGACTAGTGTTTGTAACTATCCTAGCAATTGACAATTAATTTTTTGTATTTGAATTTTTTTGTTATTTTACTTGGATCATGAAGGAAGGATGATGAATAATGTGTGGAAGGTATTTACAAGATGGTTCTAAGACTATTGTAGCATTTTATTTGAGTTTGTATAAAAAAATAGTGGATTAATAATCAAAGTAAGAACTTATTAATTGTTGTTGCATGATAGTTAACTACCATTTTTCAATCAAAGTTCTTTGAAGCTTTGTGATGTAATTATACTTGAGGGATGATGCATTTGACCCAATGATCCTTGTCATAAATTTGTCATACTACATTGTTTAGAACAGTAAAATAGTGCTATGGAATATTGATATGTAGTCATGATAGTCAACATGTTTATTTATGTTGATAGGACTGGTGATTGTATATGGTGAAGCTTGAGGAGTCTCCAAATCAAGACTAGATAGTATTGCATGAGCATTGTTTGTGTGATTAGTTGATGTGTCTAATCAAAGACAGTAATGGAGGAGTCTTGTAGTTGATGAGGATTGTTATTCATTGATTTTTAGAAGGAACTAACATTTGTATACATATGTTATTAGCATATGAATACAATTTATAGGTGTGTTATTAACATTGGATCCTATGAATATGATTAATAGGTGTGTTATTAGCATTGGATCCTATGATTAAAAGATGTGTTATTCATAATCTATGATCACAGTATAATGAATCCATTAATTGTTTATTTTAAAAAACTTGGAATATTCATCAAATTGTCAATGAACATGTCATTGAGATTTCGATGAACATTTGCAATGTCAATGATGATGTTTCCAAACCTACAATGAAAAATATTTTCTCAAGTTTAGCAACCTCATCGACGTTATGACAATATTTCATTGATTTTTTGATAAATATTATGTTACATGATCAACAAGGTTGCCAAAATTGCAATAGTATTTTTCATCATACTTTTGGCAACGACATCATTTCCATTACAAATTTATGTTGAAATCCCAACATCATGTTCTTCAAAACCATGAAAAAAAATCCAAAAAGATTTGTGGCAATAGAGCTTCTTTTTGTCAATATTTTTTGATGTGTTTTTCATTGGAAGTTTGACATTCAAGGATTTGTTAGAACTCCCAATGAAGAATTTGTGATGAGAGGTCTTTGCCCATATTTTTTAGAAATTACATAGTTATGCATCAAAACTTTGACAACAATTGTCATAAATTGATCTCGAATGTACTAGCTTATTTTTTCTCTTAAATCTAATTACAATATTAACCTTCACCATATCCCTAATTATATCATACATTAAACCATAATTCTATTTCTAACCATAATCATAACAACACATAACCTTCATGATGATCCTAATCGTAATCCTACCCTTAAGTTAATCTTAATCTCAACTATAATTCTAATCTTGATTTTAGCTTAATTTAAATCTTAATTGCAAAGTGAAAAGCCTAATTTTATACCCTAACTCTAACTATAGGCTAGTTTAAATAATATATATAATTTTAACTCTAATTTTTCATCCAACCCTTATTTCTAACACTAAATATTATCTTATTTGTAACTTTTCTCTAATTGTACCTTAGGTTCCTTGGCTCAATGTTTTCAAAAGTTTTCTAGAGTGTGATTTCCATTGTGATATGTTTGATCACAAAATAGTAGGGGACCCATCCAAATATCTCCTAGCTTTAGATCAATCAACCTTAAGAAATGGGTGGGAAAACCAAGATTCTAGATAATGACTTCATATGCCACAACCATTTTTAAAATTGAGGCTCCAGCTATGGAAAGTGAGCTTGTAATTCATTTTGAGACCCTTGTAGCTTCTCCAATAGCATCAAAGCTTACACCATGATGTAGGTGCATCCTAGATCAATGAGCAATGTTGCTCAACCAAAAAAAAATTGTAATAGTTTCTTATTCCTGGAGTAGTTGTTGCTACTTCTTTTTTTCGAGTTCAGTGAATTTGACATCATGTTGAGGACCTATTTTAGATCCTTATCCTAAGAGCATGTAAGTTCATGTATTTTGTGCTTTGAGTTATGGATTTTTTTCTAAGGTCATTGATTCATATGATTTCATCCACTATAGTGTATGATTTCTTTTGGCATGATTTTCTATAATAATGTGGGATCTTGCGCAATTAGGAGTTGACTCCTTTCTCTTGTTTGGACCTATCTTTAAGAGTGTAAAATTCCCATTGCTTGAGTTATGATTCACACTTCCAAGGCAGGACCTATATTTTAATTAAATGCTTGACTAGTTGACTATATAAGAACTTGGATTTGATGTAGGAAATTAGTAAGATGTTGGTATGATAGAAGATAGATAGAAGAAAGTCTAAAGATTGTCAGCTTCAAGCTCTGATGTTTTGAATTTCATTGTTATGGTTGCAACCTGGAAGGCCTTAAATTTGGGCATGTAGGTTACTAGTTGATGACATATTTTATCATCAATAAATCTATGAATTCTACTATCTTTTTATTGCAATTATGTGTTTGGTTACTTGTGTACTCTTGGAAAGTCATTAGGTGATTGGATCTTATCCCAAATTAGCCTACTTTCCCTACCAACCTTGTGTCAGAAGGTATCAGCCAAAGGTTTTCTTTCCTTGTGAGTTTGGGATCAAGGAGAACCTTAGCTTGGATTGGTTGTAGGATGGAAGATCTAGAATCTAGCCTATAACTTGTAGAAGGTTACGATCTTATAGGAACTATTGTCAAGATGGTATGAGGTAGAGGAAACATAGATAATGCTATAATGGATATGTTTAGGTATATTACAATGAGACTTGAAGTTTTTGAGATATTCTAGAGAAGAGGTGTACAACTTGAGGATGTTAATAATGATGAAGAAGTAGTACCTAATCCTAATCCTGAACCTGAAGTAGAGAAAGATGAGGAAAGGCTTCTGAGATTTTTTTCTAGAGCTAACTTCAAACCTATTGTTGAAGTTGTTTTCTATGATGGAAGACTTGAGACTAATGTTGTATTGTATTGGATCTCTAAGATGGATAAGTACTTCAAGTATGAAAGTACCCCTAATAATAAGAAGGTTAAGATAGTAGTCACCAAGTTGAAGGGCCATGCTTCACTTTGGTGGGATCATTTACAAATTGAAAGATAGAAAAGAGGAAAAGAAAAGATGAAGACCTGGGCTAAAATGATTGGAAAGATGAAGAAGAAGTTTATTCTTGTAGATTATCAAGTTAATATGTTGAGGAGAATGTAGAACTTGAGACAGAAGGACATGACTCTGAAAGAATACGCTGAGGAATTCTACAAGTTAGATATTAGATCTAGACATGTAGATGACGAAGTTGAGAAGGTAGCTAGATGCCTAAATGGATTGAGGACATAAAGTCAAAATGAGATTAGTTATGTTAAGATGGATAATGTGGAAGAAGCATATCAGTATGCCTTGAAAGATGAAGAAAGATTGGCAAGGAATCATGATCAAAGACAAAGAGGAAGAGGTGGAATATTTCAAAGAAGCACAGGCAGAACCTATGGATAAAGTAGAAGATATGCCAATGTAATGAAAGATAATGGAAGACCGAATGGAAAGAAGAACCTGCTAGTAAGAGAGGAAACACACTAGAGGTAGTTATATGAGTTACTTTAGGAATAATAGTGGTGGAAAGAGAGAAGGTCTTGGTTTAAAGGACACTTGTTTCAAATGTATGGAAGAAGGACATAGGCCTTTTGATTGTACAAATTCTGGCAAGAAGATTGGAGGTAGTAGTAGAAATACTTTGGCTTATGAAGAAGTTTTTGAAACACCTAATGAACCTAAGCATAGTGAGAACTTGATGCTGACAAGAATCTTGTGGAATGAGGAAACTAATGAAGAACTCATTCTGAGAAGGATATTATTCAATACAAAGTGTAAGGTCGCTGGAAAATGTTGCAAAGTAATCATTGGCAATGGGAGTTTAGATAACTTGGCATCAAAGGAGTTGGTTAACAAGTTATAGTTGCAATGGTTTAGACATCCTAAACCTTATCATATTTCCTGGATCCAGAAGGAGCATAAGTTACTAGTAAGTGATATTATGATGAAGTCTTGTGTGATATTATTGTTGAGAATAGATTGAAGAAGCTAATCAAAAAAGGAGATTGTAAAGGGAGATTGTTGAGAACATACAAGTATGACTAATATGCTTCCATCATTGTTTTGTCATTGATGTCAAACCTGTTGTTTGTTGGCAAGACAACTACTTATAAGATTTAAGTACTATCACTTATTTGATTGGTGAAGAGGATTTCATCAAAAGATGTAACAATAGCAACTAGGGGAAAGGTTGAGTTATGATTATGTAGAGGAGTAAAAGAATCGGTTAAGATAGTGATAACATGATGTATTGATAATCTACTTAAGGTTACAAAGGTTGGTTACACTAAGAAAGTTTAGAAGGAAAATTTACACAAAGTTTTTCTTCCAAGCTTGACCGAGTGGATAGTAGGTTCCATGAAAAGTCAGTGCAAGCTGAGCAAAAAATGAGTTGGAGCCAAGTAAATGCTTATTCTAGTGTATGACGAGCAGAACAGTGGACGCTACGTAAAGTTTAGTTGATGTTGAGCACTAGTAAACTTTAGTTTGTGTCGAGTGATTTTTTAGAGGATTTCAAGCAACATAATATGTGTCACGAATCAAAAGCAAGATAATGTCGAGCTACTGCATTATTTAAAGGATTGTGAATTTGATGGATCTAAGCTGACAAGTTTTTTTCTTAGATTATGTGAACCAAGTGGAAGATAAGATTGATGAACTGGTGGCATAGAATTCAAGGTAAACCATTTTTAGGTGAATTCAAAGAGGATTCTAGGAGAAGTCTCTAAGAAGAGAAATGGAATGTGGAGTAGATTCATTGTATCTTACCTAATCCATCCAAACCCTAAATTGGATGATGGAGAATGAGGAGCAAAAGATCTTAATTTCCTATTTATAGGAATGATTGGTCATGAAGCAAGGTTGTCATGTGTGAGAACTTAAAAAAGAAAAGGAGTCAGGGGTTTTGCTTCATCAAGTGACCTAAGAGAAGAGCCTACAATGGTATGTTAAGCAAGAAGGCTTAAGGATATGAATGCTTGAAGGGTGAACAAGTTATCAGATCTACCATTTATTAAGGCCAAGTAGAATGGAGGACTAAATAGTGATTTGTACTCTACAAATGAAGTTGTAAGTTGTTATCAGATCAAAGCCTTATTGTTACTCTCTAACAATTGTATCAGTCTAGGGTAAATCCTTTGGATTAAGGTTGACCTAACAGTCATTTGTAAATCCTTTAACTGGGTGACATTCCAAGTGAATGGTCTAAAGTCCTCTAACAAGGTGATTGAAATCCTTTAATAGGGCCACATTTAACAATGTGTATTGTAACCTTTAATAGGGTTAACCTTTCACAGGGCATCACTTCAGAAGAGTGAAAAAAAGTAGCATGTTATTAGTGGTTTTTGCCAAATTGAGTTTCCAAGTAAATCATTGTGTCAAGTGTTTTGATGAATCTATTACGTTTCATGTTTACATTTCTGCAAGTTGATTTGACAGTAACCTACAAGTTTTAAGTGATTGCATAATCTTATGGATACATGCATGAGGAATAATGTATTATGGGTTCACTAAGCTATGAAAAGTTTTATTTATACATCTAGACCTTGGATAACTGATTCACCCCCCTCCCCCCTCTCAGTTATTCTAAAGTATTCCAACAATTATGCCTATGGATTATTGTCATATTCTCTTGGGTAGACCTTAGCAGAATGATAGACAACCTTTGCATAATGGTAGATTGAATTAGTGCAATATTTGGGTTGATGGGAAGAAACAAGTACTATTGCATTTAATAGATAAACCTAATGAGAATCAGTGTACCGCAATAAGAGTATGTTTGGTTTAAGGAAATCGGTTTGCTAAAGATGTAAAGGAGAAAAATGTTTTTTGCCTTGATTCTTGTATATGCGGAATGTGGCCTTACGCTTCACACACACACACTTCAACATGGTCCTTATTTGCGGATTCATCCCAGAATGAACATTGGATTGTTCATCCGAAAATCAGCCGGCAAGGCGACCTGTTGCCTTCTATCTAAAGAGATTTTTCTTGTTAGATATCCTCAGATTTGAGGTGTTAAGCAACCAAACCCTCTAAGAATGAAGGATTTAAGAAATGAAATTAATCTATATGATTGTGCAGATTAATCTAGAATGAGAAATGCATTCTAATCTAGGAACAATTGAAACAAAACTAGATTAATCTATGCATATTCAGCTAAATGAATTTAAACTAAGAATGCAAGATGTATGCAAAAATGTGAGAAAATGTGAGAAAATGTGAGTATGAATTTCAATAGCAATTCGATGCAAATTCCAATTCATTCTCTAAAAATGAAGAGATGAGGGTCTCTTAAATAGACTTTCCTGGAATTTATCAATAATTGAGATTGATTTCAATCAACGGTCAGGATTGAAGATAAAGTTCAATCATAAAGGAAGATTCCCAAATCAAAGGGAGTTAACTAACTCAGATCTGAGTGTAAGAGTTAGTCAACTCATATAGACTTTAGTGTAAAAGCAAGTGATCTGGGTCACTTCTAATTTGATCAGCAGTGAACTAGGAATTTCCATTCTTGAATTGAAGAGAAATTAGGAGAGATATTTAATTTAATAAAATGAGATATGCTCTCATAATTACCTTTTTCCATTTAATTAAATAATTCTATTTAATTAATTAGAGACACTTTTCTTATTTAATTAAATAACTTCATTTAATTAATTAGGAATGGCTTCCCATTTAATTAAATAACTTTGTTTAATTAATTAGAAGTAGCTTCTCCATTTAATTAAATAATTTTGTTTAATTAATTAAAATAGGCATATTTATTAAATTAAATAAATTTTATTCCATAGTACATTAGCGTTAGGAGATGATTTAATTTAATTAAAGTATAAATACTTAATAATTAAATTAAATCTTAATCAATAGGTTTAATGTGACTAATGTGAGTCAATACTATAGGAATTAAATAAAGAGTCTAATTAATGCAGATTTAGGTTTTTTGCATTTGACAATTAAGTCAAGTAGCGAGTAGCAGAATAAGAATTGCCTATTGACATAGGACTTTAGAATCGATCAAAAATATACCAGAATTGGTGATTGTGGCAATAAGCCAATTTTGGGGTATTACAATTCCTAGGGAAACTAAGAAACAAAATTAGCTTGAGCATGTACCTGAGATTGAATTTTTGCTGGCTAAATTTTAGGATATTATTTTTTATAATGTACCTGATGTTTTACCTCTTGTGACAAGTATTAGCCATCGTATAGATCTGATACTTGGAACTAATTTTCCTAATAAAGCACCACATAAACTGACACTTGCTTAAAATGTTGAATTTAATATACAAGTGCAAGAATTGTTTGATAAATATTTGATTAGAGAAAGTTTGAGTCCTTGTGTTGTACCTATTATATTGACACCTAAGAAGAATGGAGAACAGAGAATGTCCATTGATTCTAGAAAAATAAATAAGATAATAGTGAAGTATAGGTTTCCTTTGCCTAGGATAGATGACATAATGGATTGTCTGAGTGGACCGAAGTATTTTACCAAGATTGATTTGAAAAGTGGCTATCATCTAATCATAATTAGAGGAGGTGAATGGAAAACTACTTTTGAGACTAATGAGGGCTTGTATGAGTGCTTAGTTATGTCGTTTAGTTTGACTAATGCACCTAGTACTTTCATGAGGCTAATGAATGAGGTTTTAAAGATATTCTTGGGTAAGTTTGTGATTGTATATCTTGATGACATCCTAATATTCAGTAGGACTAAGGAAGAACATTTTGAGCATAATAGACATGTATTGCAAAGATTGAAAGAACAAAAGTCATTGATTAATGTGAAGAAATATTTATTCTTGAATGAAGAAATTGTGTACCTTGGTTTTGTGATTTCAACTAATGGTTTGAAGATGGATCCTAAAAAGGTAAAGTTTGTTCTTGATTGGCCTATACATGTAAATGTTGGAGAAGTTTGATCATTTCATAGATTTATGAGTTCTATAGGAAGTTCATCAAAAACTTCAGTTCAACATGTAATGCCATGACTAAGACTATGCGATGAGATAAAAAGGAATTCAAGTGGACACATGGAGCACATAAGAGTTTTGAAAAATTAAAGAAAAAGATTGTAGAATTACATGTGCTTGGTTTACCTAATTTTAATAATGTTTTTGAAGTTGATTGTGATGTTTATGGAAGTTTTATTAGAGTTGTTTTGAGTCAAGAAGGAAGACATGTAGTATTCTTTAGTGAGAAGTTAAATTATGCTAAGAAGAAGTATTTAGTGTATGATCAAAGAAGTGGAGATATTAGTTGATGCTTAAATATTTTATGTTGTACACTGACCATAAAGCAAGAAGGAAGACATGTAGTATTCTTTAGTGAGAAGTTGAATTATGCTAAGAAGAAGTATTTAGTGTATGATCAAAGAAGTGGAGATATTAGTTGATGCTTAAATATTTTATGTTGTACATTGACCATAAAGCTTAATAGTATTTTAGAAGTCAAAAAAAGTTGAATCAGAGACACATGAAGTGGGTGGAGTATTTGCAAAATGTTTCCTTTGTGTTGAAACATAAAAGTGGATAGTCAAACAAAGTTGTTGATGCTTTGAGCAGAAGAAGAAATTTGCTAACAGAAATGAGAATTCAAGTAATTTTTTTTGATGATTTAAAACATTTGTATGAAACTGATCCTAATATTGTAGAAGCCTAGAAGACTTTTAAGAATCAATTGATAAAAGAGAAAGATAAGTGAACTAACTATTTTATTCAAGAAGGCATGTTGTTCAAAGGAATTTAGTTGTGTACACCTAGAGAATCTATGAGAGATAACATCATGAAGGAGAAACATAGTGGGGGACTTGTTAGACACTTTGGGATTGACTAAACAATAAAGTTAATTTCTGATAGTTATTATTGGTTGGTCACAGATTCACAAAGATGTGCAAAAGATGGTTAAAAGTTGCAAAATTTGTTGAACAGCAAAAGGAACTAGTCAGAAAGTGGGATTCACCATTTCATGTACAAGATAAGCCTTGGGAAGATATTAGTTTGTACTTTGTTCTTTATTCTTGGTTTCACTTTGATGTTTACAGTATAGTGATTCTATTTACTTTCTTCATATATGGTTTTGTTTCTTCTCTTGTTAGTTTCATTGGGAAATGAAAGATAAATATGTATGAATCTATTAGTTATTGGTGGATTTCATTTCATTCAAGGCTAATAATGAAAGAAATTCCATTTTCCCACATGTGCATATCTTATTCATTACTTTTCTACATTTAGATGGTTAATCTGCATTTAGAATAGAAGAGTCAAAAATCTCAAGATAATCTACTACAGTCATTCCATTGAGTGTGATAGGTTATTCAAATTCATCTTCTCTGAATTGTTCGTGCCTACAAACACTTTGGTTATCCTTTATTCCTCTTAGATTAAAATCTTATAATCTCAAAACTCATGATCTCATAAAAACATATTCATTGCATATCATTGCAAATCATAGGGAGTTGTACCTAGTAATTTAGAGGGCAGTAATAGAATACATGTACTGACCTATTTGTTGGTAAACATCTTTTTGTCTCTCCAAAACATTGGGAATCAAAGAGTCAGGTTATAAAATCTAATAGGAGGACAAACTGTTAACCAACAGTTTTTGGCGACTCTACTAGAAAAGATTTAGATGAAATCTCTAAAGAATTTTCCTTCATATTAATTTGCAATCTAATTCCATATATTTGAGTTGCAAGAAAGGACTTGTGGTAGTCAAGGGTTTTCCATAAGAACTTGATACCAGTTTTACAACCTCAACCTGCTGAAGAAAAGAAGCAAATTCAAAGTTGAAGACTGGTAAGGTAAATTCAAAACACCATTTTTCTAAATGTTGATACAACCTAGATTCCAAATATACCAGGAGTGCCAAGGAGAAAGAAAAGATTGACCCAATATATGAAGAGCTCAAGAAGGATAACTTTCATATCCTAGAAGACCTTTGTAGAAGAGGAAGAACACATGCAAGGGAATCTATGACTAAACAACTCCAAGATACTTAATTGTCTACAATTGTTCCTCCTAATAGAACACAGAGAAGTCAATATTCTTCTCCTCTTGTTGCTAGGACTTTCATTCCTACTGCTTTTGATGCTTTCTTGTTGATTGGTGCAACACTTCCACTTTTTGTTACTTTTCAGACAAACCAAAATATTATACTAGCAGCTATGGCACAACCATGGGGAAATTCTATTGGTCTTCTTGCCCTTGCAGCTAATAATGATTTGTCAAGAGCATCAAGGAAGAACTTTCCAAATTTAATGGTGATGGTACCACCTCTGCAGAACAACACTTAAGTGCTTTCTATAAGGCTTGTGGTGTGGTAAATCCTCAACATGAGGATGTGGCTATCATAATGTTTGTAGATATACTGGTGGACAATGTTGTTGATTGGTTTCAAGACCTCCCTATATGATGCATCACAAATTGGGATACTATGAGACAAGTTTGAGGAACATTATAAAAGTATAGAAGATGCACAAGTATTGTTGTTGCAATTAGCATAGATAAAGAAAGAACCATTAGTTTCTATTAGAGATTTTAATGCAAGATTAAATAAACACATCAAAAGAATACTTGTTGCAAGTGCACCTACGAGTGATAATAAGAAGACTTTCTATATTAGCTCTATGCCTCATGATTTGGGATATCAAATTAGAAGAGCAAATGTAGCAAACTTGCAAGCTGCCTAGACACTAGTTGTGGAGATGGAGGATGATATGATAGCCTCTAGTAAGTGGAAAAGAGAATTCCAATCTAGAACCATGGGTAATATAGCTAGTACTTCTAATAATACAAAGGCTATGCTTCAAAAATTGTCTAATGGGCTCATTTCTTTGAAGAAACAAATTAATAGGCCTGTTCATCCTTTTCATCAACCTCATCAAGAAGGTTATAGAAACCCAAATGGAGGTAAAGTATTACAAATACCACCTATTAAATAGAGATTAGCATTTGAAGGTGCCCCAAAAAGACAAAATATGTGTGTTTTTCATCTAAGAGTAGATCATGATGGAGACACATATGCTAATATGATTAGATATAAGCAGATGATGGATAACAAAGAACAAACAATTCAATATATTGAAAGTGAGGATGATCATGCTCCTTGTGGTGACTCTGAAAACTATTTCTTGGAGTGTGAATTAGATTCAAAAGTAGGAGGTGATTGTTTTGCAACTCTAGAACAACCTCAGTTAACAATGATGACCAAAGAAGAATAGAAATCAGATTAACAATTCAGTTCCTATCAAGAATAAGGCACCATCAAAAAAAATTGATAAAGATAATAGCATGGCAACTTCAATTTCACAAAAGGAACACAAAGGTAAGTCAGCTAATTCCTTTGACATCATACAATACTATGAAGAGGTAAGAATACAGATATCTACATTGGATTACTTGAAGTCTAATCTTGATCAATTGCAAAGATTAGTTGAGCATTGTAATAATAAGGATGGGGGTCATGTTAATGTTAATGCTAATGTTGATCATCATAATGAAGCTAGCACTAGTGGAACTTCTTTGACTGATGAAGATTTTTCACTCCCTAAATTGTTTAAAGAAGAAGAACCTTTTATCTTAACCACATGCCCAAATGAGAAACTAGATCCCTTCTACATTTCCTTGATCATTAGTCAAAATAGATTGAGTAATCGTATCATAGATTTAGGAGCCTCTGATAATGTAGTGCTTGTTTCTGTAGAAAAAGCTTTAGGACTTCCACTAACTAAAACTTTTGGTAGATGTTACTCAATGGATGCAAAACAAGTGTCTTTTCTTGGACAGATTAAAGATGCTCAAGTTGCCCTTGTTTCCTACCCTTCCAAATGGCTAAAAATCATTGTTCTAGTGGCAGACATCCCTACAAGTTATGACATGCTCCTAAGTAGATTTTTTTGCAAAGACATGGGGAAAATAAAACTAGACTGGTCTTGTGCCACTATCCAAGTTGGAGATAAAAAGGTGAAGCTAGAACCAGAAGAGAAGGCAAATTTTTATTGTCCTAAAATCAGATGACCCTAGATGTATCATGAAATGCACTTTGGTAATTACATGTTTTTCTTTGACACCCTTGATATTTCAAAAGAATCAAAGCAAAATAAAGGTGATCAATTGTGGACTCTGGAATTTGATGGCAGTTGTGCTAATTCTTGTTCAAGTGCAGGATTAGTGTTGACATCGCTTATTGGGGAAATGACTTGCTTGGCTTATAAGTTAGATTTCAAAAATACTAATAATATTGTAGAGTATGAAGCCCTTCTCCTTGGTATAATGGCAGCAAAACAAAAAGGAGTTGAGGTATTTAAATCTTAAGGAGATGCAGAGTTGGTGGTGAGACAAGTCAAAAATCAATATGCAGTAAAGAACTCAAGATTGAGGAGCTATCGTAATAAAGTGTGGGATGAAATTGAGAGTTTGGATGCTTTCTCAATTATATCAGTACCAAGAGAGTTCAATTGAAGAGCTAATTCTTTGGCAGTCTCTACATCTTTGCTCCTACCACACCCTAATTTCAAAGATCAAGTTTATAAAGTGGAAGTTATATTCAGGCCCAATGTCCCTAATAATGAAGATTCATGGTCAGTGTTTGAAGATGATAAACACATACTAAAATCCATTGAAAGGGAAGATCCTTTTGAATGCTTGTATTTTGAAGGAAACACTAATGCAAATGGTGATAATTCAATGATAGATGATAAAAAGAAACTAGAACCTGGTATGATTCAATTGAAAGGTAATAAGATTATGGACCCCATCTAATCTCTTTAGAAAAAAATTTTGGTAAGCTTGATTCATACATAAAGAGGGAAAGAGATAAGAAAGGAAAAACCTATGGTGAGTATGATGGAATCAATATACAGATAGAAGTTGACCCAAAGATGACAAACATAGGAAAGTGTGCACGCCAAAGGAGAGGGTAGAGATCAGGAAATTACTTATTGAATTTCAAGATGTATTTTCTTGGAGTTATGAAGACCTAAAGAATCTCATGGGGAGAAAGTTCAAACATGAAATCCCTCTTAAACTAGAAGCAACACCATTCAGGCAGAAACAAAGAAACTATAACCCTATAGTTGAAGGAGCAATCTTCAAGGAGATTGACAAAACGTTGCAGGCTAGGATTATATATCTTGTTCATCATTCTACTTGGGTTGCTAATATTGTGCCAGTGAGGAAGAAGAATGGAGAGATAAGGATTTGTGTAGATTTCATAAATCTAAATCAAGCCTCACTCAAAGATAATTTTCCTCTCCCTAATATGGATCATCTTTAACAAAGTGTTGTAGGATCAGAAATGATGTCCATGTTAGATCAATTTTTAGGATATAATCAAATTAGGGTAAATGAAGCAGATCAGTTCAAAACTACATTTACCACACCATGGGGTACTTTTCCCTACAATAGAATGCCTTTTTGCCTAATCAATGCAAGTGCAACCTTTCAGCGTGGCATGAATTTGGACTTTGAAGATTTGAAAGATAGAATTATTGTTATATACCTTGATGATCTGACAGTCTTTTCCAAGAAGAGAAAAGATCATATCAGAGATCTAGAAAGAGTGTTGCAAAGATGTAAAGATCATGGTGTCTCACTAAATCCAAAGAAGTTAGTATTTTGTGTGACAGAAGGCAAGTTGCTTGGTCATATTGTGTCCATGAAGGAGTGAAGATTGATCTAGACAGAGTTAAAACTATCCAGCAATTAAGTATGTCATTGAGTAAAACTGGAGTGAAGTCCTTCTTTGGCCAAGTAAATTTATTGAGGAGATTGTTCCTGACTTCTCTAAAATTGTTAAATGTATAGTTGATATGATGAAAGAAAATAAAATTTTCAAATGGAGTGATGTTGGGAAAAAGGCTTTTGAAGATATCAAGGTTGTCATTACCAAAGCCCATGTGCTTGTCCATCTGAACTACACTAAAGAATTCATCTTTTATTGTTATACCTCAGAACATACAATGTTAGTTATATAAATGCAAGAAAAAAAAGAAATAATTCAAGCTCCAATTGCTTTCTTGAGTATATCATTGAAGAATCAAGAAATGAGATACTCACAAATGGAAAAACATGAATATGCAGTGGTGAGAGCCCTTAAAAATTTTAGGTTTTATGTACTACATTCTCATCTAGCCATATATGTGCTAGATCCTGCAATAAAAAGTATTTTGACACAACAAGAGGTTGGTTGTAATAATAGAGGAGTTTGGATAGAAAATGTCCAAGAATATAATATAGAAATTAAGCCAACCAAACTTGTAAGAGGTAATGCACTCTGTAAAGCCTTAATAGAAGATCAACAATTCAAAAAAGAAGATACTCCAAAAGTTCTTATGGGAATTCTTCAAGATCCTTGGTCCTCAAACATTTCTTTTTTTTAACATGTGGTGAATGCCCTGATGGATTGACTACCAAGCAAAGAAGACATCTTAAAACAAAAGCCTTCAAGTATGTGATTCATGATGATGTCTTGTACAAGAGATCAATTGATGGAACATTTTTAAGTTATGTGGATAAGGAGCAACAAGTAAAGTTGTTCACATCTTTTCATAATGAGGCATGTGGGGGACACTTCTCTTCTACTATCACTACATTTAAAATTTTAAGGCAATGATATTATTGGCCTGGCATGTTTAAAGATACATATAAGTGGGTGGCTAATAGTGAGAAATGCAAGATTTTTACTGGTAAACCTCATCTTGATGTCTTACCTCTTAGGCCAGTGATAATTGAAGCTCCTTTCCATCAATGGGATTTAAATTTTATAGGCCCAATCAATCCTCCTTCCAGTCGAGGACACTCTTACATACTGACTAACATAGACTATTTCAGTAAATGGGTTGATGCAAAGCCAATGAAGAAGACTTCATCAGAAGTAGTATGTGAATTTCTCAAAGAGCATATATTGATCAGGGTTGGAGTTCCTCTAAAGTTGATAATGGATAATGCATCTTATTTTTCTTCTTCAAAAATTATTGAATTTTATTATGATAATGGTATTCAAGTTGAGCATTCCTCTGACTATTTCCCTCAAGGAAATGGGCAGGTTGAGTCTAGTAATAAGAATTTGGTTAATCAAAAAAGTTGGCATAAGAAGATTAATGCCTTTATGGGCTAACAGAACCACACCTAAAAGGGCCAGTGATATCTCACCTTTTGAATTAGTCCATGGAGAAAAAGCTAATTTTCCATTGCCTTTAGAACTTTTTGCTTGTAAATTAAAGACTATGATTGAAGAGGATGTTTTCAAAGATGGTTTAGAGAAGAGGATCTTGTATCTTACCAAACTGCAAGAAGAAAGAGAAGAGACAGTTGATAGAATCACTGAACATCAAGGAAGGGTAAAGAAGTTTGATATAAGAGCAAGGCCTGGAAAACTCATGGAAGTTGATTTGGTGTTGCTATGGGATAAGAGGCATGCATTCAAAATTTTAGTCTTTGTGGAAAGGGTCATTTCATATCATACAAGAAAATCAAAATAAGTCTTTCAAGTTGGCATATCCTATTGGAGAAACCCTGTCATGTTCTTATAATGGGCAGGATTTGAAGTTGTATCAAATGCAAAATTGAAAGCAGGTAACCCCTCCATAGTAGTTAGATAGGTAGGTTTCCTTTTCATGCAGTTTGCTTTAGCTTAGTTGCTTGTTTTCCTAGGTAGTTTGTTGTTGTTTTCCTAGTTTAGTCTGTTCTTTTTGTTTTTGAGTTTTCACCTTTCGTGTAGAACCAGAGATTGTTAGAGTTATTTCAAGCATTATCATGCTTAAATCCCCAGACAAAGCCAACTGTTGCCCAAGTTTCAATTCATATTTTTTTGCTCTAAGGGTTTTGAGTCAAGTCAATTATCAGTGTCTTGAGTCTGAGTCTAGATTAACCATAGGATGGCCTTTCTTCTCATCATTCCTTTAAGCTAACCTGATGCGGGAAATCATATGGACAATACTGTTGGAAATATTCAAGATATAATAGGTTACTGAGAGGGGAGGGGTGAATCAGTAACAATAAAACTTTTAAGTCAATTCAGAATAACCATATACAATATTCACTCATCTAGCCTGCTGCATAAAAGAACTATTAAACATTTATACCATATATGCACAGAGATTTGGTGACCCAGAAACCTTCCAAAATAGAAAGTAAAATTGGGGTGGGGATGATACCCACAAAGCTTCGTTATTGCAGTATGAAGTTGGCTGGTTAAGGCTTATAATGATCACTTCTGGTGATCTGCCCTGTTAGGAGCACAGAGGATTGCTAGATCCACCTTGTTAGAGGATTTGCAAACATACTTTACAAGTATGCACTCAGTTAGGAGATTTGAATAAAGACAGTTAAGTCTACCCTGTTAAAGGATTTACAAGAATGATTCACCTGTTAGGATGAACCAACAGATCAACTTACAACTTGACTAGATTCTTTATTGTAGATCACCTTCTGTGATTGATGAAATCATTTCTGCTCCTTCTAGACCTTGCTGAGTATTCTTTACTGCTGATGAATTCGCATTATCATAATTCCATATATTCCACTTCTCATATCATATCTTATGTCCCCCTTTTTTTGTGCTATATTCTATATCTGTATATCTTCCTTGTATCTATATGTTGAATGATATAATACATTACATATATATACCATTCCAATAATTATTCATGCAAGGTCGGCCAAACACAAGTAAACAAAATATAACTGAGTCGGCCAAATAGTAAAATAAACTCGAGTTCTTCAGACATACTTGATGACCTTCTGATACGCGGCATCCACTACGTTACTCGGCATCATCATGCACTCGGTAGAGGTAGGGGCTCGGTTCATACTAGTCATACAACGTTGCCTGGAACTCGGTAACCATTGGTGACTCGGTAGATATAGTGTCACTTGGTAGAAACTAACTTCTTCGTTAACCTCCTGAGCTCAGTTATCACTGAGTCCTTCCTCACTCGGTTAATACTGAGTGCATCTTCACTCTTCCTCACTCGGTTAATTCTGAGTGCATCTTCACTCAGTTAACACTAAGTACATCTTCACTCGGTTAACACTAAGTGCATCTTCACTCGGTTAACACTAAGTGCTTCTTCACTCGGTTAACACTAAGTGCTTCTTCACTCGATTAACACTAAGTGCATCTTCACTCGGTTAGAACTGTGTCTTCAACGCTCAGTTTGAACTGTGTCTTCAGTGCTCGGTTTGAACTGAGTTTCCATCACTCGGTCTGAACTGTATTACTCGGTGCTCGGTTAGAACTGTGAGATGAGTGTTGTCACTAATGGCAAATAACTTTATGCCAACACAATACACCAGTCCAATGGCTAGGTGATTAGGTTTTGGAGGGTTTATTATGTGTTTCCTTAATGAGAAGAAGGTCTGTATATTTTGTCGATTCATATTTCTTTGTTCCTAATCATGTTCAAGATAAGGTTTCATTTTGTGTAATAGTTTTTCATGGGAGACATTGCAGATGATCAAGATCAAATGCAAGAGAAGCAAATAAATCCTCAGAAATGGTAAAAAACCTCGGTCAAAGGTGGCATGACTCTTGTTACAATGAAATCAATGGCTTATATTTAATCTAAATGTCTACATGCAAAGTTGACAATTCAAATGGCTCGAAGACTAAATCCAAATCGTCGGATGAAGACCAAATTGACAGGTGATATTTTAAAAATCAAATTATAAGTATTTAATGATGAATCTCCTTAGCTGTCATATCTTAAAAAATCTACGATTTTCATTATGTCCCTATGGAGAGTTGCACGAAGAATAACTAAAACGACATAATGACAATTGGACACGTGGAACAAACAGACCCACATTGCAAAAGAAATCAGTGAGTAAAGATCTTTAAATTATAGTCGTCTAATCAAAAGAACATCCACCGTTGTCGTTATATCGCTATAAAAAGTTTCTCGATTGTTAATTATGGTGACATAATGATAGTGTGACACGTGGAACAAGTGGGACTTCCTTCAGTCATGCATAGTAATCAAAAAACATAATGAATATTGTCGATCTTAGGAAAGATCTATGGTAGTCGTTATGTCGCCATAAAAAGTTGCTCAGTTATTAATCATAGTGACATAATGACAAAACAACATGTGTCTTGTGGGCCATCACATTCTATGAGATACATCCAAAACCTAGTCATGCAGTGCCATGAAGTAAAACAGTCTGATGTCAAATTCTCCAAGCAATGAAATTGTGACACTTGTCTGCCACGATGTGCATAGCTAGAAAGTGGACCCACGAAGCAAAGTAAAAAAAGGGTAAAATGTCTTTTATCACTACTGTCAAATCAAAAGGAGATCAACGCTCATCATTATGATGCTATAAAAAGTTGCAAGGAAAATAATTATAGGAACATAACGATGACTCGACACATGTACCTAGGTGAACCCGCGGAGAAAGTCATAAAGGGCAATGGTTGGGTTTTAATAGTGATCGTTAGTTTAAGATTGACGGCCAGAATTTAAAAATGTAGTGACCGTTGGAATATGAAATGCACAAGGTTGGTGTGAAATAGTAGAAGATGAAGAAAACAATGATTTTCTACAGGGTTCCTGAGATTGCATGAAGTTGAACAGTCATCGGGTGTTTTCAAAAGTATCATGGATTCATAATCATCGATGGAAAAGATGTCATGCGTTCATATTATTAGATAATTTCATATTTTATTCTCTTTTCCATTCTGTGACTGTTGCTCTGCTGATATGAGGGATGATAGAAAATTATAAATGTAACCTTATTTGACATTACTAAGGTCGAAAAACTTGATGGGGAATTTGTCTGTGATTACATTTACCCTATTTACTTGTCGTATTTTGTTACACCTGCATAGATTAGATTTGCATTAAGAGTTGAAAGACAATCATGTATGATTTTGTGAATAATTAGATGAATTCCATTTCACTTTGATGTTTGCAGTATAGTGATTCCATTTACTTTCTTCATATATGGTTTTGTTTCTTCTCTTGTTAGTTTCATAACATGTTAAATAGTTTCGTTGGGAAACGAAAGATAAACGTGTATGAATCTATTAGTTATTGGTGGATTCCATTTCATTCAAGGTCGATAGTGAAAGCAATTCCATTTGCCCACATATGCATATCTTTTTCATTCCTCTTTTGCATTTAGTTGTTTGATCTAAATTTAGAATAGAAGTAAGCGTCAGAAATCTCAAGATAATCTACTACAGTCATTCCATTGAGTGTGATAGGTTATTCAAATTCATCTTGCCTGAATTGTTTGTGCATTCAAACAATTTGGTTATCCTTTACTGCTCTCAGGTTAAGAGCTTATAATGTCAAAACTTCTAATCTCATAAAAACATATGCATTGCATATCATTGCAAATCATAGGGAGATGTACCTAGTAATTTAAAGGGCAGTCATAGAATACATACACTGACCGATTTGTTCGTAAACATCCTTTTGTCTCTCCAAAACATTAGGAATCAAAGAGTTAGGTTATAAAATCTAATAGGACAAATTGTTAACCAACACCTACTAATTAGGATCTGATCTTAGCAGAAGCAAAGTTTGCATATAATAATATTTTGAATAGAAGTACCAAGAAGACACCTTTTGAGATTGTCAATGGATTGAATTCTAAAATGGCTACTAAGTTTAAGAGATTTGAACATGGAAATGAAGAGAAGTGTTGAAGTAGAGGAATGTGTAGATTTCATGAAGACTACATGAGGAAGTAAAGAATTTGGAAGATAGTAATATTGAGTACAAGCAAAGGACAGATAAAGGAAGAGGGCATAAATCTTTTGAGGTTGGTGATGAGGTTATGGTTCATTTGAAGAACAGAGTTCTAGCTGGTACCTACAATATGTTGAAGATGAAGAAATTTGGTCCTTGTAAGATCCTAAGGAAATTTGACAGTGAAAATGTTTTTGAAGTTGAAGTACTAGAAGACATGGATATTTCACTGATATTCAATATTGCAAACATCTTTTAGCATTTTGAATCAAATGAGGAATTAAAAGATAACCTAGATTATCCCAAGAGGAAGACAAACAGCATTGAGAAATTTTTGGATGGTAGAGTAAGTAAGAGTACCAGAGGAAAAGACTACGTGGAGTATCTAGTTTAGCGAAAGCATAAACCAGTTGAAGATAGTGGATAACACAAGCTGAGTTGGATCTTTATGATTTAGGTCAGAATATCAACATTTCCTAACGTGGACATCAATTATTTACTTGCCTCAAGTGTCTGATGCAGGAGCATCTTGGGTCAATGAACAATCTTGCATCAACCAAAACTATTGTTTTATGGTTTTTGTAACAATATGTTATTCGTGCAGTAGACGTTGCTTTTGGTTTCGAGTTGAGTGTATAAGTTCATGTATTGTGTGCTTTGAGTTATGGATTGTTTTCTCTGGTCATTGTTTCCTATGATTTCATCTGTGTCATGTTATTTCTTTTGGTGTGCTTTCCTATAATAAGGTGGGGTCTTGCGCGGTTGGGAATCGACGCCTTGCTCCTATTTGGACCTATCTTTAAGTGTGCATGAACAATTTATGCCCATTGCTTGAGTTATGGTTTACACCTCCAAGGCAAATCCTATATTGTAATTAAATACTTGATTGGTTGACTTGTGGTCTAACTGGCTATATAAGAACTTGGATTTGATGTAGGAAAGTAGTGAGATGTAATGATAGAAGATAGATAGCAGAAAGTCTAAAGATTGTGAGCTTCAAGCTCTAATGTCGTAAACTTCATTGTTATGGCCAAAACCCGAAAGGTCTTATAGTCAGGCATGTTGGTTACTAGTTGATGGCATTTTTTATCATTAGTAAATCCATTAATTCTATTGTTTCTTTGTTGCACATTATGGAAGATGAGAATAACATGATGTAGACCCTCGTATAAGAAGAGGAAGCAAAAATACTAGAGTTCATTAGAAACGAAGATGATATGCATCATCTGTATTTTCTAAGCAACGTGCAAAATTACAAAACCAATGTGTGAATGAGAAAGTCAAGGAAATGCATAATAAAAGCACAAAAACTACTCTTAGAAGGCCAAAATATAATAGATAAGGCCCTTGGTGGATTATGTGTGTCCTTACCAAAAGCAAGAGGAAACGTTTTGCAAACTATTATCTTGAATAAACTGAGTGTTCAATTATTGTAGTAAAAAATGGCTCATAATATTCATAAGAAAATTGTAACCAAAACAATTTAACATTGGATAATCTTGATAATAAGTATCCCTCACAATGAAGATGATAAGTTAAAAGCCGAGAATATGAGCACGACAATAATAGTACATAATAACCATTTAAAAATCATGACAAAGACATTGTACTACAATTGAAATAATGAAAAAAAAAAAAAAAAGAATTACACTTGTTATTATCACCTTGAAATTTATATTTAATCGTATTTTAAAAATGCTTAATTCATCGTGTAGATAGTTTGCTATATGTAAAGAATTGACCATGTTCAAAATTAGCATCTTAAATATATATAAGATGATTAATAGTTGTAGTAACACATCATAGGGTCAATAAATTCATATGCAAAAACCATAGATAGATTCTAACTAGCACTTGCATCTTTGAGGGATGCAAGAGTTACGCCAATAGTCAAATATATACCAAATGATTATATGGAGCTTATTATTGGATTGCTCTCTATTTCTATTTCTCAATGTCTTTATTTGACTCACAATTTTTCTATCTACCACCCTAACCATGTTTTTATATATTTATTAAATACACAAATTAACATTCCTCTCTCTTGACCTTAAGCATCTTTATCTATATTCAATGTTCTCTATTTCTCTTTGATCGATCTATCTATCTATCTATCTATCACCACTTTATCTCTTCATCTCCCCATCCTCTCCCTTCCTCTTCTTTCTTGCTTTGTCACTCACTCCCCTCTTTTTCTCTCCCTTCGTACTTTACTCTAGGTCTCTCTCTCTATGTCCCACACACACACACACACACACACACACACACACACTTCCCCTCTCCCATTCCCCCACTCTATCCCTCTCTAGGCTTAAATACCTAAGCTCAACCCTACACCTCATTTTAGTCTCACTCATCCTTCTCTCAACCCTCAACGTCATTTTCCTCTCATTCTCAGTTTTACATTCTCTACGCACATTTTATTATAAAAATGATACATGTAAATGCCATACCTTTGCCCAATGTTGCATAAGCAATCTACCTTCTTTCTCATACAATTGTTTTGCAATATATTTGTTCAATGCACATTGGTGTTCATCTACTGAATCTAGTTCAATTGCTTTTACATATTTAATTTTTTAGAGAATATTTTGTCATTTATAGTTTTCAAAGGAGTTTGTTGGGTCAAGCATACCACAAGCGACAATCATTTTCATAATGAAATATGTTTAAATTATATGTATATAAATCTTAAATATGTAACTTTTTAGTATATATTATTTTGATATTAAATATATCTTTTTTTAGAATACATAATTTTTAAATATATTTTTAATTAAAATTATTCAAAGTGTATTTTTACGTGTATATACAATTTTACTAAAGAGATTTCTTTCTTTCTTAGAAATATGTCATTTCCCTACCTCCATTACTGTAGCAAGATCACAATAAAGTGGATCACATTATTGGGTACTATAGTGTTTTTCAAGATTTTAATGTATTTGAAAGTAGAGAGATGTAAATTATATGATCTTTTAATGTAATAATCAAATTAAAACAAATAAGAAAATAAAATTATTTTTCTTACATGCCTTTTCATTTAATCACCATTTTTATTATACAAGTAATAATATTTAATCATTTATTATTTTATTATAAATAATATTTATAAGACAACATAAATTATTCCATAGTGAAAATGTATTTATTACCATAAGGGATCAGGTCTTGCTAAGTGCAAGGCTCCCACACCATAAGAGATGAGGTCGGGATCGTGCCCCAAGTGATTTTGATGGCATGGATGCCCCTCAATCCTTGGCTCTAAGCCGAAGAGATTTCAAGCACGTGAGGGCCCATATCGGATTCCTAAATCTTCAAATGGTGGCCTTCGTTGGTTGGTAGCTCACAGGCCTCATGCCTCGCAAGTTTGAAGCCTTCATCAATATATATATATATATATATATATATATATATATATATATATATATATATATATAATTAGGCAAAATTTTGGAATATAACACCTTACACCAGTCCAGATTGAAATTTATACCATCTGCTCTTGTTTGTATTGCACATTGCTTCTTATGCACCTACTGATAATTCTGCCACCATTGATGGTTTACAAGCAAATGTTCACTTGAAAACTATGCTTCAAACATATTTAATAATGTTTAGTTACAATATAATATATAAATATAACTATAATGTTAATACAAATGAATTTCATTAACGTTAAATATAATGTCACGTCAAATGTTTAACATGCCAATTGTGTTTTTTGTGTTTAAATTACCCCTCTTACCATCATTTTGATCTGTATACTACCTTTACTACCCTGTGACAGTTTTGTAATTTTTAAAATGTGATTTTCTTATATTAAATCAAAGTTTTAGTATAAAAAATTATGTTGACTTTTGTTTTTTCATTTGCACTTCAAAATAGTGTCCGCCTTCATATTACTTTCTAATCCAAATCTTCACTGAAAACAAATATGCTCAACTTAGTAATTTCTACATAATTTATTGATTAAAAGTACAATTGCTCACCCTTTCTACTGAAACAGGTGAAGTGCAGCGAAAAAATGGATTCAAAAGGCATTTGTCATGTAAATTACTCTATGGCTAATTACTCCTGTAAGAATGCAGCAAACAAATGAAGGAATAATTTAATTTAGAAATGTTAACTATTGACCAAGTTTGTGACTTCTTTTCAAAACACGCCACCAAGTGGTAATCATTCATATCACGAGTTTTAGCTTGCAAAAATAAGTTTTACAGAACTCATTCCTGCAAATAATGAATGGAAGCAACGGAGGAAACGGGTGAGAAAATATTGCGCGCAGGCAATGTGAAGGATTCTGAGTAATAATCAACTACTACAATTCATCAACACTTTTGACGATCAACGTAATTTCCACAAAACATAGCTACTGAGGCATTTGGAATGTTACTACCACGTATGCACCACCGGCAATAAGTTGGTTCCATTTTTTTTACCATTTCCGGTCACCGTTCCTTCTTTCCCAACATCTGACTGCCGGAAAATCTAAACAAACCGTTCAAAGATTTTCAAGGAGTGAAGGCTATCGGCTTAATAACCAATTAAATAAATATGAATAATTACTCAAATTCGATATGACAATTTTATGCAACAATCAATAAAAAATCTGAAGCCAAGGGTCATAACATAGCCTACAAAAAGCGGCATGTCCAAAACTAGCGATTTCAAAGGCTTGGTTGGTTTCTACTCAATGTTTACAACCACTCATCTTCAATGCAAGAATGGTTCAGTTAGTGACATTGTATTTACGTGATTCTCATTGAGGTGAAGTATCAGATCTAATGAAAACATGGCATGTCTAATATTGCTCTAACTCAAAATACTTAACCATAAAGTTTCCCCAATGATAAATCTAACTAAGCTTATTGTTACACCATTTTCAAAGACCTTCAACAAGTAGTCCTATGATTGCAACTCTTGTCAAGTACATCTCAGATGTAAAGAGTGTTACGATTATTTCTACGTGTGTGAGATAGGTTCTTGTAAACTGTATACCACAAAATATAGATAATGAGACAAACTGAAAACCTACATAATTGAATTCTTATAAAACATCTCATAATTTGAAACAACGTAAAAAACCACGATAGTTCAACTTATCATCTACCATCCAAAAGCCAAACGCAAGTTGTGAATAGAAACCTTTCAAATTCATTGAAATGCCTTGTAGAAAACAAACTAGAGTTTGGATTTGATTCAAGCCGCAAATGTTTTTTCTCATAAAAAGATTCAATTAATATGAGCTTCTATGTGCATCATTTTAAATCGTACATGGGCGTACACCAACATGCTGTAAGCAAGTTGGAAGACTGCAAAATACATCAAACAAGTGAAATAAAAGCTCAAATCAAAAAACTGTCCAATAAAGATTTGAAAAAGGGAAATAAATTTCCTAGATGTAAACTTAAACCACTTCAATTTGAAGAGAGGAGTTTCCGAAGGGCCCTACAACAAACTGAAGTATGGGGCCATGCAAATTATTGAAGCAATTTTGATCCAATCCAATGGAGAGCATTATTGAATGAATTAGCATTGCGGCTTTCAGCATGGTGGGGTTTACCTTTCCCCAAAAGTCATCCAAGTGAAGACGAAGTCGGTTAAAACGTTTAACATCCAAATTGGAAACATCGCAGATCAGCCACCATGGCTGATCATGGGAGGAACTCAAAAAATTCATAAGCCTGATGGAAGAATTAACTTGGCAGCAAGGGAATCTTGGGTCACGAGAGATAGTTCATTCAAAATATCTTCAGTTAACTCAGCTTCAATTAACAAATAGTTATTATTTTACTTTATGATCAGATCCTTGATCAAATGATCCTTGGTCAGCACATATAAAGATTTCGCAATTGGGACTCCACTCCCTTCATGATCTGCCACTTGGCTGCTAATAATCAGTTGTAACAACTCGCCGTCATAAAGGTACTCCACCACAGGAATGAGTCCGATAACAACTATATAGCTGAATTTGTCATTTTATTTGCGGAGGAATGAAAAAGAGAGCAAGCAGAGATTTAGAAAAACTAGTAGAATCCAAAAAACTGGAGAGAAACAATACAATTCGTACCTGTATGCAAGTCATCCTATGCATGCTCAATACATCCCATGTCATTCTGGGATAAAATCGCGTTTTCTGAATTCTTTAAAAATATAGCAGAAAAGAAAAAGCCATCTTACATGTGGGATTTTTTTCTAAGAAGATTCAACCCTCAAAGGAAAACATCTGACACAGTTTATACCCAGACAGGCAGTCTGTTGCAACAAAAATAGAATTTTGTGAATTGAAGATTCCAAAAACAAGTATGGCGATTAAACATTTTAATGGCAAATATAGATTCCTCTGGCAATGTTTCGACCCACATGTAATCAATGGTATTTCATTGTTTTAACTTGATTAAAAGGTTAAGCCACTAAGCCGGTGGTTTAATCAACCACCTAACGATAATAACGCCCACAGTGCTTAGCAATCCCTCAGACAGTTTTTGATCACTAGCTTTTTTAAAAATAACCAACAATTTTCGAAACTACAAAAATAATTTATAAAACAAAATGAATAATACAAGGTTGACAACAAAATCAATTCATGATCAGCTTTTGCCACCCTGAATTGAATAATGAACCCGTCAGCCAACCTCGCCCAAAAGTATGGAGTGTATGTTATGTTTTGAAAAAAAAGGTTGACTTTGACTCTTTGACTAAAAGAGGGGTAAACATTTATTCAAACATGAGAAATAGAAAGAGAGCAGAGCGACTTTGACTCTTTGCAATATTAAGCATTGTGCACTTTAAGCTCGCTTTTATGGCAGAAACTAAGCAATTTTATTTTTAATAAGGACTACCCACTTGATTAATCCATATAATTTCAAACTTCTAGTGAGCTTCATAGCTACTATGTCTTGAGCAGTCAACGTATTTTCAAGAAGTTTTGTGCAAGCCATAAGAAAGGAATTAAGCAAAGATATCAAACTACCTTTACTAACAGCCACAAACATAGCTGAACAAATAAGTAAACAACAAGATTACTCCTCTGGAGTTTCACTTTCAAACCAATACGTAACCATGCGAAAGCTTGACCTCCACATTTGGGTGACACTGGCAGCAACAACGAAATGAGGCACATCAAATAGCTAATTATCACCAGTTAATGAAGTATACAACACTATCTTGATTGAGAGAGCATCCAGAAATATAATCCACAGTCAGCAGCTCCGTTTGACTGATGAATATGTGCAATCCAAATAACTTTGCATCCCTTACAGGTGAACGATTTGCCTAAGTTTCAGGGAATTGCGAAGCATATGGTCTAGAATCCCATTCCCATGATTTCTACGATACAAATTAATTTCTTCTATTTCTCAAGCTACTGTTACAATGCACCATACCAAATTTGTACAGAAGTTTTGAGTACATGTGAACTGTTGATCACAATGGAGCACTGGCTCTTTTATGTACTGATTCAACAAGCAATGCTTTATGTGCATTATCGCGGTGCAATAGAACAACACCCTTTAAAGCCTTAATGACAGAGAGTGAGCATTTCTGATTAAAACCAGGACACTCGTATGCTGGATTTGATAATTATAAAAATGCTTGCATATAACTCATGTTTCAATGCAGTTCATTGAAACGAACTACAATGCAAGATATATCATCCTTGCTTTCACGATTCACCGCTTCACTTGTCAAACGTTTTGCTGCCACTTGTGGATCCCTGATTTTCTTGACAAAATCAACTGCCTCTTGATTTTTCATTACCTGAATGCCAGAAAAACTAAAACTTGACTACCAGATCCCAATGTCAAGAGTGATGTCCAAGTAAGACTATCAGAAAGCAATATCATATATGAGCCTTAAATTTGAACTTAGTATGATAATAGGAAATATTATATGTATAGATGATAAAAACGACCTTCCACAAACCATCACTGGCAAGAATCAAAAACTCGGCTCCTTGATCAATGTCAATTTCTCTAACATCAGGATCTGACCGCAAATGGGATTTCAGGCTTTTGTCTCCAAATGCTCGAGAAACAGCTAGTTGTCCATCCACTCTGGGAACATCTCCTGTAATAGAAATCCTTCAGAATGTAATAAAAAATAAAGAATAACTTCAGCTAGTTTTCAGATGGGCTTGCAAATGGCTGCTCAAATCATTCATTTCAAATGAACGACGAAAGGAAAAGTTTCAGTTTCGTTAAAATTAATTAGGGCATGTCCCTGTTTCCACAGAATGAAAATCCCCATGAAGTCAAGTGTGCACACATTGCTAAATTCGAGTAACTACATGTGTTAGAACCCTAATGGAAGACTAACAACAAAAAAGCCTCATGCTTGACTGAAACCAGATAACCCGACCTCCCATGTTCAGAGCCCTCTTTCATTACAGCTAATTAGTTCATGTCCCTGTTCCCACAGACTGAAAATCCCCGATTAAGTCAAGCATACACACATTGCTAAATTAGAGTGCCCGCATGTATTGGAACCCTAATGGAAGACAATAACGAAAAAGCCTCAAGAATGACCAATTCCAGATAACCATACTTCCCCCATTCGGAGCCCTCTCTGAATTATATAGTGTGAATAAGGCAGCTATAATTAACATGGTGCAACAGCCAAGGACATTGACTGTCAGAATAAAGGTCTTTTCCAAAATCTATATGAAAAGTGAAAAAGGTGAGCTATAAAGTTCCTAATTCAGAACTACATATATAACCTGGCATATTTGACACAAAGCCTCCTTTGTTCTCAATACTGCCCCGCTCTGCACTGGTTCCTGGCTCATGATCAATTGAGAGTTGAGAAGCTTTTCCATTTCGACACAAAACTGCTCTAGAGTCGCCAACATTTGCCACATAGAGTTTTCTACCATCTATTAGGATGGCTGTAACAGCCGTGGAGCCACCTTGACCCAAGCCTGGTGTTTCTCTGAGAATAGCCTTGTCTGTTTTCTCATAAGCTTTAGTAATTGCTCTAGTAGGGTGAAACCAAAATTCTTCCTGAAAAAAATGTTTGACCTAATTAGGATTTCAATAATGATACTACAAATAAATTGCAATTTGCAGTACAGTCAAAATTCCAGTTCAAATATACCAACTTTTGCAATTTCAATAAGTGGAAAGCTTCAGTTTCTAAATCACAAATGGAAAAACTGAAATGCTGTTAAAACAAGAGCCTAAAAAGTAATAATAATGCAATATACACAAACTGGTAGTCCCATTTATAATAACTCACCTCGCTCAAAATGTTGTGAAACAAATTCTTCTGCAAGTATGAAGCCACATCACTGCCTAAATGACCATCAAAAATAGCAAACAATCCCAACTCATGGCCTTTTGTTTTCTTGAACTCAGCTGCGTGATAATCCTCCATAGGATGACTTGACTTGCCTTTCACTAGACTGAATCCATGAATAATTTTGTTGGGACTTTGGCGGCTCTTGCCTTTTCCAGTATTACCTGATGGACCCACACCCCTGCCCACCTACAAGATACATCAATTCATATATGAGCACTAAAAGTTATCTCCAAATTCTCATCTGAATTACAAATGCCGAGAAAAACATAATACACAGATCTACTAAAAAGTACATTCTTAGCCTTCTGAATTATGACATTTGAAAGCTACTACATAGTCACTGTCTTCAAATTTTTTGAACTAAAAAAGTTTTGGTTGTGCTTATTTAAAATTGAGTTTCAAATATGTAATAATAGCTATTTTCATACAATAAGTATCTTTCAATAATTCATATTTGTGAAAGCTTAAAAACTAAGAAATTTTCAAGAGCAGCTTGTGGAAGAAATCAACATTTCTGGAAAAAAATATAATTAAAAAGTATTCCTTCTATTGAAGACGAAAACAAACAAATGATAATGTGTCTTTGTATTAAAAGACCCCCTACACTATCAAGATATAGATGCAGCTACAGATGTGAACATTCATACGTATATGTACACTTATAAATATGCAGTATGTATGTACATACATGTATCTTCAAGTGTGTATATTTGTGAGCATATATAATATGTACACCCATATACGTAAGTGTACAATCATCAATACACACACATGTAATACAAATTTATACAAAAGAGGATCTGAGAATTTAAATATAACTATGCTTCTGTTACTTGATTCCGCTTCAAACTAATGGTTAAAACTGAACTTGGATGGAACCACAAAACCAGAGCCAACACACCTGTCGGTTTGACTAAACCAATTCCCTGCAATGTTTTACATAAAAAATATAATTTTATTCAGTATATAGTGGTCAATTATGTTATTAGAATAGTATTTACAAACTTTCTTTGTTTCCTTCAGTCTAGTTTGCTTTCTTAGATGTCCAATTCCACTATGGAAAGATCCTTTGTACCCTCTTATTTAAATAGTCTTTCAGTCCTCAGTTCAATGTCAAATATTTCAATCATTTTATGATATCAGAGCAGAGGTATTACTTGAAAATCTTTCACATTTTCAAAGGCTTTTTAAGCCCACCATCACAAACTGTCATGCGAAGAAATGCAAAGGATGCATTTCATGCAGAACCACTGTTAGTCACAGCAATACATAGACAAATGCCCATTTGACTGTACTTCGTGCTGAACCAAAAAAATTTGAAACAGATATGTCCAAACAGCTAAATTACCATATTCACCCCTCTACAGGAAAATTCAACATTTGATTTGCAGGTATTTCGAAGTCGATCCCAGTTGGTGTCAAAGTAGTCATTTTCCTGATAAATTCCCTGTGGATTCTCTTTTTTGCATCCTGGTCGAACTTGAGTGAATGCCGATCGAATTTGGTCGATGACAGAAGAGCCCGGGTGGAATGACTGCGAATTTGCAGTGAATTTGGGCATGTGCCAAGAAATATTTTACTTTTTAATGTTTTACTTGCTTTGAAAAGGTGTTTTTTAAGTTTATTATTATAAATATATTATAATCTGCTTTATTGTCCAACCGACCCAACCCTAAAACACGCCCGCACTTTATATTTGTGCTTCATTTTTAATATTTCATAAACTCATTACACCCATATTCAGTCCCTCATTCACAGCTGTTTGAAACGACTCATTTGCCTTCACACCTAGCCCTGAGGCAGCAATTCCTTCAACTTTCTATGTTCTGTGGCTGAGGCAGCGATTACTTCTGAGAACAAAGGCAGAGGAAGCTTTGTGTTTGTCTTTAATAGCAGAGAGGCGGCGATTTCTTTTCCAAACTTGAGAGATCAAAACAGAGGTAGGGGAATATTGCATGCTGATGCAACTTCTTGTTTATGCGTCCTAGTTTGATAGTAGAACTAGATACGGATACCATTCTGAGATTCTAACTTCTCTTAAATTTGAGATTCTAATTTCATTGCTTTTGAGATTCTTGGATTTGAACTGTTCTTAGTTTTTTCATTCTAAAATTACTGATACATACTAAGAACCCATTATTTTGTATACATAAAAGAGTTTTTTCCATTTTTAATTTTTTGTTTTATTTGTTGTGTATTTTTTTTGTAGATTTGAAGAATGGCTGCAACTGCTTCCGTTGCCAATAACCCCCACTTCAAATCAACAGATGTTCCCCACTTTGGAGATATGTGTAAATGATTAGACCAATGTCGAGTGGACGAGGTTATGTATTGATTTGTAGCCACTACAAACAGGAATTTAGTAGCTCTTATAGTAGAGGAATAAAGCATTGATTTGTAGCCACTACAAACAGGGATTTAGTAGCTCTTATAGTAGAGTAAAAGCACATTTGTGCTTTATTCCTCAAAAAGGCATCAAATTTTGTACCAAAAAGCCAAGAGTAAATGGAGTGCTTTGTAACCACTACAAACAGGAATTTATAGCTCTTATAGTAGAGTAAAAGCACATTTGTGCTTTATTCCTCAAAAAGGCATCAAATTTTGTACCAAGAAGCCAAGAGTTAATGGAGTGCTACCTATAAGTTTCCTTCCAAATCACATTGTAAACAAATACAATCAAGAACAAAAGCAAGCAAAGAAAACTGTTGGGAGGGCAAATTCTTCACATCTGTTGGCAATTGGTGGGCCTTTAAAGAAAGGAAAACCATCATGTATGTCTTCAACTACCACTCCTAGTGAACCAACTACAAAGGACCATCCATTCTTGCATCCCCCTCAATAGCAGATTGTAAATAAGAGAGTAGTGGGACCCTTGGGATCATCATTCCAAAATGAAGCTAGAAACATTGTTGATCAAACCATAGCCAAATGCACTGATGGAAATGGATTGTCATTTATTGTTGTTCGCTCACCGTATTGGCAATACATGGTGAGGGCAGTTAATGAGGCTCCAAATGGGTTCAAGGGCCCTGGTTATGAAAAGATACACACCACTTTATTGGATGATGAGGTGGCTCGTGTAGAGAATGCCATGTTGCCCATCAAGGATTCATGGGTCGAAACAGGTGTGACAATAGTATTGGATGGATGGAAAGATGCAAGGAACCATCTTTTGGTGAATATTATTGCAGTGTCTACAAGAGGTGCAATGTTTCTGAAAGCTGTGGATTGTGAAGCAGAGATAAAGGATGGTCCTTTCATTGCAAACATTCTCATCCAAGCTATCGAGCAAGTTGGTCCTCAGAATGTTCTTCAAGTAATAACCGATAATGCAAAGAATTGTAGGGCTGTCAGCTTATCGGTTGAGTAGTATGAAGACATTTTTTGGACACCTTGTGTTGTGCACTCACTCAACCTAATGCTGCAAAAAACTGGCACCAAGGTTAAGTGGATAAAAAAATTGTATGAAGAAGCACAAGGGATCCAAATGTTTGCCACAAACCACCATATGACGCAAGCCATATTTAGAATATTCTCGAAATTGGAGCTCTTGAAGGTAAGTTAAATTGTTTAAAATTTCAACATGTTTTAGGAATCTAGTCACTTCAGTAAACTTTCTATGTTTTCAAAGTTTTAAAGTATTATTGTTTTAATTTTAAAATAGGTTGCTGAGATGCACTTTGCCTCCAACACTAATGTTTTGAAAAGCCTTGTCAAGGTTCAAGACGCATTGACTAGAATGGTAACTAGTGCTAATTGGAGCGTATGGAAGCAATCTAATAGTGCCAAAGCAGCTGCCATTAGGGGATTGATACTAGATGAATCTTGGTGGGATCGTGTTGAATACCTTCTGAAAATCACCGAGCCTATATTGAGCATGATCCGATACACTGACATGGATAGGCCTTGTTTGGGTGAGGTATATGATGGCATTGACTCCATGATTGAGGACATTAGAAATATCATAAATGAGAAAGAGCAAGATCCTGATGAAATGTTCTTCAAGGAGCTACAAGTAATCATGGTAGAGAGATGGAACAAAAAGACTACCCTTTTGCATTTACTTGCCTTTGCATTGAGCCCCAGGTTCTATAGCCAATCGGTCCTCAAGGGGAGTACCGCTAGAGTTGCCACATTAGAGATCCTAAAGTTGCTCAAGGGTACAAGGCAGCCCTTCGAAGACTTGCCTAAGCACCTACGACCTATAGTGAGGTCTGAATTTATGAGTTTCACGAGCACCAACAGTTGTGGTCTTGATGCTCTTGAAGACAAGAACAATGTTGATGCTCATAAAAGGTGGTACTTCTATGGACAAAGATACCAACACTTGCAGCCCATTGCCATCAAAATTCTATCATAGGTAAGTTTTTTAATCTTAAAATTCTAATTTCTAATTTCTTGTTGGTAAATATTCAAAACTCTAATTTCTAGTTTCTTGTTAGTAAATTCGCAAATCTTGATAGGTTTCTAGTTCATCATCATTTGAGATGAATTGGAGCATATGCTCCTTCATTAACTCAATAAAACGCAACCGACTAAACTCCAAGAAAGCAGATAACTTAGTGTTTGTGCATTCAAACTTGAGGCTCACAACTCACAAAAAGAAGGCAAATCAATGGGATGTCGAATGAGAGGCTGCAAAGTTGGAAGTCCACTTTGATGCACTTGCGATTGAAGATGGTGATCCTGAGATACATAATACTGATGGAGCTGACCCTGAGGCTATGGCCGAGACTACAGTTGAGACTGTTGATGCTAGTGGCACTAATTGTGTGCTTCTAATCAGCAACTTCCTACTAATGATGAATTATTCGATGATTTTTGATACATTGATATTTGATCACATGAGTCTACGACTGATTACTGATTACTGATTAGTAATGTTGACATTATTGTTTTAAAGTTTTTGAACTGAAACATTCATATGGTGGTGTATTTTGACATTTTGTCATGCCATTTGAACAAAATCGTAATATATGTGGTGGTGTATTTTGCTAAATTGCTTCATATTAGCATAGTGGATATGAAATTATTTTCTGCAGCATATTTTCACATATATATATTGCTTTATATTAGCATAGTGTTGTATAAAATTATTTGCTGCAGCATATTTTTACATATATATATAAATATATATATATGAAATTATTTGCTGCAGCATATTTTCACATATATATATTGCTTTATATTAGCATAGTGGTGTATGAAATTATTTGCTGCAGCATATAGATATAGATATATATATATATATAATTTTAAAAATTTGTGTATATATTATTTTTTAAATTCGTGTACAGATGAACCCAAACCCATGTCAAAAAAAAATTGAGCAAATTTCGAACACGAATGTTGACCTGCATCCGAATCGGCAACTTAGCCAAACAGTACTCAAAATCATATCAAAAGCTCAGCAAGAGATTCAAAACATATAGGATATGCAGAGTAATATACTCCACATATTCCACAGAAATTAATCATTAATGACAACAGCAGCAAATTCACTAATAACAACCATACCAATTTATACCATCTCAGTCAATTACTTAACCAACTCATTCTGCTCATTTCTGCAAAAGCCTGTTCAGCTATTGTTTTTGTATGATTTTTCTCAAAAATCATTGCTTTTGGCTGTGCAAAGTGCTTTCAGCATTGCCTCCAAGTCGGATTTAAACCTTTTGTTCACAAAAACAATACTCAATGCACTAAAGTGAACTCAATTAATCATTAATACTTTAAGAAATAATGAACAAATACATCAGTCAGGGAGTGAGCAGACTACGGCAGCATTATGACTAGCTATCATCTTATAATCAATCAAAGCTTACTTCGGTAGGAAACTCGAAAGGGCAACAGTAAGTTGCCCAACCCAACTAAGCCTAAGAGCGTGCAAAATTCACATGATGGAAACATGCCCCTTATCCCACAAGTGGTAGGAATGTCCAACTATGACCAATTCCATCCTTTGGGGTGGTGAAATTAGTTTGGGGGAGACAGTAAACAGCATCTCCATAAATTATGTCCTCAACTCAATTCAGTAGGACCTAGAACTGCTCCTAGGTGTTGTGAATGATTATGGAATAATCATATATTATCTATTTACTTAAAGAAATATAATTCAAGGAATAGTCATATTAGAAAAAAGTCTTACAAGTAATGCATAAGTCTTTTGTTGGCCTGATAGCAATATGATCTGCTGTTCATTCAAATATAAATGAGTGTGTGACAAATCCTCTCTTATTCCTTGATTCTTTATATCAGATTAAGTTTTTATCCATGTATTCTGCTGCTCATGTTCCATATATATAGATCACATAATATTATTTTATTCTCAGACTATATACACATTACCTGTAAGTGAGTAATTATCATAAGATCCCCCGAGCTGTCTATCATAAGAATCAATACTTGTACACAATTGCAGTCATAATACCAAATTCCTATATTTCTGGTCATAACTGCCTTGTATCAGATCTCTTATTTGATGCTGGGTGATTTCCAACATTTACCAAGTTCTGACTTCATTGTTTATCCGATGAATGATTGATCGATTGAATGAATTCCTTTGATTTGATGTATATGTTAGTTACGATTAAGTAATTGTGATTAGATGATTGAGAGTAACATTATAGTCTTTAGCTAGTTTAAAATATTGGTGGATGATGATTGAAAGAACGTTGATTTCGTGGAGTGATGCTTAATTGCTGGATTGTATGATTTCTTGATCCCAAGATGGAGTGATGATTCATGTGATTTGATGATTGTTAGCTTGATTTGTTGCTCAAATTTTTCTTTATTTTTTGATGGAATAATGATTGATAGAAGAATGATTGACAAATCCTCCTTTGATTTTTGGAATGAAATCTCCATTATTGGTGAAAGGGTCACCGCCTTTCATAAGAACTGAGTTACTGCTTTTCATTGTTGCCTTTAAGAATAACATGATATTCATCATTGCCGCCTTTCGTAAGAACTGAGTCACTGCTTTTCATTGTTGCCTTTAAGAATAACATAATATTCATCATTTTTGCCTTTGAGAAAAACACAATATTCATCAACTTAATCTCATTTGGATATCCCACTCAATTGAAACCTTCTTCCCTTTTTATCTTCTAACGTGGGGAAGAATCACAACTCTTCATCATGGCTGCCTTGTGCAATGGTCACAAATCTATCCTTTAAAAGAGTCACAACCCTGCACAATTGTCTCTCTTTGAAATAATCACATACCTTCTTGCCCTTTGAAGTCACTTCCTTAAATAATTCTCATTTTTTTCCTTTTCCATTTATTCTTACTTCAATCACAACTTGCCTTTTCTCTTCCTTCCTCTCTCCCCTTTCAAATGAAGATATCTTCTCCCTTTTCAGAACTTCTGTTAGAGGGAGTCACAACTTTTCAATTTCATTCCTTTCAACCCTTCATTAGCTTACCTAAATTTTAATTATGCTATATTTGAATTTTACTCTTTTATATTTTTATCTAATTTTTTTATATTCTCATATATTTTATATGTATTATTGGTTATTAATATATATTAAATATTGTTTCAAAAAGGGGACATTTCATGATTGCAGGCCACAACTAGGGTTTATCAATCACAGGTTTCTTGGTTTCTACCCATACTAGGATTTTTCCTCTAGTTTATGGCTACAAACAGGTTAATCTAATGTTCTTCGAACTTTCTTACAATTTTTCCAAAATCACATGGGGTTAGTTTTTTGAAGCTTTTTTAAAAAAATCGAAACAATAGTGGGTTTCAACTGCTATAAAAGTGAAGGCATTTAGAATTTTCCAATTTTTTTCCTATAAATTTCACTCCATGCTGCAGTTCACCTTGTTTTTTGTGCCCACATATCGCAGGAGGGACAACTTTATTACCCAACAACATGTTTGAATGCAGTATGAAACTTAGTGGACAAATTAAAACACTTGGAAACACTAGATGCTAACCATCCTCATGTACAGGTGTCTTGACCAGATAGTGCTTGGCAAATCAACTCGTATAAAGACCAAGACAGATTCGATGAACATAATCGTGAAGCTATTATGCTCATCAAGTTTTCTATCACAGATGAGATGCTTCTAGAAGTTCCCTCGAGCAAGAAATTTGTAAAAAATTGGACTCATCTAATATCTTTGCACGAACAATCAGACAAAGGCAGGGCCTTTTTCCTTAAAAATGTGTTGTTGATAGATAAAACAAACTGTGTTTGCACGATCATTTGATGAAAATCAAAGACACTCGCAATAAACTTGAGACCACTGGTCAAAAGATCAACAAAGATATCGTTGTCATCGCACTGAAAAGCTTGCCACAATTTTATGAGCATTTCATATAGACTGAATTTCACATCTACAAAAGTTGACCTGAAGTTCAATGATTTGTCCTACAAACTCTTGCAGCAAGACAGATGGAAGCTGTTGTTTGTTAGCAAAAGTGATTATGTAAGTGTTGAATCGGGTTTTACTCCCAAGGACAAAGGCAAAGGCAAATCCTCTAACCAGAAAGGGCAATAATGTCACTATTGTGGTAAAATCGGTCATATGAAAAAGTGCTACAGAAAGTGGTTGGCTGATCATGTTGCAAAGAATCAAAGTCGTCAACCTTCTATGTATTCATGGCTAGATGTCCGGCAAATAATGCAAATACTTTCGTGTGGTATGTTGATTTTGGAGCATCTTAGCAATTCACGAACAGAAATGTTTGTTTCACAGACTTGGGAGTGTGAGGGTTACTCTACTCAGTAATCTTTATTGATGAATAGTATATAGTTGTCAACAAAGGCAATATTCAGAAAATCTCTTGAGGGACAAATCTTGTTTTCCTCAATTTATGCTTTACTTTTGGAAGTGGAGCTCAAGTTGCTCCAGTGATTTGGATTATGCATCACTGAATGTTGGAGAATACTGTAATGTCCCCTTCTCCGCGCTAGACCTAATAGCGCCTTGTTTGTCTATCTTTCCATCTGGATAGCCAGTCACAGGAATCTATTTGGTTTCATTGGGGAAGATATTTAAGTGAGAACTCCCAAGGTTAAGTGACTTTATTTTATTAAATTGATTTATAAAGTACTTTATCATTTTAAGTCACTTTATGACAAAAATGACTTAAGTGACTAAAAGACAAAATAGGCTTTTATCCCACATTGCTTAGTTGTTCGCATCTTCCCTCACATCAAAGTTATAAAAGCAAGTATCTGCATTGGGATTTGGACCATGAAATATATTATTTTTCAAATCCTAAAAGGTTGCTTGAATGTGACTGTGCTTTCTTAAGGATGAAACCCCTTAAGGAGATTGTGGAGACTAGATGTAGCCCCAATTTCACTTCAAATATTATCAGAATCAAGTACGAAGTGTGAAGGTTAATATATTGTTTTAGTTGAGTTGTTTCAGTAGAGAAGAGACTGATAGTTTTAAGGTCAGTTAATTCAGCATGGATGGTGGCAGCTTGTGGTATCAGTCATTCAGAAGACAACACCACAATAACATCCAGCTAACTGTGGAATCAACGAGCGGCATCAGTATTTTTAGGAGGGAAGTCTGAACCAATGCAAGAGGAGAGACTGAGGGAAGTCGGGCTACCCAGACCGAAGTTGGTTGACCTGGATAGACGACAGTATAATAAATGATGCAGGGGCATCCAGCAATTAATAATATTTTGATGATTCTGGACTATACATGGTTATTATTCATTGTAATATGGCTTAAAAAGCCATTTTTGTGTCTTGAATGATGTAATAGGGTTAGTGGTCGTAGTCTAAGGTATAAGAAATAAAGAGTTTGTAAAATCATGAAGTTGTCAACTCCATGATTCTTTTATAGTTTAATTAGTATACTCAATTGCAAATCGGTCATTTGAGTTAGTCGGGTGTGGGGAGTTAGAAATAAGTTAGTAATTAGTTATAGGAGTAGTTATCGGGTCTTGCAAGTTATATACAATGCAAGGAAATCCGATAGGGGAGTAGTGTAGAGTAGTGCAAAGTAGTGTAGAGGAACTGATGAAGGATCAATGTAGTTCAAAGATAAATAAAATAATGGTTGGATTTACATCGGATTCACTCTATGATAATTCCGTGTTCCCGAATGTTTCTTTTATTTGTTTGGAATTGATTTATGATATCAGAATTTTATGGAGGAGTTTTAAAAGTGTATTGGAACCGATTTGTTTGCTTATTGAAATTTGATGGTCAAGACATATGTGGAATTTGTGGATCGGCTTTACAGTGAAGGACTAGTGTGTTATTTGCAATCGATTTTAAGAGAGTTTAATGTTTATTTGAATCAGGCTCTGTTCATTTGTTGACAGTGATAATCTAGAACCCATTTTGTTATGTATCGATTTTTATTGAAGAGGATTAATAAATTTTGAATCGAGTTTCATTCTTTGCTGGAAAACGTTGTTAAAGAGACTGTCTGGACAGTTTGATGAACACTTTGAAGAATATCGGATTTGTTATTGTTAATGACTGTTGCTGATTAGGAGAATTTGAATTCAAGTAGTGTGTGGTATTCGGGACTGTGGAATTAATTTCATGAGTCTATACAAACCCGATATTGGGAAAGATTGATTCTTGTTCTTGAACGAACGTTGAAGTTCATAAACAGTTAATTGAAGTTGTTACCAAAGTTGGTCATAACCACATAAGGAACCGTAGAGACTTGTCTTGCCACAGTCACGGTGAAAGGGGACCGAGAATATGTGCATAGTGATTCAGAAAACATTGAATATCATTCAGTGATAATCAACGATCTTTATAACTCATGCTCGGCATTTAGAGTTAAAGAAAACCGGTAATAGTCACCATAAATAGGTAAGATGAATCAGTCATTAAATTATGAAATATAACATTAGCCATTGTTATGATATTGTCAAGTGGTCAGTATTGTTATTGTCATCATGAATGGAAGTTGAAAGTTTGTGAACCTCCTATCAACATAAACAAGGAAGAACAATTGAGATTTTCAGAATTTTAATGTTGTTTCAAGAGAGTTTATAAAATAGATATGCAGTTTTGAATCATTTTCTGTGCGCTCTGCATCAATAAATACGGCATTGGCAATCAATACAGGTGTGAAGTCCTAATACGTGCAGCAGCAGCAGGCATGGTTATTGGAAGTCATGTGTCCAACACCCCAGGCATACACTCCACGGGGCAGTGAACATTGAGAGTCATTGATGGCAAGTAATCAGGATAGCACGAGCCTCCCTGGACACAGAATCCACTCCAGGGCAGACCACCTGATTGAAGCAAATAATCAGGTTCCAAACCTTTCTGTTATATGTAGATTTGTGGATACTTGCGGCTTTGAGCAGTTGGTACTTATCCTACATTTTGACTGTTTCTGGAGTTATTCGATGTTATTTTTGCAAACTCATTTGATTAATAAAATTGTTGCACGTTACCTGTCATAATATTGAATGAAAACAATGCTGTATTAGGACTGTCAATTCATTTCTCATTTTTACGCATTGTTGAACTAGTGAACTGTGGTTACATTTCGGGTTCGGATTCTTACAAATAAAAATGTTCCAAATGAGTTTTGGCCGAGGCAGTTTACACTGCCATGTACATTCTTGACAGGCCTATTACACAAGCTATCAAGAAGACCAAAAAGGAAGCATAGTCTAGGTGGAAACCACAGATCAGAAAGGTTTTTGGTTCTATTGCATATGTTTGGATTCCCAATGTTAAGTGAATCAAACTTGACTCTATATGTCAAAAGTTAATGCTTACAAGGTACAATAACAGTCATGAAGCCTGCCAGCTGATTGATGTGGACACTAATTGACTAACATTAAGCAAAGATGTAGTCATTGATGAAGGTGTCCCTTTCAGCTTTCTTCTCCCATTACCAGTCCTGAAGATCAGTTTCTAAAGGCTACAAATTTGGATGTTCAGCTCCCTCCCATTTGCAATTCTGAACTTTTGGAATATCCTAGGTAAGTGCAAGTTCTAAAAGATTTTCCTCAGGGCAACCTGGATCAGCATCAAAATGATATAGTTCAACGCAGCCCAAGTCAGTGTCCATGCCAATTTGGATGGTAGTGTTTCTACACTACATTCTAAGTGGTGGGAAAATCTCATTGGTGATGTTTGATATGAACTGATTGGGGGTTGCTCATCCAAAGGTAACAGTTAATACAATAAAATGAACTTTGTTCTTATGGCTAAGATGCAGTGTTTCTGAGCTCCGGGACTATTCAAAGACGAAATATACACCTCAATGGTAGACGGATATGGAATTTGAACATCAAATCCTTTTGAAAAGTGATAGTTGGATTCATTGAGATATTCCACTGGGGAAGAAGCCCATTGGCTGCGAGTAGTTCAACACCGGATCTTTTACAATACAGACATTTTACTCTCTTTCTTAGGCTTGTCACCATTAGAAAATTTGGTCTCATTAGCTGTTTTTGGGGCAACTGGTTTCTAATCCTCCTTTTCATTGGTATTTCTTTGTTTCTTATCCTTATTGTACTACTTCATCCTTTCTATTCTTGTTTGCCTTCATTGACCCAGGGCATTTAACTTAGACGAATTTAGAGAGTCCATCTGAATCATCATATCTTGCTCCCATGTGAAAGAAATAGCAAAAATGAATCAAGGATGGCATAGTAAATTGAGTCCCAAGTGCACTCTTAGTAGCATATAAGGTAGAAACAAATAGTAAATATTTAGAATGCAGCTTAGAGAGAAAACTGAGAATTAATCATTCATCTTTCTTTTATTTCCACATTATTTTAATTGCAACCTTACAAAGTTCAACTTTGTGAAGAAATTCTATAATGTGTTAAAATTCACTATAATTAGACTTATGAGCTCACTTTCCAACATATGACACCTCATTTATCTTGAGCTTCAAATAAACTTGCTAGCTTTGTTCAAATTTCATTAGGAGTACCCTAGGATTCAATATGAAATAGCAAATTGGGAGAAACAAACCAACACAAAGTTTCATATGCTTCACCACATCTATTAAACCACTTTTGGCTTTTCTAAAACTAAAGCATGTTCATTTTCCGATCCCATCTTATGCCAACTATATTTCCTTAAGTATGTAAGTATACAGTCATGTGTGCCTTCCATAGTTGGCATAGTTGCAGTTTGATCTGCGATTTTTGGAAGCTCGCCAAGTTTTGCAGATGGGCGAGTTTTTGGTGGAAAAACTCATGGATTCAACAACTCAGCCACCGCAAAAAAATCATCATTCTTTCAACGAGTTTTAAAGAAAAACTTGCAAGCGTCTGACGCACGGGCCAGCAATATAGGCCAAAAAAATCAATTTTTTCTTCATCAATTTCATTTACACATTTTAGAGGCTTGGGGTGTGGAGAGAAGAAGGGTTCCAAGGCATTTTTAGGTGATTGCAAGCTATTGAAGGCGGATTTGAGTGGATTTGTAGAGGATTCCAACCGGTTTTAAAAGACAAATCTCTTTCCCAAGTAGGTTTGCTGAGATTGTTTTTATAGTTTTAAAAAATGTTCTATTGTTTTCTTGTTGCTTGTAAATGAATTCAAATCATATGAATGCATTTCAACTCTATGTTTGAATCATTTTAAAGCCATTCAGCTCTATGTTTGACATTTTTTTATGTTCAATATGTAAGACTTTTTTAAAACAAACCCTAGCTGTTCATTTAGTTTGTTTAGTTCATACTCATATATCTAAGTTCTAACTTCTAATTTTGCTTATTCATTTTTCTATAAATTTATGTGTAGAAGAGCAGTTAAGCATTTAAAAGCATGACAAGTTCACAGGAAGAGTGGCCACAAACTCCATGCCCATTTGGAGATATGGGCACTCGGCCTAGAAATGCACGAGATAAGGCATGGCGGTATGCCTATGAAGCTCCAAATGATGTTGGGAAGGTTATATACATTCCGTGCAAAAAACTTATTTCTGGAATCATAAACCGCTTCAAGTACCACCTTGCGGGCAAAAAGAAACATGATTCAACTTCTTGTCTCAAAATAATCGATGAAGAAAAAAGATTCATCAATGCCCTACTTGCATCTGCTGAAGAGAAAAAATTGAATAGGGAGGGGGAAATTCGCTATGAGGGCAGTCGTAGTTGAATCTCAAGGAGCTCCTATTGATATTCAAGAAGAAGAAGAAGCACTTGAGAACATAATGGAGTCTCTTCATGGCTCGCGGATCCACAAACAAAGTGCCTCTTTTGCCGGTTCCACTCCTTCTACATTACCTAGTTCTTCATCACCATTTGCTTCAGGGATAGGGAGTTATTTTGTGTCCAAGAACACAGCTGGATCACAACCATCATTACAGAGCACAGGATGGAATAAGGAGGTGCATGAGCAAACTAATATTGCAGCAGCTGATTTTTGGTTTTTCAACAACATTTCAATGTTTGTGGCTGATTTTCCCTATTAGTTGAATGTGGAGAACGCAATTTCAATATCAGGCAAAGGGTACAAGCCCCCTTCTCGCAAGGATTTGAGTGAAAGGATAGTATTTTACTATTTGGTAACTATAAATAATTGAAATCCACTTGAGTTCATTGTTATATTTTAAATCTTAATTGGTATTTCCTATTTTTTACTAATACTTTATTACACTTATATTTTGTAGGTTGCTTGACAATGCAGTTGATAGGGCAAGAGTATTGATAGAAGACCAAAAGAAAGAGTGAAAGAAATATGGCTGCACCATTTTATCTAATGGGTGGATAGACGGAAGATGGAGAACCGTTATTAATTTCTTGGTTACTTGCAAAGATGATGCAGTGTTTTGGAAATCTGTTGATGCCTCCAATAAAGTGAAAAATGCACACACATTGGCTAAAATGTTGGAGAATGTTGCCATGGAGGTGGGAGTAGAGAATGTGGTACAAATCATCACAAATAATGCAGCAGTATACGTGGCAGCAAGTAAATTTATTTATTTTTATTCAATATGAATCATTAATGTCATGCTATGGTATTATTAAATTAATATTTGATGTAAATATGGAAAGTTTGTAACTAATTACTGATTTTTTACTAATCTCTTAGGTAGAATCCTCCAAGAGAGGCATCCCACACTTTTTTGGTCACCTTGTGCAGCACACGTCCTTGACTTTCTTTTGGAGGACATAAGAAAACTTGAATGGATGAGTCCAATTGTGGAAGATGCAAGGCGAGTCACCAAATATATCTAGAATCACCCATGGGTTCTTAGTTTGATAAGAAGAATCACTAAAGACAAAGATTTGGTGAGACCTGCTATGACAAGGTTTGCAACGGTGTTCTTGACATTGCAAAGTATTATCGACACGACACAATATTGCCTCTGAAACAAATGTTTGTGTGTGCTGATTGGGTTGCTTCACCGTACTCAAAGAAGCCTAAAACAGAGGCTATGACACGAATAGTCTTTGATGATAGGTTTTTGAAAAGGCTACTGAGATTGTGGAGGTAACTTCAAGAATCAAAACATTATTTTTTTAGTTGATTCAAGTTTCATTATAAATTCGTAACTTACTATGTTAAGAACTAATTTGTATTTTTCAAATTTCAAATGTAGATGTCTATGCCCTTGGTTAGAGTCTTGCACATATGTGATGGGCAACAATCCCCAATGGGATGTCTTCATGAGGCCATAAATAAGGCCAAAGATGCTGTTCGGAATTACTACCATGCGAACAGACTCAAATTTGACCCCATTTGGGAAATAATTGTTAGGAGGTGGAACAATATGCTCCACCAACCCATTCATGCAACAGGCTACTTCCTCAACCCCAAATTCAGGTACTATGATTCTCCTTGACATTTTACTAAGACTTCATTATACTTTGTTTTTTAAAGTTGTCTGCTAAGACTTGATTTCATTTTTTGTTTGTTTTAGGGCTGATGATTCCTATCCAGATCGTAATGGAGAGGTCATGGAGGGTCTCTCTAGATGCATTGAGAGGATGATATCCAATGAAGCGGAGAGAGACCTTGTTGTGACCGAACAACAAGTCTATGTGGAATCAAGGGTTAATGTGTTCTCTTCTATGCTAGCAAAGAGAGCAAGAGGTTCTCAAGGCCCCGATAAACCGTCAAAGTTTAAACTTAAAACTATTGCAAATTAATAAGTTGTGTTTTCTAATTATCTTTTTTCATAGCTTTATAACTTGTTATATTTTGAGTTGCAAATGGTTGGTGGTCAAGTTGGGGTGGAAATACCCCCAATTTAAAGAATTTTGCTATCAAAGTCTTGTGCCAACCTTGTAGTCCATCCCATTGTGAGCACAATTGGAGCTTATTTGAGTCCATACACAAAGAAAAGAAACAGATTGACTCAAAAAAGGCTCAATGACCTTGTTTATGTGCAATATAATTTTAAGTTGCGCATAAAAAGAGCATAGAGTTCAGGAGTACCCGGTCCGCTAGTTCTGGATGAGATAGATCCTTATTCTGATTGAGCAAAGTCCCTTGTTTTCAGCAAAGGAGGTTGCTGATTTGGAGAGGCAAGCCATAGAGTGGGGTGTTGGAATAGATTTTCATTTCACCATGGATGACATTGAGGACAAGGACAATGAGGATTTAGACTCTGGGGAGGAGGCATTACCAATGCCCCATAGATGAGGAGATACATCCACTTCTAGGGTGCAAAGCCAGTCAGTAGGGATGTTGAGCGAGGAGGCACAGCCACAAACTTCACAACCATGTAGCTCAGGCCTAGTCCCAGTGTGGGGCACCTCTTCGAAGACTATACCCCCTCTCTTTAATGCTAGTAGAGCTGGAAAGAGGAAGATGTGATTGTATTGATGTATTTAGTATTTACTTCCTAGACTTCTAGTTTGACAGAAACTATTTACTATTTTGCTTCCCGCCTTCAGCATTCCTTATGAGAATGCAGTTTTGTACCCACTATGCATTTATATATATCTAAACTCTGCTTGTTTCTTCTGTGTTCTCTTTAATTAACTCATTAAATGCATCTTCTCATTGAAATTTGCAAAAATAATGTATTTTTAATTAAATTTTAGCGGGTTTTTAGGTTCCCGAGCTTTTTTTTAAAAATGGTCGATATTTTCCCGATTAAACTTTTAGGGGCTTGGCGAGTTGTTGGCTTTAGCGAGTCTTCCAACTATGGTGCCTTCCACTCAAAATTTATGCAAGGAGTTAGAATGCATATTAAGTCTGATCCATGATGCAGAAATGCAAAAAGAAGTGCTAAAAAAGATAACAGAAATCAATACCACCACATAGTAACATTACACAGTTTTTCCAAAATTATCAAGCCCACAATGGCCAAAAGTAAAACACAAGAATCTAGAAAATTAGCTTTGTAGTTGTGCTGAGCACCAGTTTCAACATGCTGAGAAGAGTGACCAAAAATTTTATCAAGCCCGACATAGGTGGAAAGTGCTCTTATCTTTAGCTTTTCAACTATATCTTGTTTACTGAAGTCCAACCCCCAAGGTAAAAGATACGAATTTTTTTAAAAAACTCAATTTTCCTGCAGGATTGGCTTTCTTTCTGAAAGACGAAATCTATTTCACTAAATGAAAAGGTTAACAAACATGTGAAAATATTTTTGAGCTACCAACAAAACCCAGATAACTTTTTGTTGACTCCAACTAGTAGAAGAGAAAAAAAGAATTAAATTCAACCTCCAACCAGCGAAAAAATGGCTTGAGCAACACTTTTTGGACAAGTTATGTTAGATTTGCTCAATAATTGCAAACTCTAATGAGTACCCAAGTGGTCTTTCTAGGCAGAGAATTAACCCCAAAAATAGGTTTATGATTTGACAAGCAGAAGACACAAGTTTGTTGCAAAAATGAAAATGGCTTGAGCAACACTTTTTGGACAAGTTATGTTAGATTTGCTCAATAATTGCAAACTCTAATGAGTACCCAAGTGGTTTTTCTAGGCAGAGAATTAACCCCAGAAATAGGTTTATGATTTGACAAGCAGAAGACACAAGTTTGTTGCAAAAAGGAAAATGCTTCCAATCTTTCTTGAATTTTGGGTGCTCTATTGTTTGTTGAAATTAAAGCCAAATCTGATTTTCGTGGGCCTGCTAGATACTATAAAAAAGTTCCCTCAATTTTTAAAAAATTCTCAAATTCTTACAGAAATGCAAGAGAAGAGCATTAAAAGTTTTTGGGGTAGCCTATGCAAAATTTATTATTCATCCCCACACCAAACAAAATCTCCCAAAAAAAGAAACTAAAATCTACCCTTGCACTAAAACAACTCTGGATATCATGTTAGATTGTGAAAAGATGAATAACCTAGAAAAACAAGTGCAACTGAGTATAAATAATGTTGTGAAAGTAAGTGATACAATCAAAAAAATCATGTAGAGTTAGCCTCCAAGATAGAACTATGAATGCTAATGAAGCAAAATAGAATTAGTAGAATGCAAGAACAAAATCCGCAGAATGCAAGAGCAATGTAATTGAGTGGAATAACAAGACAAGCTAGGAGTGAGTATATAAAGAAAATGAGAAACGGGAGAGGTGGAAAATGCGACCAATGGGAAGACTGTACAACAATAACCTAAAATACACAAGTGCAGATCCCATGAAAGATGTTGACACCTATACTACCCACTCACATTATTAATCCTAAGCAAGCTTGATTAAAAGTGTAGGAAAAACCTAGGAATAGAAAAATAAGTAACCAACTAGGCAATAAAAATAATGCACCAACAATAATCCCTCTAGGATGTTAAAAAATCAAGAAAGACATTACAAATGGTATCAAAGTTGGTTCTTGCATGCCTATGAGCCTTCTATCTCCTTTGGAAAAAGTTCTTACAGATAATTTTGAAAATAATTTTTTTTAAATAATAGATATGTTGGGTCAAATGCACCAAAATAATATGAATGTTTCCGGAAATGAAACAGAAAAGTTCATGTGAGGAAATTAGAAAGAGCAATACAAGAAAATAGTCACACCATATATGCAGATTACCTAAATCCTCCCACCAAAATACATAAGATCGTGCCTTTCACAAATCTCGTGGATATAAGGAGTATAAAGAGGGTTAACTCAACTTATGCAAATCCACCTATAATATCAAAAATGTACAATCTAAGACAAATATTCTTGGCACAAGTCCTATGCTAATGACTATGACTCGGACTTCTATTATACCTAATAGTTACTCATCAAGTGTGTGCATCCCACAAGTTCATGTTCCAGCATAAGGTTGGAGTACTGCTACTAGAAATAGCATTATGGCTGATGTTTTGAAGTCAAATGATGCACAAGTACCAACTCAATTGCAATGTGCTCCCTCTGCAATTGCACATTCCCTTTCTCATTATTGGCTTATTGGTAAGTCTCAAACAGTAGATGGTGAATATCAATTATCAAAATGCTAAACTCGATGTCCAATTTTATATCAACATCTTCTATGGGCGGGAAATCTCAACAATTTTCTGTTCATTAAAAAGTAGTGTGACCTATTAAAGAAAAGCATTAGTCCTAAGCTAATAGACACATCCACTAGTAAAACTGCTGTTTTTTAAGTCAAGATTACCATCTCCAACATCAAATTTATATCGTAGAGCCCCTTTCTTTTAAAAATTTGCAATCAAGTAGACAACTTGAAAATGAAATAACAAGCCTTTTTTCAAGAGATATCTGATAAGAATCTCTTCAATGACCATTGAGTGTTCTGTTAGTGTTCTTGAAGATTCTGACATTTCACACAAACATTGCAAAATTAACTGATAATGGAACTGGACCCATAAATCAAAGCATCATTATATCTCATCAGTTCAGCATAACATAGCTGTTCAAACTTGACACCATAGTGACAAAAGGTGGATAGTCATAAATTTCTGCTAGTAAGTTTTTACTGATAATAACACTGTTTCTCGTGACATCGTAGAAGAATGATGTATACTGCATATAATATTGCACCCTTCAATATCAAATAAGATTTGTATCAACCAACAAGTACTAGTTTATTGGAAGGAAGATAATGACGATACTATCCACAATGTGAATAGTAATACCCTTCAAACTAATGGATTTGGATAACTGCTACAGGTTTGAAAAGAGCCCAGATCACATCCAAAACAGGTTAGACAAAGGTGTCCATAGTCTTCGACTAGACTGCAACACTTTTCCCAGCTCCAGGAATGAGTCAATACATGAAATTCTCAATCCAAATGCCTGCTAGAACACTCCAGCCTTGAAGTTAGAGGTCTGGCAACATTATTCTGTTATGCACAGTGGTTCCACTATGTTCGAGGCATCCAAACAGGCCTGAACACATCTATAGCAAACATCCAATTTTTCCCTTGAGCCTAACACGGGGCAGCAGGTCTAAGGAAAGCTCAAAAATCACAACAAAATCCACTTCCCACCTCAAATGAAACCTTAGCATACCTGCAACCACTTAGTGTTCAGGATAGAGGCAGAGAATATCAAAAATACAGTGGCAAATACCATAAACCCTCATGCACAACTCCCAACTAACATCTACTGCCAGCTAGGGGTTCAGCCTGCATAGGAAAAGGCAGAATTTTCCTTAGTTACCAGATTCGTGCCCTAGAGGCCGGATCCGATCTGGATCCGGATTCGTGCCTGGATTAGTGCAGATCCGGGCAGGATCCTTGTTTTACACAGTGGATTTGTAAGGAAGTTATTGGCACTCACCTCCTAGGAAGTTATTGGCACAATAACCACAAAATCTAGCCATCCATCCAAAGTTAGCATTCAATAATCATGGGTATGGCCGATTCAAAAGGTATATCGCTTGAATCAATAACCCTGCAATTCTCCAAGACAACAACTCCAGAAATACTGCCACCAAATACTTAATAAATCACCCAAAAGATTGACTCTCAACTGGCATCAAAATACCATTAAATTTTTCATTTCTTTTCTGAACTTTAAATTCCAAACTCCCCAAAAAAACAATGTATTTCTGAGATGAAATATCAAACCAACTAGGACTGATCTGTCACCACCAAAAATAATAAAACTGAACAAGGTTTTTTGTCCTCAGCAACTCTTAGAAGAACTCCTCTATTCATTCCGACAACATGTCCTTGTGTATCTAAAAAAATTCTAGAACTTGGAGGGAACCAAGAGATTTTTAAATTCAAATATTAATTCTCCTTTGACAAGCCCCCAAAATGTTTTGAAGTTCCCACATCTCCTAGGCAACCAACTTGGGGAACAAAACACACCTTGTAATACTTAAATACAAAAATCACTACTAGAAATGTCATTTTATTACTCAAGTGCAAATATTAAATTATTATCAACTAACTTACAAAAAACTAACCAATACACCGAAAACAAAATTTGATCATGCTGAAGCAAAACTGATGTTCAGCCAAAACGAGAATTAGCTATAAATAAATAGCAACATTCTCCAAGGATTAAGGAGAACAAGCTCAAAAAATCCGAAATCAATTCGTGCCAAAACAAGCACTTACTATAAATAGAAGGGTTCTCCAAGGACTAAAGAGACTTAGCTACACCTAAATAAAATATGTCAAGATTTGCTTGAAAAGTTGAGGTATCTCATCTACACCTATAAAGACATCGCTGAAACTTTCATCCAAGACTAAAAATGTCTATAAGCAACTAGCTGGCAGTAGACCTAAATTGAGATATGCAATCAGCCATAACTCTCAATTTATGATAACTCCAAAAGCAAAACATTCAACTTTAGTAAAGAGAGTGCTAGTTAATAAAGCATCAGACTTTTCCACTCTATATGGTGAAAGTAAATATATTCGGCTATGTGCATATTTGAACTTATATTTGCCATTCTATATGATAAAAATAAGGAATCAGCCAAGAGTATATTCAGAATTAAATTTGTAAAGATCTGTAGATGATAGAAAATGTACATCAGATTATGTGTTCAATCTTTAGAACAAGAGCAATTTCTAAAAACAAGAAGCAACACGTGATTTTCCTTTACTCTACAAAAGCATAATACAGGGTGGTATTAGGAAGGGCGTGTCATAATATATTTAACTAACAAGAATGCTCAAAGATTTGCAAGTTCATATCAGACTAAGTGCGAATTAGAAGATAGAAAAGTTGAGCTGCAATATGGTCAAACCCAAGATTAAACTACAAAGATTCTCACCATGTGTCATGGCCTAGATAAATTTGTAAAATTTAAAGATAAACTTGAAGTATATTCTAAAATGAAGATTTAACGGAGGATGTTAGTGTTTGCAATATAAAATTTATAAATTTCAAGTAAGTCTCAGTGACAGGCTTAATAATGAAGTCATTTTTTTAATTTCAATTAATTTTTTCAAATAATGTAAACATGACTTAAAAGTTTATGTTTAATCAAGTCACGGTTAACATTTTTCCTCTATGTTCGGTTTACATTGTTTATTTCCTACAAAGTTGTCATTGCTCTTTAATTAATACATACAATTAACATCTCTCACCTTCAAGTTCTCTCATGTATTTGCTTTTCTTTTTTTCTAAGCATCGGTTTTTATGATATCCTCCTAACATTTCAATCAAGTTTGACACTTGCTCCATCCTTGAGATAAACCACAAACCACAACAATAAATGTCCTAGTTCACTAACAGACTCCGTCAAATAGTCTACCAAATCTCATCCACGAACTAGCTTGGGTAGTTCATTACATATGAAACCTTCCTATAAACTTATTTCCAGCTTCATGGACAACTAAACAGCACAAATGCTTGAATTTAGATATTTCTACAACCTCTTTGATGACTGTCAACTACTTTGTTCACAGAATATATGGCACCTAAACAGAAAACATCATTACATATTATTTGAAACCTTCTTGCAGTTCCATTAAGGAGTTGTACATTGCTTGTTAGGAGTCAATTATGTGCTTCTTCCCCTTTGAGTAGAATCAATTGTACCCTTGTTAGTAGATTGATTTGTGAATTTGTAAAATTGAGAGAAGAAAAAACATTCGAACACACCCAGAAATAGGATAAAAGGGTGTGTTTACACTAGGAAAAACTCTGATCAAAACAAAACCCTAGCAAAGGGAAGTCCAGCTTCCATTGATATACCATAAACAAGCAACTACAAGGCTGTTGCCTTCATGAGCCCTTCATGGAAGCTAATTGTAGTCAAACACCAACTGAACCAAATAAATAACCTCTGTGATTTGGCATTGTGTCCATCAGATCACATTTAACCATTTAGCACTGTGCACACCCAACCAGCATAACAAACAAGAATTCTTCTTCCTACTTTGAGTGGAATCGATTGATATACCATAAACAAGCAACTACAAGGCTGTTGCCTTCATGAGCCCTTCATGGAAGCTAATTGTAGTCAAACACCAACTGAACCAAATAAATAACCTCTGTGATTTGGCATTGTGTCCATCAGATCACATTTAACCATTTAGCACTGTGCACACCCAACCAGCATAACAAACAAGAATTCTTCTTCCTACTTTGAGTGGAATCGATTGATATACCATAAACAAGCAACTACAAGGCTGTTGCCTTCATGAGCCCTTCATGGAAGCTAATTGTAGTCAAACACCAACTGAACCAAATAAATAACCTCTGTGATTTGGCATTGTGTCCATCAGATCACATTTAACCATTTAGCACTGTGCACACCCAACCAGCATAACAAACAAGAATTCTTCTTCCTACTTTGAGTGGAATCGATTGTACCCTTATTAGTAGATTGATTTGTGAACTTGTAAAATTGAAAGAACAAAAAACATTTGAACACAACCAAAAATGGGATAAAAAGGGTGTGTTTACCATAGGAGAAACTTTGATCAAAAACAAAACTCTAGCGAAGGGAAGTCCAGCTTCAATTGATATATAAGGTTTACAGCATCTCTCATTACCTTCTTGGGAAACAACATGCACCTTAAGGCATGTTCTAGGCTCAAACTGGAAACCCAAACAACAATAAGGATAAAAAGCACTTTCCCAACTTCCTGATCTTGCACCTTCAGATTGGATAAAATTGTCAATTTAGCACACTAGCAGCTACGAAACTGCAACTTATAAAATAAAATATCCCATTGGTTTCAAAACCACCACTAACAGAAACAAAAGCACCCTAAAAATCAACCTATTAATTTGGAACCAACTCTAATAGAAACAAACCATAACTTCCATGTTAGGGTACACTGGTTCTTTACAATCGAATATCTGTATGCAAACTCTTATAGTTCTAAAGAAAATTATGAGATCTTTTATAATATGCTTCATCAAATGAGGTAAGCTAATCGTGACAAAGATCGTCAGTAAGAATCCTATGAGAAGCATATCAATCACATTGTCAAAAAGAGGTGGAACATGATGAACAAATCCTCTTCATATGGCTACCTATGTTCTTAATCTCAAGTGCTATGCACCTAGACCTAGCAAACTTCTTTTGTCAAAGGATTATGAGCAAAGCAGAGATTTGTGAAGACTCTCTATTAGAATATTTCATTGTTTTTAGTTTGCTATTCAAGCTAGCTCTTTAGATTCTTCTGTCGATGGTCATTTAGGAGTTTTATTTATTACATTATTTTAGACTTCTATTTTTAAAACTTCTTGTAATGGTCTATATATTTTTTATAATTCTTTTACTCAATACATCAAAATATTTGAACATAGTATCAAAGCAAATCGATGTGGCTTTTCAGAATTTGGCAAAAACTTTAATAAAAATTTGTGCCTTCGTTCTTGGAAAATAATTCCAGAATTTTTTGAACAATTGAATTATTTATTAAAAATTTGTTTTTGAAAGTCATTTTATAGATTTAAAGGTTTTCTTGTTTGGCATATTTTCCACGGCATTTTCCTGTCATTTGCCTACAATTTTGTGTTTTTTACAGAAGCATTCTAGGATTTCCATCCACGCAAGTCTGTGCTGAGTTTGTCTGCACAATTTTCGGGTTATAAGGATCGTAAACCATTCTCAGTCTAAGTGTCGCAATCTGTCTGAGCTATTATGTGAGTGTTGCTCGCATATGTTTTTTTGGAGGTTTGCAAGCTATTCTTTTGCAAGCTTCCATGTTTTATGCCTCTTGGAGCCCACATTTTCTGTATTTACAAGCTTACAAAACATGCTTTCCCTGCTGCTCACAGGTTTTTCCCTTCTTCACGCTGTGCCTTCATCTGTCGCCCTCTGGTTATTTCACATTTTTGGCCTGCGCCCATGTCTTTCTGGGGACCGGTGACTTTCTAATCTGTCCTATTCATCCTCTGTGGCCTCTGCAAGTGTTTTTGAATGGTGTTATTAAATCGCAATCTACTTTTTAAAGGGTTTAAAATCCTACACGTTTTGGTGTCATTTTCTCTGCCTATGGTTCTTTGTGGCTGCTCAACGGAGGATCCTTTGACAGCCATGTGTATTCTGCATCCAACTGATGGAGGGATTAGAAAATTTGTGTGCCCTGTTCTATTTAGCTAAAGTTTTCTCCTTTATGCATTGGATAGGGTTTCGACAGTTGAGGAGGGCACTCTTGTTTATGGATTTTCTAAAAGAAGTGAGGGTTTTAATAAGTTTCTCCTCAAAAATTATAGTGGTTTTTCATATTTTTTCCTTGAAAGAATCATGTTGGGTTTCAATGTCATTCAGCTTGTCATTCATCTAGCACAGAGAGGAATTGGTTCACCTACAGCATTATCCATTGGTTTGAGAGGAACAAGCTTACCTCTAGGAAAACAAAGAGCTCACTGCATTTATGGCGCCTTGAGACTTCAGGATTGGCAGACTCCAAAAGTATGTTGGAAAGTTGATCCTAAAGATGTTAGGTGGATTGACAAAGAAGAGATGCAGTGACAATTCAGTGGGCCTTCATTTTAACGACCCATAGCTTAAGCCAAAGAGTGACACCTATACCTCTTTTATTATTGACAGGACAGATGAGCGTAGCAGTACAAGTATATTTCTTCATACTGCTGTCAATTAAAATTTTCTAATTGTTGTTGTTTGTGTTTAATTGTTCTAGAACTTATATCATTATCCATGAATCTGAATCATGATATTTTAATTGTTGTTGTTACTGCAATTGATGTCACTGCTGCCATGATTAATTTTATTCAGTACTGTTGTTATATTGTTGTCATAATATATTTATTGCTGCTGTTATAATGTTGTCATATTATATATATGCTTCATGTTATGATGACTAATTGTAATGAGCTCGGATCAAAATGTCCTTACTAAACCTATAAGGGATTCATCTAAGACTTCTACAAAGAAGACTCTCAGCCTTTTCTCTAACACATCTGAAATCAATACCACAAGCCTCTGAAATTCTGGTACATAGTTTTCTACCTTACCTCTTGCTTCAGCTATGCTAACTCCTGAAAATAAGTCTTCAGATCCTTCCTATCAAACATCTCTAGCAAATCATTGGCTGAAGTCTTCCAAGGTGGTGATAGAATCATGCCCTTGGGTTAGCATGCCATGGTGCCACCATTCGTGAGCTCTTTCAAGATGCAAGGTGGCAATTTTGATAGCCTCTTCTTAAAACATTGAGTTCAAGAAAAATATATGTCTAATTTGAACAAACCAGCCCTTGCTGAGGAATTACCAGCACCATCAAAAGTATGAGTGGTAATTCTCGCAAATGGTATTGAATGACTTTTCTCTCTTCATTTTGTCTCCTCCTATGACCAATCCTTGTCTTCATCTCACAATATTCGATGAGGGTCATGTCTCTGCATACAGAAATGCTCAAGACATTGTATTCATCATAAATCCTATCCATTTCATCCTCTTGGTCAGGCTTCCTTTCCTCACAGCTTGCTGCTCACTACTTTTCCAGAAATTTGGCCCTAAAGGTTTTGGTATTTGTTGAGGTTTTCTCACCACCAGCTGAAGCTTTAAAGACTCTTAAGGCTGCTCCCTCAGCTCCATTTTGTATAGGCCTTCAAACACTTAGTTGCTGAGTCATTCCTCTTAAAAGTTGAAATGGGAAAACAGCCATACAAGGAGGGCTGTCTTGCTTTCAAGAGCTAAGGACAAATAAGACAGACTCTAATGCTTGATGTATAGTAATGACCAAAGAGAAAAATCCATCCATGTCTCCAAATATACAATAGTACAGAGGACCAATGCCCAAATTAAAAGGAAAAAGGTAATCACAATGTTACTGCCACTAAAAAATCTACCAAATATGCTCAAAATTATGCCCAAAAGTAACACAAATCTAGATGGATAAAGAAGTAGAAAGTCACGGAATCAGGAAAAGGAGTGGGATATAATTCTGATGTGGGCAAAAAGATAGCTTGTACCTCCCTTCACTGGGAGGCATGTTTAGGCAAAAGTGTAAGACAAAGGCAGTCATACTAAACTCTTCCATATAAATATTCAGACCAAGATAACAAAAGTAGATGCCCTTGGACTCTTGTTCACAAGTTGTTTTCATCTTTTAGCAGTTAAAAGAAAAGCTTGAATTTAAAACCTAACCACAAAAACATATAAATTGGATTGGGCAAAACAGGGAGTAGAATTGTCCATCAACTAATAAAGCAGAATTAAGCTTGGACCTGCATTTCACTAATGAGCCAACTGTGGATGCTGTTCCCCTTGATGTGCACAGTTTAGTATTCGGCAGCCTATGGATGTACCATACAAATATTTCTTTTTGGTTAAAGCTAGCAAAAGTAGAATAAGGATAGGAAATTTTCATCATTTAAGCATACAAAGGCAAGTCAAACATCTTCTTGGCAACTACAGACCAAGAAAAATGGTTTTATCAATACCAGAGGAGAATTTGCTTCACTTCTCTTGAGAGGTAGGCAAAACTGATGGAGTAGTTGAATGCAATACTTCTTCTACCCTGTCTTTTAATGCAAATGGGAGATTTGTTGCAGCAGTCAAAGCCACAAAAGAAAACTATTAACTAAGATCCACGAATCCACAAAGCCAAACTCTTTGTGGATAAAATTAGGCAAATTGCAGATTGGTCTAAAAGGGTAAAGTTGTGCAAGACCACGACACATCTAGAAGATAAGCTAAGAGAATTGTTTCCTTGTCTATTTAGTACCAAAATCTTTGGGGACCGAAATCCTTCCAGATGCTATGATCCTAAAAAGATCAGATCAAGTTGATCAAATCAGCTGATACAGTGACTCATCAGTTATCTTGAGTACTCACCAGCTCAAGGACATTCATAAGACTCAATTTTGCAAAAACTAATTTATTGCAGGATTGCAAGATTAATTGATGCAACAGAATGGAAACAAAAGTGAGTGACATGGATGCTCAAGAGGCTGATTTCAACATCAAAAATAGTCATCAAGAAAGGTTTAATACCCAACCAAAATTGTCACTACACAACTGGAGTCCTCATGATGACTTGGATTTCATCCAAAACTGTCCCTTAAACAACAAGATCAAAAGCACCTAAAGCACTTGAAATTCAATGTTTTGGGTTCTAAAGGCTGTAGGCCTCTCTTCGAAGAATTCTTACACTACTAGTGTATAAATAGGCTCCTCAAAGGCTTGTAAGAAAAAGAAACTTGTGTGACATACATTTTTTCCTTATTAAGCTAGTACATAAAGAGTTGGTGCAGGTAGAAATACATTTTTGATGAAGCTGCAAAGCTGGTATTACGTGTTGGGATACTGTTGTTGTTGCCAAGTGTTCCCGAAGATCTTGGGGGGAGTTGCTTGTAATCATTTGGAGAAAATTGAGGCTTGAATAGGCTTCTACCTCAATCTTCATACTGCTGTATTGCCAAATACAATCTTCTCAAGACAAAGTTACCTCTGTGTGCTCTATTTCTTGGGGTTCATGCTTTAGAATTAGTTTCACACTTGAAAACCTAAACAACTTAGGACACAAAGGCTATTTTCCTCAAGAGTTTGTATAATAATAGCAAGCAATTTTATTGTAGCAGGTTCTTAAATTTGTGTTGCCAAATTAGGTAAATAAATATTCATACTAATTATGAATCACAAAGATAAAGAAAAGAAGTATATTAATGTCGACAAATGACACAAAGTGAGTGAAACGGACTGAAAGAGTAAATTTAGTTTCAATAGAGATGTAATATGGTATACTCAAACCAGACCATTGTTTCATGACTCTCTGTCAGTCGAGCGAGTATCCCAGGTCGTCATGTCAGGTCAGCTCTACCAGGTCCGAGTCGGCGAACCGAGTCAACACTGCCAATTTCAATATATGATAGCAAAAGGGTGAACGGCAAGGGTAAATCTTTATAAAAATTTCAAGGGTTTTGTCACTTTGTCTAGTCCGAGCCAGTTCATGAGTCGAGTTACCCTTGTTGAGTCAGAGTCGAGTCCAAGTTTGGGAACTTTGAACCAAACTACAAAAATGTGGATGCATAAGGCACTAATGAAAAGTAAACATAGAAATGTATTTAGCATTGAACTTAGTACGGTTAAATTATGAATACTAAAAGCTATGTGCAAATAGACCTATGAGGGTAGGACCCATTAAGAAAGCAAAATTGGGAAACAAGACCAATGATGTCTTGCATGTAGCAAGGCTTGGGCACAAAAAACCACTATATCATCATATATCACCACAAAAGGAAATGCATGATCTAATGACTAATGATGCTGTCCATAATGAAAATAGCTAAACAATTGTGAATGGCATTTTTCATTAATTATTAGTCTAATTAATAAAATGATTTTATTATTTAGTTAAACTAGTGTTTCCTCTAATTAATTAAATAATTGTAATGTTTAATTAAGCTACCTTTCCTAAAATTAATTATAATATTATTATTTAATTCATCTAGTGTTTCCTCTAAATGATTAAATAAGTTTTGAATTATTAATTTAAACCAAAGATTAACATTTCCTTCACTTTTCCACATTTATTAAATAATTTTGAATTATTTAATATTATAGCAATTAATTAACATTTTCTGCTTAGTTACCGATTCTCTGCTGAAATGGCTGGATGCTGGTTCTGATGCGTTCCGATGCTTGGGTACGTTAGGATGCTGCACGGATTCTCCCTGAAAGCACATCCTGGGACTGTGGGTTCTTGGTGGATGCAATGCAACGCATCCAACAAGAATCCACAGGTCCAGGATGTGCTTCCTAAGAGAATCCGGGAAGCATCCAGGCCCATCTAGAAAGCACCCGCAGCCAAAACACCTTTTAGATGTCAATTTTAGCATGTACTTGATGATGATGAGAATGTGGATTTTTTTGAGAATCCTTATGATTCTGAATGACTAAATTTGATTAGTGAATTTGAAGTTGAACTATCAATGGTGAAGCATCATGCTATGGAATGGTTTATTTTTGTATATTTCTTGCATTTCTTTGCATACATAGATTTTAGTACATATATATATATATATATGGACGCACCCAAACGCATCCAAAATCCCCAAAAAAAAATTCTGCACATCAGCACCCTGCACCCGTATCAGCATCAATGACTTAGATTTTCTACCTATTGGGAGCCAGTTTGGATTTAATCCAAATTCTGAGGAAAGAATTACTAAATGAAAGAAACCAAATGTTGGGTGGTTGAAAGTCAACTTTAATGGGGCTTCAAGGGGAAACCCTTGGCCTTCTAGGGTAGGATTTATAGTGAGATACCATGAAGGAAACAATGTGGCCATTGGAGCCAAAAGACTTCAAGATGGTACAAGTAATTAGGCAGAAGCCCAAGTCACTTGACATGCAGCGAACATGGCAAAACATCCTTTCACTAAGAAGGTCCATTAGAAGGTAGACACAAATTATTGTCAATGTCATGATAAGGAGAAAAACGGTCTCTTGGACACTAAAAATTCTCACATCATGCATGACAGGAACAAGTTGGCAGACCAGCTTTCTAAATGGCTAGCGGATTTAGATGATGTTACGACGAGAGAGCTTTGGAAAGATATTCTAGACCGGCATCAAAGGAGGTTTTCTATTGTACGTTGCCGATTTGATAAATTATTTCAAGATCGTTATTTCTTCCTATAGACCTGAGGAAAGGCTTCATAACGAGTAATGATTCAATGCAGAAAGTTCAAGCCAACATTAATCTCCTTTTCACATAACTACCCCTGTTTTTGAAATTTAATCCACTTAGCTTCTGAGGTTAAAGTTGTAGTAGGTATTCTCAAGATGGAAGCAAACTTCATTGTGGCAAAAAGAGGGGCAACAATTAGCCTTTCTAGGACATGTCTCAAAGAAGCAGCTCAAAGCAGGGTAACGTGACTCTCGGCGAGTCACGTGAGTCAGGCGAGTCAGCGAGCCGCGCTGACCTCGCCGAGTCACAATGACTCGTGACTCGCGAGCAGTGAGTCACGAGGAGTGACTCGCGAGCAGCGAGTGACTCGCGAGCAGCGAGCAGCGAGTGACTCGCGTGACCTGGCCTGCTTGACTCGGCCGTGACGGGCACGAAACCAGGCCATAAAAATATAATTTTTTGCATGTTTTTTTAATGTTTTTTTTTACATATCTCACTCATATAACCCTAAAAGGGCTCCCATAACAGTCTATAGTGAAAAGAAGAAAGAGAGAGAGAGGTAGAAGAGAAATAGAGGTTTCTCGTTTTGCAACCAGCTGAAAGGAGGAGGAGAAAAGCTTGCATTTGTGACATTGGAGCTTGCATTTAGATCATCAAAGAGTTTATTGGAGCTCTTCTCAACACTTCCCAAAGCATTTGAAAGAGGTAAGACTTGATTGTTTAGATTTTGATGATTTTTTTGTCTATGTTTGTGGGTTTTTTGCATGAATTTTTTTTGTTTGTTTATGAGTTTTTTTTTACTTTAGATCTTCATAAAATGCAATGCTGAAATGGTAATATTTGGTCTAAAATGTCTTATTGCAGCAACCTTTACATTGTTCCTTAATTAAGTCATAATGGCTTCTGGAGGTAAAAATCCCAAGCTCTCTAAAGGCAACAAAAAATATGAGTGTTGGAAGTTCACCATAGAATTTCTGGGTAGAAAGAGAACTCAAACAAAATGCCTATTTTGCAAAACCATTAATAGTGGGGGGATAAATAGATTAAAATACCATATTGCTAGCTTACGTGATCATGATATTGAGCCTTGTGGAGCTGCATCTGTTGAGGCTCAACGTTTTTGTTATGTAGCCTTGGAAAAATATGAACAAGAAAAAGAATTTTAAAAAAAAAAATTAGAAGAGTTAGCTTTGATTGGTTCTAGTTCCCTTCCACGCTCATCTGCAAATGTTTCTGAGTCAGTAGGCTGTGTTGGAGAAGGTTCTTCCCATCCCCCCTATCGTCCTAGTGCTTCTGTTGCTCGTGCTTCTTCTACATCTATTCCCTCGTGCTTCTTCTACATCTATTCCTTGCACTTCTAGTGATGCTACTATTGCTGCCCCTTCTAGTAGTGCTGCTCTTCTTCGTCTTAGAGTCAAAAAATCTAGTAAGTTGGACAACTTTTTTGTACCGCGTACCACTCCTGGTGCGCAACCCTCACTTGAGAGCATGGGCTGGAATAGGGAGATACATGAAGCTGGAGTAAGAGCAATTTGCAAGTTTTGGTTTTTCTGCGACATTCCATTTATAGCAGCCAGGTACTTCAAGTTTTTAACTTCATTTATATTTGATTGTTTTACATTTTAAGTTTTAAAATTTATATTCAATTTTATACTTTTAACTTGATGTTGAAAATTTGAAATATGCTAATTAAAATGTTTTTATAAATGTAATAGGACTCCTTATTGGCAGGGGATGATTGATGCAGTTTCCACCTGTGGTGCAGGGTTCAAAGCCCCCACTGAAGATGAGTTGAGTGGCCCCCTCTTGCTAGATATGGTTGAGGAGATGAAACTTGAGTTGGAGGACCACAAAAAGATTTGAAGCCAAAAGGGGTGTACCATCATGACAGATGGATGGACAGATAGGAGCTCCAGAACCCTCCTAAATTTTCTTGTTTCTAGCGGAGGTAATTCATCATGCTCTACTTCTTGAAGTCTAAAATTTAATGTATACTATTATTGAATAACGAAAATTTTGTTTTATTGAGTATTGATTCTTGATTCTTGAATGATAATTATTTTGTTTAATTTTCACTTTCAGGATCCACCATGTTTTCGAGGTCCATAGATGCTTCCTCATGTGTGAAAAATGCAAAATTCTTATGTGAGACTATTGAGGAGGTCATAAGGAAGGTGGGGGAAGACAATGTTGTCCAAGTGGTGACAGATAATGCAGCTAATTATGTTGCTGCAGGTAAAATTTGAACTTCAACTTTCTAAGTTCTAATTCTAAAAAATTTGTTTTAGTTTTTCATTAAATTTTGAAAATTAAAAGTTTTTTAATACATCAAAAAATTTCATTGTTTATTAACTAATTTAAAATTGCTGCAGGAAAACTATTGATGGAGAGACACCCAAAAATCTTTTGGACTCCATGTGCGGCCCATTGCATCGACCTCATGTTAGAGGATATTGGCAAGCTTGTATGGGTGAAATCATGTGTTTCCAAAGCCAAAAATCTTTGTAAGTTCATCTATAATCATGCCTTGGTCCTCAGCACTATGAGGAAATAAAGGAGTTGGCTCGTCCTGGTATCACAAGATTTGCCTCTAACTTTATCACACTAAAATCCTTGCTGAGTTCAAGGTTAGAGTTGAGGTGCATGTTTGTTGGTCCAAAATGGAGTTCCTCCTCCTTTGCGAGCAGCCCTGCAGGGATAGATGCAACAAAATGCATTTATAATGATGATGATTTTTGGGAGCCATGTTCGAAGATTGTGAAGGTAATTTAAAATTTAAATTTTAAATTTTAAAAGCTTAAGTCTTAAAATTTTATAAATTAATTTGTCTCATACATATTTTTTATTTATATTCATTGTGCAACTTTGCAAAGTTTCATCATTCACTAAATTGTTTTTTTGTTTAATTGTTTTGTAGATCACCGAGCCCCTTGTAGCCCTCCTACGAGTTGTTGATGGCGAGAAGCCCTCTATGGGCTACATTTATGAGGGCATGGATAGGGTCAAGGAGACTATTAAGGCCAAATATGTAGGAGTTGAGGAAAACTATGGCCCTATTTGGGACATAATTGATAGGAGATGGCAAAATCAGCTTCATAAGCCCATCCACGCAGCAGCCTATTACCTCAATCCAGCATACTATTTCCTTGATGATTTCAAGGCAAATGAGGAGGTTCTTAGTGGCCTATACACAGTGGTATCGAAGATGTCTCCTAATCCCACAGATATATTGCTTGAGATGGATGCGTATAATAATGCATCAGGGCCCATTTTTTCAAGTCAAATTTGCAAAGAAGGTCGTACAAAATTGCAGCTAGGTAAAGATTGCAGCTTAAGCCTTATACAATCTAGTTTATAAATTTCTAGCTTTAAACTTAAAGCTCAAATTTCGAAATGAGACTAATATTTTTTTGTTTTCCTTTTTTCAAAATTCAGATAGATGGTGGCAAATGTTTGGGCCTTCAACCAAAAACCTTCAGCAAATCGCCATCCACATTTTGAGCCAGCCAAGTAGCGCTTCTGGATGTGAGCGCAACTGGAGCATGTTCGAGCACATCCACTCGGAGAGGCATAACAGGTTGTCTGTGCAGAAAATGAATAGTCTAGTCTTTGTGCACTACAACCTGCGCATTAGGATCAAGGAGATTTTGGATAGTGACACCTCTCCGATTACTCTAGAGGAGGTTGATCCAGAGTCTAATTGGATCACTGAAGCTACTGATCCTGTCTTTGATGATGAGGACCTACAGTGGCTTGACCAGGCAGATAGAGAGGGCCAGGCTGAGGCTGTGGCTATGGCAGCAGAGGACCAAAGAGCTCCAGTTGTTCCTAGTGGCAGCTCACAGAGATTGGTAGAGCCAGAGGCAGAGAGTACAGTTGATCCTAGAGGCACCTCACGAGCTGATGCTATGGCTACTGAGACATCCAGGACCTACCTTAGACGCCTTACTCAGAGGCATTTTGTAGATTATACTGAGCCTGAGCCTGAGGTTGAGGCTGAGGTTGGGGATGAGGATAAGGATGACGATGATGATGAGGATGACGATGAGGATGAGGATGAGGATGATGATGAGGACTCCGACTAGGAGCCATGGCTGTAGACTTATAGTCTTGTTTTAACTTTTTGTTTAACAGTTTAACAGTAACTTAATATATGATCAGCATTTGGAACATTTGAATTTGATGATGACTATTGAATCTTGATGTGTTGGACTTCATAATGCATAAATGATAATACATATACATTTTGATGGTTTGCATGAATTTATCTTAGTTTGACTTTAATTACTAGTAATATAGTATTTACTTTTAGCAATTTACCTTTGTCAGTTTGTAACTTTGTAGTTTGTAGTATTGTACATATGTAATCGATGTTTGACTTTTAAGTTTTAAGTTTTTAACTTTAAGTATGTGGCATGTGCATTATGATCAAATTATCTTCTATTTAATGATGTTATTGTGTCTTTATGCTTTATTCAATAATGGGTGCATGGAATGTTCTTTAAATCCTAAAAAATCTCAAAATTTCGAGGTTTTTAAACTTTGCCGAGTCACCGCCGAGCCGGGTCACGAGTTAGAGCCGGGTCACGAGTCAAGTTACCCTTGCCGAGTCTGAGCCGAGTCCGAGTCTCGTTACACTGGCTCAAAGGCATCTTCAAAATTCAATAGCTATTGTTTCTGCAAAAAATGGACTTGATTCTAGTTAGAGAGTTCATGAATTCTTAGCATTGTTACCATGTTGAACACAAACATTGTCTTAATGCTTCTTGCCTGGACACTCGAGTTAGGGACGGTAAGATGCAATATAGGTGATGAATAGGTGTGTTGATGAAGAGTGGCTTTAGGATCTCATGGCCATGGTTGTTATTACTAATCCTTGTAAAGAAAAAATAGAGGTAAGAGATTGGTGTGACTGCAAATGAATGAAGGGGATCTTCGTCCTTGTTTTGTGCAAAGTGCCAAGATAAATATCGAGAAAAGAAAAAGTTGAAGCGGGCATTGGGTGGATGACTTTGAAAGGCTTCTTCCATGAAAGGGAGAAGTTGGCTCAGGTGGAGAATGTACAAAAGAAAATCATATTAGAGTACTTTTAGCATCTGAGGTTATTACTATGTTTAGCTCATTATTCTAGAAGCTTAGTTAATGGTCATTTAGGATATGATTTTAGTGATCTTAATCTGGCCTATTTTTAGAAATTGTCTTTATTTAGACAACTTTAATTTTTAGCTTAGTTGTCAATTCATAGAACCCTAGCCTAGATTCGAAGGCAGATGCGTGCTGATGCGGATGCATTGATAGATGCATTATGGATGCTGCCAGGAAGGGCATTTTGGGCATCTGGATGTTCACTAGATGCATTTGTCGATGCTCACGAGAAGCGCATCCTAGGCATCTAGATGCTCAGTGGATGCCCAAGATGCGCTTCTTGTGAGCACCCACTGCACATCTATGAGCTTCCAAATGTCTCCATGGGCTTAGCGTAAAAAGCTAATTTTTTTTGGATGAAAAAAGTAAAGCATATTAAAACATGTGCGAAATAATATTTTTAATTCTGATTTGGATTAGTGAATCTTGAATCTTGATTGATGAACATTGAATCGTGAACTAAATTTTGATTTTCTAATTGTAATTATTTTCTAATTTGCATGATTCTATCCAATGATTTAATTTTGTATATATTTCTTGCATTTATATATATTTATATATATACACACACACATACATATAAACGCATCCAAACCCTCTGAAAAAAATCATGCATATGCGCCCCTGAATCAGGGTAACCACATCCTGAATCAGTAACTTAGCATTTTAGTTGATGTTTTATATAATGTTTGTAAACTCAAAATTTTGAGTGTCTCGGTTAATATAGTCATTCTATTTCTTAAAGCTTATGGCATTAGAGCGGGAGTTGCTCTAGGTATGACTCCCTTATGGGAGTGTTTTAATATATTTTCCTCAAAAATTATCTGATGGGTTTCTAAAATTTCCCCTTAAAAAAGATTCTTGGGGAATTTAATAATTTTTCCTCATATTTGGTGGATTATCATAATTTATCCCTTCAAAAAAAATTGTAGGGTTTTACTGTTTTTCCTTAAAAACAAAGTTATGCATTCTTTGATCCATGACTTGGATTATGTGTTTGATTTTGGTTGATTTTTTCTCCTCAAAAATTGTTTCTAGTTTTAATAATAAGCGAATTTTGTGTGAGATGTTATGTCAGGGATTCCTATTTTAGGGTTTTTACCTTTTCTCTAAAAAATGATGCTTTAAAATTTTCAAATAATGGTATCTTCGAGTCCAATTTGGGGCATCCTGCTCATCTACAAAAGTTTGGAGGGTTTGCCAATATTTCCTCGAAATCGTAGCAATTGTTCTCGATATGTATCCCTAATTCCAAGGAAGGAGTTCAATTATCCAAAATCAGGTTGGATGTTTTGTGGATGCTTTCTAGTCAGTGGCAAGCTTTTGTCCCTTATTAGAAACCATTCCGAAAAAGGGGACAACACTTTTTTTTGGCTACTCTAGGTCATTGACATTTTCCACATCCAGGGAGGGTCTCAACAACAGTAGAATATTCTGAAGGATTTATGACTACAAGACATGTGTACTCTTCTATCAATTAGTTGATAGAATGACCATTAAGGGAGGGTATTAGAATATTTTTAGTATCCTAGGTTATTGCTATATTTAGCTTGCTATTCTAGAAGCCTAGCTAATGGTTATTTATGCTTTATTTTTAGTTATCTTAAACTGGTCTATTTTTAGACGTCTTTATTTAGACAACTTTTCTTTTTAGTTCACCCTTTTTGTCGTGATTGTAAACTCTATATTTTTGGTGTATTGGTTTATACAATTATTCCATTTTTAGAAGTTTCAAATCTAACTCAAAACTACTAGCTTAATGGCTCGATTCGCTCTTAGATGGACAAGCATCATGTATCAAAGGGGTGCTTGTTCCTGTTTTTCCCTCTTTGTATGAAATTTTTATAAAAATTGTTAAGGTGTTAGTGGGGATTTTTGTTTAGAAATGTATCATTCCTCAATTTTGGATTGGATCTAGAATTTAGTTTCTCTAAGATTTTGTTGATTTAATCTCAATAGCATTTGGGTAAATTCGTATATCAGATGTAGGACAGGCTTGGTCAACTGTTAGACGAAGCTTATTACCAATTTTTAAAAAGCATGATTTTCTCCTAGACAATTAAATAAATTTAATCCTTTTCATATGCATTAGTACTTAAATTATTCTTGCAATTATTTAATTAAAAGTCAATCCTCAAAACTTTCTGCAAACTCGAAAATAGAAACTAATGTTTATCAGCTTTCTTAAGTTTCAAAAAATGAGAACTCTATCAACTTACTTTTCAATTTCAAAAATGGAAACATATACCTTTATATATTTTTTCTAGATTTTAGAAATTAATCATTTTGGCAACTTATCTTTTTTTCTTAATTTCAAAATGAAAAGAGTACATTTGAAAACCAGAAACTCATCTTTTTCATCAATGAAAGCTACAATTATTGATTCTTCCTATCTTCGTCTTCTTAACTTCAAGAATCTACAAATTCAACTCTTCTTCCTCATTTCAGAGTTAACCACATCTTCAATTATCTTCTTGCCATTATCAAATCATTTTGAGCTTTCAACTTTACTTGTGCACATACAAATCTGGGAGCATTTGGAGATGAATAAGAACAACGGAGGCTTGGTGAATTGGACACATCATCGGTTTGATTTTATTTTGTTCCATTGCATTTCAATTATGTTTTCTTCATCAGTTGAATAGGTTTTAGCTTTGAAACTAGAATTTGTGGTTTTCCTGATGTTTCTTAGCTTGATTCCCAATTTCCTACTTCAACAGATGCATATGGAAGTGTTTAAGGCTACTAGAGGGTCAGAAACTCACATTCATCCTCTTGATCCTCTCAGAATATAGCAAACAAGTAATTCAATTGTTCGCAGAATGAACTAATTTCAAATTAGTAAAAGAAATTACAAAGATGCAGCACGATAAACTTTATCCCCATACTGTATTATCAGGTTATATTAGATATGGAAAGAGGAAATTTCTGCAAGCTAGCATGTGAAAAAGAAAAAAAGTATGGCCAAATTTTAGCAATAACTTTGATGAGCAGAAACACATCCTACATCTTTGATTATGACAAGCCCACGAGACAGCAGTGGCAATATGTCAGACACCTAACATGTTATGAAGGTCCACTAGAAACTCAAATGAGTTATCCCATATCCCACATCTTTAAGTCCCCAGTGTCCAATAGTAACACGTTGAATACCTCAGTTGTATGTGAAGGCCCATGAGAGAGGCTAAGCACAACAAAATATGCTATGTCAAGCTTTAAGCTTGGAGATCTCAAATGACCATGAAACATTTTCATAATGTTCAGCCCAGCAGAAGGCTAGGGAAACCCTTTTAAAGTTCTATCAAGTACAGAAACTTTTAAAACCAGCAAAAGACTAAAGAAACCTTACGCAAAATTCTCAACACAGTAAAAAACAATATATAAGTGGAAACTAAAGAAAGCTTGTCCAATTGCAAAGTAAATTAGACTGCAGTAGACAAATATCAGAGTAACACCACTACTAGGGTACGTCGGGACGGCAGGATGGCAGGGCGGCAGGACAAGTTTCCGGGACCGGGGGGGGAATGGGCCTCATTTTCAGAACAGCAGGGAGACGGCAAGGGGAATAGTATACATATAGAACTTGAAATGCTAGTTATGCTATGATGTTTCAATAGAACATACCAAATTAAAATACTTGAACATAGCAAAATTGCAACATGAAATAGAACCATTGAACATTCAACATAATAACATATTACAAACCCAATAGTAGCATTCAAAAATCAAAATTCAAATAGAAATTCAAGTATCCCAGCGGCAGCATGGTTGCGGAATGACAGAGGTGGGGATACTTAGGTACTCAAGTACCCAGTGCGAGGACGTCTTGGGGATGGGTACTTCAAGATTTGGGAGGGGAGCATGAGGACCCGTGTTACACCGAAAGAAATAGCAACTTGAAAGAAAACACAGAGAAGGATTATAGTACTCAAAAAAGGAGATCATTAGCACTCAAGTTTGAGCAAACCTATTAAGTTACAACATATCCAAAGAACCAAACCATAAACAAGAGCTATTATGTAACAACATATCTGGAGAACCAAACCATAAACAAGTGCACTATGTTGCCACCCATTAAACCTCATCAATCCAAAGAACATCAAGAAACGCTAACAAGGAAAAAGCACACAAGATGAAGAGTGAAGCAAGCTGCCTACAAAAGAACTAGCTATCTTCCAGATAAACATGTTTAAAAAGGTCAAAACTTAGACCATGAATAGTTTGAGGTCTAACTCTGTTATAGTGAACTCTATACACAAAATATGCAAAAGAAATTATGACTCAACGAATAGACAAAGCATCTAGAAGCACTTTGTAAGCTCAGAAAAGCAGTGAGTTCTTTATTGAAAATTGTACACGTATTTTCCTCTATAATTTTTATCTGACCAAATCAGGTGCAATCTTTTTTTTCTTTAGCAATCCCATGCTTTTTGTAAACATCTCTCCCAACATGAACCTAACAACTTGTTAGCATGGCATCCATTCCTACAAAGTTTTCTGGTAACGGAGCTTGACCTGATATATTATTGGGTAGCTATGTTGAACATTTATCCAGCAATTGACTAGAAAAGTTATTTGCCTCAATAACACTGTAATTAGTTACCGACAAACCACTGTCACAAGACTTGGACTAAGAATGCTGAAAGAGAGTTTATTTTAATGGTTGGCAAAAAGCTCTACAATAACTTGACAAAGAAAAATGTTGGGTCTCCCTGCTTAACAAACACAACTGTAATGGACCTAAATATTGAATGCTGACAAATCTATGACTGTATATCACCTTTATTTAACAAATGCAGAAATTTAAGGGAGGACAGAACAACTTTGCTTTTTAGAGAAAATATGAAAATCTGACTGCTCAATTTGCTTTGCTTGATCCTAAAGTTTTTTGACAAATTCTTTTGTCTCTACAAATGATGGTCAGGTACAGTTGTAGTTGCAACTGATATACACACTATTGCCCAATTTCTATATTGAAATGCTTAAGATACTTTAATGCAGTATTATCAGTACAACAAATATCAAATATGTAGTTTTAGCATTTTTGCATAGGTCTCAACCAGGTGGAAGTTTAAGAGTGAACGATATTGCCCTTATACTCTTTTTAAATCAATATTGTTCAAAAATATGATATATCTATTAGTTTGTCATTGGCAACCCTGTCCACATCAGCCCGTGCATTATGCCAAAAGTAAAAATTCCAGGCTTATACATATTAGTAAGGTTTTTTCCCCAGATCTGGTAAACTAACGATTGAATTCAATACATGAAATTCAGCACAACTTTGTACATATATATATATATATATATATGTGTGTGTGTGTGACCTGGATGATTGGAAAAAAAATTGAACCTTTAACATACAGGTTTAGGGCCTCCACAACTAGAAGTCCTGCATGTTCAATCGAAAAAATTACACTTGGCAAAGAAAACTAGAAACCTATTCAAATTAATAATGAAGTCATTGTCAACACGATCTTCATTTCATGGTTCCTTGAAACCTAGGTAAAGAGTTCACCTGCTTGTCACACCCACCAGTAGAAGGAAACCTGAGAGAAGTTAATTACATGAGTATAGTGCTTACGCAGTAAAGTTATTTGTGTGTATGGATTGCACAACAAATTAAGCTCATTCTATTTAAATTTTAATCTTTTCAATTTGTATTTTAACTAGTAAATATATTAGACAACCTTCTGAATTCATTTTTATTGTACATAGTGTAGTTGACTAGTTGTTTCATAATAGGTAATCAAAGCGGAACCAAAAAACAAAGTGAGCCGTTAGTGAGGGAATAATAGAATGGATATCCAACAGTGCTCCATCAATTATTGATCCCATTATTATACATAAACTATGAAACATGGCTAGGGAGTATCTGGGTTCTGATCCATTCGACAATGAACTTTGTTTCTGTTTTAAATACTCCAGAACACAATGAAAAGACTCCCGGTGTGCCCTAGCAGTGTGTTCCACCTGCAAGATAGAGGACTCAACTACCACAAGAACCCAAGTGTTGATCCCAAACGGAATGTTCCATGTAATCATGAATTAGAAGCACTGGAATTCGAATAATGCCCTTTCTGCTGTCTAACTCATTATAATTCTCTGTGGCGTTCGAAAGGGGTTTCTCTGTATGTATATGTGTATGTGTATGATCTTGTACTCGAGGGTATGTATTTGAAACAGAAAACTTATCACCAAATAATTTAGACACCAATCCAGCAGAATATCAACGAGCTAGAAGCACAGTCCACGTCTGATTGAGGCATTTTTTCTTCTTTATTTAAATATACATAAACGGAGGCAATGGATTCAAAGAATTAGTTCAAAACCATCAAACCCAAAATATCGTCATAGAAAATAACAGTGAAATAATCTAACCTTGTTGAAGCAACCGATGCGCACACACATTTTTGCTAAATAGGGCTGCAACAGATTATTCTAGCATTTCATCAACAAGCCTAATTTCAATTGAACCTGAAGAAAACAATACATACAAAACCCATCAGCCCTCACATATCCAACGCTGCAATTTTGAACAATAACTCAATACCCAGAAATTGAAAAACAATAAAAATTGATCGAATCAGAAAAACAATCTTATAAATAAATTGGTTGGAAGGAGTATGGCAATAAGCCGAAAATAAAAACAGTTGATAAAATGTTACCTGCAAATCTGGTACGGAGCAAAGAGGGTCAAATTAATCTGACAAGAAGAAAGAGAGGAGTAGTTAGAACGAGAGGGTCTTCAGTGACTCGTTTTGCAGATTTGAGAGACGGCCGGGTCAGCATGACTGACCCACCCCTTCCTATTATTAGATCACTACGTTTTGTAAGGTTGAAAATTTCTTTTCCACCGACTTTTTAGGGGAAGCAAAGTCACATGAGAGGCCTTTTCTGAGCATTTTTAGTTCTGCTGTTACGACTTTTTTAATGGGTTTTGCTGGCCTCGATGCCTATCACTATGCTCTACGAGACTATCCTCTTAATCCAGGTTTCCCTATAATTCATTGACTTTGGCCTCAAAACTATTCCCCATTAACTAACGAATTCCTGAATGATTTTTAGGCCTTCAAGCTTGTCGCTTGTCTCTATTCTATCAATTCTTTATTATTAGTGATCTAACATTTTCAGATTAAGACGGTATCAACAGATCACCTTTATTTGACATTCAGGATTACACATGGAAATGCCCCAGAGATTTGACACCTCGATAGTCTCAGAATCTTGTGTCCCAGATGGAACCGGCAAAGGGTTTCAAATGATAGAAATCTAAATCCATGAAATACCCACATTTTAAAGTAATTTCTTTATATATATTTAATGGTGGACTTTTTTCAAAATATAACATTGGATTAATACCACATTATCATGCTTTTTAAATATTGACTTACCAAATGTTATAAAGCATGGTATAAAATTAATCGAAAATAGTGTTTGGATAGAGATCATAACTAGTGGAGAACATATAGAGTCAATCATAATGTGTGCAAAGAAAATTCACGGTTAGAGATAACATATAATATGTGAGAGAAACATATTTTTTAAATAGTTGTTCAAATTTTGTAAATAAGTCTAATATAAATGTCATTTTAATCAAAATTAATTAATGAAGTGTTAGATATTTTTGATATTTTAATCATTTGAAACAATTAGTAAATGTCAAAAATAAATAGAAATAAAAATATTTAATTTTACAAGTGCTACTTATTTTTAGATGGGAGACTAGAGGTTTGTTAAAATAAATTTTCTTCTTGTAGTCTATATTATTTTTCAATTTGACTATTTTGTAAATGCAAAGTCAATGAGATTCAAAAGAAGATTATATCATTCATTTGATCGTATTGTAAAGGAAAAAGGAAGAAGCATTCAAGGAAATGGGAATGGTGGTGCTTACGGTCACAAAGACTTGAAAACCCATGGTATTTCTCTATTTGTAGAATTGGTATTAAAAGCTTTAGAGGGTAATGAACCCTAAAAAGTACTTGTGAAGAACGATGGCTAATTGGCTTTCCACAAGCATGCTAAATGTTGGAAAGGTTTGATGCAAGAGCTTTTAGTGGCTTTCTCATGTAGGAGATTTTTGTGGCTTTTTAAAACTTTTAATGATTTCTTAGTTTTTTAGAAAGTTTCTTTATTAATAACTTTGAAATATTATTTCCAATTTTGAATGCTGGTTGGCAATTCATCTTGTCTTAGTTTTAGGAAGCTTCACGGAAAAAATCAACTTTTTTCGAGTTGTTTTAAAAATTATCAAAAAGGGGAAAAATAGTTTTATGAAAAAACTTACAAAATTGACAAATTTGGATTTGTATTTATATTTATGTTTTCTCATATTGTAGTAGAAGAGGAATTGGGAGAAATAATAAAGAAGAATTTGGAATTCTCAAATTTAATTTGTATTTTTTCTCTATTATATTTTTGTTAATTATTCAAGGAAATTTAGTTGCATCATCTAGTATCATAGTACAGAAGAACTAGGAAAAGGAGATTTCTATGGTTGTATGGTTTTGAGTTTATGTTTGTGCCAGTTGAGAAGAGAAACTAGTTTCCAAAAGACTAGGTAAAGGAGAAAAAGACCTAGGTAAGACAAAGGCAAAGTGGAATCAAGGTTAATGGACTTGCTTGAAGAGATGGAGTTATTGAAGAAGTAAAACTAGTTTCCAAAAGACTAGGTAGAGAAGAGAAAAAGACCTAGGTAAGACAAAGGCAAAGTGGAATCAAGGTTAATAGACTTGCTTGAAGAGATTGAGTTATTGAAAAAGTATTTGAAGGCTAAGGATTCATTAAAGAAGGAGGGGGGAGAGAGAGAGGGAGGCAATTAGGGTTGATATAAGAATTAAGAGAAATACAATAAGGATTAGAACTATTAGAAAAGCTAATGGAATTAGAAATGCAAAAATGGTACCTACCAGTCAAGAGGAAGATCGCATGCCCTATTCAAAAAATTATTCAAAAGAAGAAAAGGAAAGAAATAAAAAATAAAAATAGAGAAAGAGGTAAGAAGTGAAATCATAAGGATACCTATGATTGTTTTGACATCAAGCATTGAAGAAGATAAGGTAAAAATACTTGCAAATGAGTCTCCCAATCATTTTCAATTACTTGAATATGATGTTCAAACTTAGAAAGTGGAAACACATGTTTATAAAAAGGATTTTAATGAAGATGTTTTAGGCTTATTTTTTAATGAGGTGGATACATACTTGCAAGGGTATTATGTGAATATTTATGGTAATGGTGAATATTATGATAAATATGTTGAAGAGATAAATGATGATGGTACAAAGGTATATACAAAAGAAATGGATTTTTGAAATCTAAAGACCGGGAGGATGTTGAATAAAACATGGGTAAGAAGAAATAAGAGGAAGAAGGATCCAGTGACAGTTGCATAAATGAAGGACAGGATGTCAAATAATTGGAAGACTAGAAAGAAGAAGCAAACTTGCATTCAAGAAATTTTGAATTTTCTTTTCTTTGGATTAATAAATTCATATTTGGCAATATGGGAAGCATTAGATCCTCAAAAGAAGCATGCATTCCAAAATGACTTGCTCTTTTCAACTAGAGGAAAATGATATTGGTGCTTTTAGTAGATTTTCAAAGCTTATAATGATTTATTTAGTTTAATAGAAAGTTTCTTTATTAATAACTTTGAAATCTTATATCCAATTTTGAATGTTACTTGGTAGTTCATCTTGTCTTAGTTTTAGGAAGCTTCATGAAAAAATTGGCTTTTTTTAGTTGTTTTAAAAATTACTAAATATGGGAAGAAAAAATGTTCGATGAAAACATAGCAAAAAATGACAATTTTATATTTATATTTAGTTTTGTATTCTCTCTCATTGTAGTAGAAGAGTTGGAAGTAATAATAAAGAAGAATTTGGAATTCTCAAATTTATTTTGTACTTTTTTGTTATTATGTTTTCGTCAATTATATAAGGAATTTTGGTTCTGTAAGGTTTCAATATATATATCACTCCTCACTAGGAAAATTAAATTTAGTGATCAAGCCTAAAAAATTATTTGGATTATTGAAGATTTATAATCTAACAGCCAGGGTTAAATTTCATGGATCAAGTAGCTCGTTAATGGGGCTTTATGATTAAGGTTGTGTATGCATAAGTAGGGATGGTTCCCTTAGTAACACCATTATTTGATCATGTGAGGTTGATGTTGTGGGCTTTCGCGGTAGTGAGTATTAGCCGCATCAGGTTTTTCTTCATTTGATTCTTTTCTGCATCTTTTTTTCACTAATTCTCTATGATCTTTTTCATGGTGGTGCCTCATCCTTCTACCTTTGCACACTATAGTCTCCTTTTCTCTATATTCCAAATATGTTTGTCACTATGGTTTTTGATGTAGATAATGATTATGAGGGCTTAGTAAGGTATTTGTGTGAAGACTCGCCTACTTCATCTTCAAACCCCAAATCTTACAATGATGTTCTCATTTCCACTAGAGTGAGTTGTCTCTCTTCTACTTTTTTATATCTAGGGTTTTGATTTACAACGATGAGGACGGGTAGGAAGATGGTAAGTGTTCTTTTCCTACTTGCATACTCTCTTCATTTCTCCAAAACATGAGTTCCTTAATAATATTTGTACAAAATAAGAAGAACTTTTTAAAAATGACATTTTCTTGGTCTAAAGGAATTACAATACAAAATAGCATTAACATCCTCTAAGAGGCTTGAATCCCCTAACCAAAAATATTTGGTTATAAGATTAATTTTTACCATGAGAAATAAAGACATTATTTTCCTCCAAGATGTTAAGGAAGCTCAATCTTTACTTGACATGGTCCTTAGATGCATTTGGATGGATGTTGTCCAATCCCCTAAAAAATGTGTTAAGGGAAAGGGTAGTTATATCATAATCCCTATCAATAAATGGTCTACTAAAGTCAAGGAATAGAGCACCTCTTCTTGCAACCAAGTTGTTTGTTTAATTATGGATTTCGATAACTTCTATATTGGTATATGATTTGTATATGAACCTAATTAATATAAAGACAAAATTGAACTATGGAAAGCTCTCTTCAACTTCAAAGATGTCCCATGAATTCAAGGTGGAGATTCCAATATTGTATATAGGCGTGAGGGCAAGGTGGGGATAAATTGGAAGAAAGGGGAATTAATAGTTCTATTGGTCTAACGTAAGGCCAAACTAAATTTGTTTGACCCCTTAGAAAATAGGGAAAATGAGCATTACAATATATGATTTACATGGTGTGATTTTCAATGAAACCAAAAAATAAAATAAGTTGGATAAGTTTTATGCTAACAAAGAAAAGTTTAGATTTGAGATAAGGACAAATATTGTGATGTTCAATGCACCTATTTACACTCTTAGATCATCACTTGAGTGGGGATAAAATCCAAACCCTTACATAAAATGCTTGTGCACATAAAAAATCTGATGAATTCACTATGGGCATTGTCTTATTAAGAGGTGAGGACTATTGTAATAATGTCTTAATGATTAGGCACATTAAAAAGTGGACGCCTAAAGATTCAATGACCATTTAGAGATGGAACCAAACTATGAATAGTTATAAAATTATCCTTTAGACCATAGGGAAAAAGAAAGACTTAACAATAAAAGTAAGGAATTTATTATTAAATAATTTATCCTAAGGCAAATTCTTACATGGAGGAATGTCTAGATCTCCATACTTCTTCCAAAGATACATACAATAATCATGTGGTGGCCATATCTTGACAATCAACTTACGACGATCAGAAGGAGAGAGACAGAATGATAACATTTAGTCTACCTTCAGGTTCCTATCCTTTATCAATGATCAAGTTGTTGGAACATAAATAAAGAAATACTTCCTTATGCTCTTGTCTAAGATGATCAAGAAGTGTATCACACCATGTGTAATAGTTGTAGTTTGTCAACTTGGGTCTAATGCCATACCGACAAGTGGGACAATACTCCTCTTCCATGATGGACCAATCAATGAAACCTCCAAAGAATCAAAGAGAATCAAAGAAACCCCCACTAATGTATGATTTAGGCACTTGATAGCCACTTGTCAATTTAGGGCCTATTTCTGAAAGTAGTATTTATGTCCATAGAACCTATAATCTAATTGTAGACCTGGGAAGTAGACAAAAAAATACACACTTTCAAAAAAAATGGAACCTGATTATGTGTCCAGATGAGCCTGTACCAAACATTTGAAGTGGCAAAAATTGAGATTTGTGACTTACAGAAAAATTCAGGAACAAAGATCTCAAACCACTTGCACCAATGTGTAGATCACAAAATTCTACCCCAAAACAAAAAAAATTGCTCGCAAAAAGGAGTCTGTATGAGGAAGATATTGTTGTTTGAAAATAATTGCTGCTATTATTTTTCCTAAATCGCGGTTGCACCTCCAAAAAAAAAATGGCTCTAGATTTTGCCTCAAATGTCCGATTTTGGGCAAAGGTAGCCAAGTTTATAGTCGATCTTCACCGAATCAACGTTCTGAACGCAATGGCGAGATCAGATTTGGCTCTAGACTCTCCCAATTTCTACAATACTCTGAATTTGGGCTGAGGTGCTGAAGCAACAGTGGTCTTGAATGGTTATGTGATGAGAAAATCTCCAAGCTCTGATACCATGTAAGAATTTGGTATAGCTTTGATACCATGTAAGAATTTGCCTAAGGGCGAAATTCACCTAGGAACTAAGAACTCAAACACAAGCACAATCGTAGACCAAAAATGGATATGATCAATTAATCAGAGTATGTCCTAATACATTGCTCTGTTCAGTATGTGATGTGCAAACACGAGGAGTGTCTGTATATAAATGCCTCTCAAGAAGCACCTAGAATGTCACTAGAAAGAACCAGGAGATAAGATAAGCATCATGACAACTAAGCACATGCCTTATCCATCATTCTAGATGAGTGGATAAGAGTGACAAGGTTGTAGACACCATGTGCTTAATTAGTGTGCTAACTCCTGTGTTGTAGACACCATGTGCATAAAAGAGGTGCGGACTCTTGTGTTGTCAACATGACAACTCACAAGAGTACACATACTCCTAGGTGACTAATGAAATAAATATTAAAAATATGCATTAACCTAAGTAAACTTAAGTAAGTATAAATAATGAATAATTATTTACACCAACAATCCTCAATGATAGCATGTGTGATCTTTGATGTAGATTATAAGAGCATCTCATTTATCAAACCGTTAATATATAATTGGTTGATACCAAGAAGCCTCAACCACCTCCACCTTTCTTTAATTTTTCCTTCACTTACATTTCTAACCATAAACCTAAAGGGAATGGTGGACATTGGATCTAAATGGACAGTTCAAATCTAATTTCTACTACACACAATTTCACTAGATAGTCATATAAGCAAATGTCAATATCAACATCAAGAATACTAATACAAAAGATGATGGGGCGCACATAACCTTGTCAAAAGATATAGGCATAAGATTCTTTTGAAGGGAACTTTCCAAAGTAAAACAATAAATACCATATTATATGTCTGATTAGGAATTGAGGGAGCTCCAGTTGCAATTAGAGGATTAATTTACAATGATCTTTTGTCATAATATTTTTCCATAGGGAGCACCAATTATCTTTGTTAACAAGAAGGATAAATCCCCTCCTTTGTTCATCAATTACTAGCAATTGAATAAGGTGATAAAAGAGCATATATCCATTGGCAAGGATTAATGATTTATTCAATGAGAAGAAGAAAGTTAAAGTGTCCTCTATGATATAACTCAATTTTAGATACCATCAACTTTTCACTCATAAAATGACATTCATTAGACTTTATTTTATACATAGTATGGATATTATGAGCTTACAAATAGCTAATTACAGTTGACCGATGCTCCTTTTGTGTTCATGAGCTTAATGAATAGATTGTGATACATATATCTGGATCAACATGTCTTCGCTTTTCTTGATAATAAATTGGCATATTGGAGGTCCCTAAAGGAACATGATATACATGTACATTATGTTTCAAGTAGTGTGTAAATTAACAATCAATTTCATGCCAACTTTTAAAAAGTGCAAGTCTTTGAGACTAAGGTGAGGTACTTGGATCATATCATCTCAAGAGAGTGTGTTGTAATGGATCCTTTTAACTTTAGGATATTTGGATTGGCCAATGTTGACATATTTTTTAGAGGTTCGCAACTTTATGGGTTTGATAGTATATTATTTTTGACTCATAAAGAAGTATTTGTAGTTGTAACACCCCATCACTTCTCTTTAGTGGAAAGGGAAGAAATTTTTGTGGTTGAGGTAATCTGAGCCAACATTGTAGTATCTTAGGGAATGTTTGACCAGTGCACCTATATTGGTAATGCCAAAACCTACAGGTGATATTATTATATGCAATAATACATCTTTGGAGTAGAGGGGAAATTCTCATGCAAAAGGACAAGTAGTGGTCTATGAGCCTTCTGAGATCAAGGATCATGAGTAGAACTACCCCATTCATGCATGACTTGGAGTTACTGGTAGTATCATACATGCTTAAACACTAGAGAAACTTTTTATCGAGTCATTAATTTGAGTTTCATAGTGATCATTTGAGTTTATAAAATATTTACACTTAGTCAAACTTAAATGCACAAAAAAATTGTCAGATTGGATTTATGCAAGTATTATTTTTATGTATATTACATAAAAGGGAAAGGTAAAGTCATCTGATATGTTATTACTAGGAGGAGAAATGAGGTTGCAGTGTCAACTCTTGGTGTTAATTTGCACAGTTGTATCCTTGAAGCCCTTCCTAGTGATACTTGGCTTTACAAAGTAAGAGATAAGATAGAGTTTTGGAGAGATTTGCAGGGTAGAATTAAAAAATGTCTTTGGATTTATATAGAATTTTGTGACATCTAGGTTTAATTTATATGCTCATAGGTCATCTTCACTCTTTAATCCTTTTTGAGGCACATCATACACCCCTTTGTCATATCTCAGTGTCAAGAAGATGCATGCCAGCCTTAGAAAATTGTATCATTAGAAAGTAATGATGCATGACATTGCCAACTTTGTGGCTATATGTTGAGTTTTAGGGAATGAATGCAGAGCATCAACTTATAATATGTCTTTTGCAACTTTAATCTGCTCTCAAATGGAAATGGTAGATATGTCTTTATGTTGTCATGATGTTATTATGATAAGTGTTCTAAGGTGGCTCACTTATCCCTTGTGAGATCATCATAGTTTGTTGAAACTATTGTGTCCATGGAGGATAATATTTAGTTGTATGGAATTATATGTAAGATGGTTTTTTATAGAGATCTAGTGTTTGCTTCAAACTTGTGGACATCTCTTCAGCATGCTTTGGATGCTCAACTCAATTTTAGTTTTGTGCATCATGTTGAGATTTGTGGCTAGATGTAACAAGTTAACTAGGTTTTGGAGGATATGATTCATATGCATATCATGGATCAACACTCATGACAAGAGGACTACTTGTACTTGGTAGATTTTCCTTATAATAATGGGTATACGTCTCTTAGAATGTCTTCTTTTTAAGCTTTATATGGTAGATCATTCCATAGTATTATGTAGGAACATCTTGGGTTTAGATCAATCTTGCATCAACCAAAATAATTATGTGTTTAATTTCCTTATTTTGTAAATGTTTATAGTTTTTTTATCATTTCAGCAATTCTTTATTTGATTGGATAAAAAATTGTTATGTTTAGAGTACGATCTAGATCTAGTCTTGTTCCTATTCCTAGGTTCAATGCTCTTTTTGGTCTTTGTCACTAGAGTTATGTTCCATCTTCTCTCAAGTAGCATCCTCTTTCTAGTTTTGTGGTCATTGGTGGATTTTGATCTTGCAATGGAAATATATGCTCATAGATCTCTTGTAGTGCAATTGATGATGTTCTTGTACCATGTAAGAACCTAGATCTAGGATCACAAGTCTTCAAACATTTTATGTCATTTGTTCCTTACAATTTGGGACAAGACCTTAGTTGTAATATGTTTCCTATTCTTGGGTAAAGTTTTGGGTCTTGAGCACGACCTGTGTGTTGTGATGCTTATATAATATAAAGTGATGTATATCTTAAGGCAATCAATTTATAATATAAAAAATGAATATCATGTTAATTATATCTAAGTTCTATGATCTATGTTCGTAAGCAAGCAAGCATGTATGAGCTTGTCATGTAAGAAAGCCAATTGTCAAACCATGGAGGAAACTCTATAGTTAAGCACACTCAAGCTGGAGTAGTACTGGGATGGGTGACCTCCTAGGAAGTCTCGGTTCTTCACCCCTATGAGCATCACCTAGATCTAATGAGTGCTAAGTGTTCCATTTATTCTCATGAGAGATGGATTCATGTTGAATCACCAATCATGAAACATGGGTCAATGAGTTTGACTCAAAATCACATAGTTAAATCTTGATAGCAATATTACAATTTGACTTGCTATGGAAATTATCTCCTACTTATCAATTGATGAGCTTAAGGGGCTTTCTAATGAATGGTTCATAAGGCACAACACTTGGTGAAGGTTTTTCAAATGGGGTTGCAAGCTTTGGGTTTAACCATGGAGGAAACTCTGTAGTTAAGCGTGCTTAGGCTAGAGTAGTACTAGGATGGGTGACCTCCTAGGAAGTCCTAGTGCTTCACCCCTGTGAGCATCACCTAGATCTAATGAGTACTAAGTGTTCCATTTATTCTCATGAGAGATGGATTCATGTTAATGAATCACTACTCATGAAACATGGGTCAATGAGTTTGACTCAAAATCACATAGTTAAATCTTGATAGCAATATTACAACAAAACTTGTTGGTTACTCAAATTGTTGGTTGAAATCCTATGAGCTTGCCACTCAATGTTGGGATCTTCAATACAATTTGGCCAACGAATGGGATTGATTCTTCAAGAATCAAATACCCTTTTTCTTTAGGCTATGCAAAACCTAGGTAGGTGCATCTGTATCTTAACTCTTCAAATTGATTTTAAAACTAACTTTTGTAGCCTTCTTATGTGATACTCTTGAAAATGACAAGTAACTTTAAAGGATAACTCAAACTACGAAATAAATGCTTGTGGAATGTGATTTGAAGAATATAAATGAGTATATTTATGCACAAAACTTGGGCAAAGAACTTCACCAACTACAACTATACATCAACTTAAGAGAGATAAGCAAGACTAGTCCTTAATCCAACATTGGAAAAATTGTGTCAATCCTCACATAATCTTATTATTAGACCCTTCATAGACAACATGCACACCATCAGCCACTAGATAGAGAATTTGAAATATAAACCTTAGTCTAAATGATTTTAACCCCAACTAAAGGAGACCAACTAGAAAAATATTGCATTACATGAAATATCTTATAACCAATAGCATATAATAATTTCAATCCATCAAACAAAAGTGTGAATGCAAGAGGACGATGAATAATACAAGCAATTGAAAAAATAAGAACTTTGAGAGTTTAAAGAAAGTATCATTGTATTTATTTCAATAAGGAAATATAGTAGAGTAGTATCAATTGCATATACAAACAAGAAATTACATAAGATTCAATATTTTATGTTTCATTTGTAATAATATGTGTATCATTATATCAAAACAATATCCATCGACCTATATATAAAGAGGTCTTGATGCCCCTTCTCATAGAAAACGAGGAGGTGCAACATAGCTACATACCTCTTCAAAATATAAATAAGTTAACCAATTATTATCGAGTACATAGGTAATCATATCTTAATAAACATAACAAACTAAAAATATTTGACAACTTAATCAACTTGATCCACACCCTCTTCTTCATTAGTTGTTGCATATGTCAATGCCACCTTAGGGACAGTCATGTAATCATTAACCCACTTTTTAATTTGATCATGTGTTGGCCATGTAAATTGAGAAACCTCTAGGATAAATGTATGCAATTCCAACCACTTCTTTCCTCTAGAAACCTTCACATCCATTTGGAACTCAGTGAAATTGTTCTCTATGGTGATCATTTTATTCAATAACTTATGAAACAAATCCATCTGATTTATTTTTTCTCCTTTAAATTTGGCCATAGATCTTTGTGGTAGTACTCTTAACTCATTTCTCTAGCTCTCCAAATCCTTGGCTCTCCCCTCACTTCCTTAATAGCAGGAATAGCCCACCGATCTTTCAAAATGATAGGGACCAACTTTTGCTCCATTTTTTTAAATTATTGGTCCATGTAACTCAAAATTTTGGCTATTGCATCAAGCATATCCACTATATCTTTGATTTGAGATGGAGAGTCTGGATCCCTTTCGATCACCTCATAGAGCCTACCTAATTCAAATATGGAAGACCTCCACTTCCTCTCTAGTTCTGATAGCACAATTTTATTCTTCTTAAATAAGTTCAGCATAAGGTTGAAATTCTAAAAGCCTTCATATATTTCATCACACTTACTCAAGATGCTCCTTGTCCTGAGAGCAATAATTTCTTCCAAGTTCTTGTGAATACAATCCTTGTGCACGTCTTTTTGTTTAGTTCCTCAGGTTGTTTTTCTTCAATAGTTATGACAAGAGAAACTTTGTGAACTACAATGGCACTAGATGCTTCAGGAGTCCTCAACTCAAGCAGTTCTTTTTCAAGTCTTCTTATATTCATATGCATTTTTTTTATTATCTTATTGATCTCATTTTCTCTCTTGTACAAATCATCAATTTAGTCCTACATATGCCTAACCTGATCTTGATTGAGCATTGCCTTATGTGTCATTTTAGTGGTAATTATCAAGCGGTTGGTATTATCAATGGTTTGTACCCATGGCATGCCCTTTGTTCATCTAGAAATTTCAATCTGCTTGGGTTTATTACCTTTGAAAGTAACCCAAGTGGAAAGAGTTTCTATCTTAGGGTCATACCTTGATCCTTGCACCTTATCAAGAGTCTCAAACTTTGTCACAAAAGTAGGGTCCTGCTACTTTCTAACTTCGTCTAGTAAGAATAATTCCTTTAATATTAATCCTAGCACAACTAACATGTCACTCTTTTGCATAATCTCCCATGTTTATATTACAAGCTAGAGTTGTCGTTGCCCCAAAAGATCGACTTCTCAATGCCCGATACAACCACTAGACTTATAGAACACAAGATGCGACTAAGCCATGTCACGAATCCCAAAAGGGAATGTTGGTGGTTAGTCCAACAATCCCCCCCTTAGCGTTACCCAGATTCGAACCTATGACCAAGCTCTGATACCACTAGAGTTATCGTTGCACCAAAAGATCGACTTGTCAATACCTAATACAACCACTAGACTTATAGAACATAGGAGTTAGTTCAACAGTTTCCTCTTTGGTGCAAGATATTTCATCTAGGTTAAATTCATCAATCATTTGTTGTACAATTACTTCATGTTGTGACTCATCCATGCCTTCTAATCTTTTATTTCTCCCTTCTTTAAAGTCCTTCATCTTATATCTAATCCAAAAATCCTTAAATTCATGAGTCTTTGTGAAATTCAACTACTCAATGAACCTTAGAGAGATTTCCTCTCTTTCATCCTCAGTGTTTTTTGGTTCATTATTATCCATGGTTTGTGCATAATAACCATGTTCTTCCTCTTAAAACATCGGGGGTGGTGATGTTGCTTTAGCCACAGTGTTCTCCTTCAGAATCTTCAATATATGAGAAGCTTCCTCTGATCCTCTCTCATTATTTGAGTCATCATAAGAAACCAAAGGGGTGAACTACTTTTGGGAACATCTATTTATGGCATAGGAGCAAAAGATTCAAAATCAGATTCATTTAATATCAACCATCTTATCTTTTTTTTGGTGTAGGTTGAGGTTGTTGAATCTCATTCCCCTCATCCTATTTCAAATGCTCTTTATAAATCTTGTCAAAATCTCGAATGCACCTATCAATCCTAATTCCTTCAATTTCTTCCTCAATACAGAAGCGAGAAAGACCTTTGCTCAGCCTTTTGTTTTCTATCTTTGGTAGGACACTCTATTCTTTACCCTTTGAATCATCTCTAAAGAATCATCACAATTTTGGATAATGTCATTCGCCATATTGAATTGATGCATGTAACTTGCAATAAAAGACTTAATATGCCCCTCAAGGTCATATTGTTTGGCTTTATCACTGATGAACCAAAAATTGTTCATGATATGCTCCTGGACCTCTTATAGCATTGAGTAGCCTACCATGAAACCATTAAATTTTATGGTGGGGAATTATGTTTCGTTCTTCCTGTTGGTGTTCCAAAAATACTAGGTTGCAAAAACCCAATACCAAGATATAGAGGATACAACAAGGTCTAAGGATTATCTTATTCATATATTCAACCAAATTTATCTCATATTTGGACCAACTTTGACATAGCACAAAGACTCTTTACACTTTAGGCTCTATAGGGCCAAGGCGGGTGCACCTCAGGGATTGAAATGATTTATTCTTTGATATTCTTCTTTAAAACTTATTCACTCATACTCTTCTTTGCAGATCTATCCCCTATAGCATAAAATGGTCAAAAATCTTCTAGGACTTGCAATTAACTCCTTGATTATAGTAGCCAACTATAACTCAAAGGAAAGCTATTACAAATAAGTAATGACCAACAATTTAATTCGTTATTACAAAAAGTAAATATTGATTTTGATTTATGTGTGTATTGTGCAACCACATGAACATATAAATCTGCATCTAAATTGATGATCAGTGCCTTATCCATTGTTATATACAGTCACACCAGTAACCCTAGAGCTATTTAATTGACTTCCATTTAAATTTATCAGCAATTAACCCTAAATTTAATTCTTATGATATCCCTCCCATATACCTAAAAACCCCATCAATCCATGAAAGTGTATACTTAACTCCTTGAATTAAAAGCAATCAATGAAAAGATATACAACTGATCCAAGCTACATTTGATTGAAAGAACCTTGCTCATTTCAATCACAAAATAATAAATGCATGAAAATTGAGACAAAACTCAAAGACACGAATATGCAAAACTTTCCTTTGTATTAATTTTCCTTGAAAACAATACATTGCTAGTATAAACTCACAATACAACTCAAGACATGACAAAACCTGCCATTCAAGATTCATTATATTCTCAAATTTGCACAATTGAAAAAATCATACATTTGACACAAAAACTTGGACCAACTATAATAACAAAAAATATAGACTTCAAACCCTCCTTTAGCCTTGGAAACTCACTTGTATAGTGTGAGTTGCAACAAGCTTTGGGCATAGAGGGAAAAGGATAGTTGTCTCAGAACAAAGATATTTTCTAAAAGACAATAACTATCATTATCACAAAAAAAATGCCCAAGAAAAGACAAAAAATGATATTTTCTTGTCTTTAAATAGAAAGGCTTCCTCATTGATTGTCTCGTGGTGGGGCCAACTCTATTGTAGTAGTTTTTTGTAGATCCAGTCCATCTGATGATTTTTCTTGCTCCATCTGTTGCTCTCCAGGTTATGGGACCACTTGGCTTTCACATGCTATATCAAGCTCTGCAATTTGGATATTTTTTATAATTGGTTGCTTTTCTACCAGATCATCAGTTTGGGTAGTTGTATCCACAACTGAAGTTTGTTGTTTTTCTTCTATTTCTTCTATTTGAACTACTGCATCAACTAATTGTGCCTTTTCTGTGGCATTTGATTTATCCACATTCTCCTTTTCAACTACCATTTGCAACAACTGTGTTGTTCGGGAATAGTTAGCTATCCACTTGTCAAAAAGAGCATCGTTAGGGCAATTGAAAATTAATATTTCTCTTTCTTTCTTTAGGATATCTTTTTCCATTCTCCTTATCTTAGCAAAATCTTGCTCAAAAGAATCAAAAAATATTTACATACATGTACAACTTCCTTAGTGGTCCTAGAAAACCAAATATAATTTTCTCTATTCACTACTTTGTTTAGCCTGACACTCATTAATTCATTTAATTCCTTGGTCCACTCTTCCTTGTCTTTTATGTCACCTATGCCCCTGAGTGCATGAGGAAAGAGATGAAAACTTTTTCCAAGATACATTAGAAAGCAATTATTTTTTCTTTTTTGGAGTAAGTCCCTCTTGTGATAAAAATATAGGACGTCATTGGCTTGATCAAAAGTTTTTTCAATTTGCTCATCAGAAAAGTCGATGACATAGCAACAAAGGGTTGTGATGGCATCATCCCTGCTGGTCCATTTGTTCAAAATTGGCTTCAAGGTTGATTCATCATTAATCAATTCATTTCATATCTCTATAACCTTGTTAATTTTAAGTAAAATAGGGGCCAACCTCCCTTGTCCATCATATACGAAATTGTATCTTTAATTCTATCCTCATGTTGGATGCCCAGTTCAGCATGTAGTGACCAGATTTTAACTTTCTCCTCATTTAGCTCATCAGTTGTGTAGAGCTCTGGTTTTTGAGGAGTGCTTGGGATTTCCACAATTGGAATGGTATTAAAAGCTGGCACTAGAGGAGGAGGAGCAATCCTGAGCTATCTAGATTGCCCTTTATATCTTGGCCTTTTGTTTTCAAGTCTAATCCTTTTTTTGGACTTTCTTATTATTGGTAGCTAAGACTTGTTCATATTTCTCTTGTAGCTCCTATATATACTTCTTCTCTTTCCTGGCAATAGATAAAGTGAGATTTGTTGTTCCAACATTTAATTTTACTGCCTTTGCATTTGGGGTGTCCTTTACTCTTTTGATAATTATATTGCCCATTAACTCAGAGTCACCAGGCTCAGAAGAACTAGTTCTAGATCCTCTCTTCAAAGACCAAATAACTAGGGCAACATGATCTTCACTATATTTAGCAACACTTTCTTTTGCTCTTTAGTTTTCAACTCCTTTATAACAGTGTTAAACACCATTGCATCTGTAATGTCCCAATTTGGAAGAAGTAAAACTCCAGTTGATTTGATCATTTTTCTTCCTTCTTCAGGAGTCACATTATTAAATTCTTGCATCATATCTTCCTTGATCTCATTTTGTATGACCAAGTCTTCTTTCTCTAGCTACTCAGTTTTCCTTTTATTACATCTTTCCTCAAAATTTGTAGTATTTGTTCTCCGTGCAAATTGGTAAAAGGCTTGTGACTTAATAAAATTATTATTAGATAATAATTCATGGCTAGCCTGTTCAATTACAAGATCTAGCTCCTTTCCTTTGAAATCAGCAAAAGTCCATTTGAGGCTGGGCATAGAAGGTTCCTTAGGATTTCCTTCTTCTAGTTCTGATGTAGTAATGAACACTTCACTCTGGGATCCAAGTTGCTCAATTTGCTCACCAGTAAGCTATTCTTCTCCTATATGTAGGGGAGATTGGGATGGTGTATAATTTTCTTCTTGTAACACTTGCTTTCCTTCTATTTTTTGCCTCTTGGGCATTGGCTCTAAAGGCCTCTCTTCAAGCTAAAGTTTCCTTGTTTGAGCATTGGTGCTTGATCCAACCTTTTCCTTCCCCTTGACACTAACTTGTTCCCTAGTTCTGACTATGTTGTAACCAGTTTTCTTTTGAATAATCAATTGGTGTGTACCTACAACAGGGGTAAAAGATAACCTTTTCATTACCTCTCTTGATCTATCAAGGTAAGTACTAATAAGGAGGTCTTTCTTTTCATTCATGGTGTCCATGATCTCTGCAAAGTCATCATTAACTTATTTATCTTGTCATTTGATGTCTTGGCATCTTTCAATGGACTATATTCCTTTTCAAAACAATTAATGAATTCCAATACTCTAGAATAAACTCTCCATTTTTCCTTTTTTATTTCTTATTTTTGTAGCGAGAACTCATTTCTTATTATATCTTCTGGAAAATAGAATTCATGCTGGGAAGCTTTGGCCTTGACCCTCTATCTAAAAATTTCGAAGAGTCCCTCACTATCATTGAATATGGGATGAGAAAATGCTATTTTATATGGGTTTAATATCTTATATAAAAAAACCCAGCCACCCTTTGTAATTACAAACTGATGAGCCATAGTACAAGATGGAAAAATAGAACCCCTTGATCTACCAGTTAACTCTACCTCTTCTAATCCACCTATCTGCCACAAAATTTTAGCTAGTCCTATCTTAAAAGGTACTTGGTAGGGTAGTACATGTAGGGTTCCCTAGAATCCATATACCCTAAAAATAGCAGACACTGGATATGGAATAATGTCTATCCAATTATGGGAGACTTTCAAACTGTTAGGACAATCCCTGGGTGTAATAAAATCCAATAACAATTTAGGTATCCTAGGATTATTATTCTTACAAAGCTAGCTTCTTTTACATCCCAAGTCATATCTACACTCCACAATTGAACTGGTAGAAGCTCTCCTTCATCCTCTCTTGTCAATTCCATCTCTCTCAAAATATTAAACTACCTTAAAAAGAATCACGTGCATTAACATAGAGTAAAGACCATAACTTTTCTCAATTTTTCCCTTAGCAATCCCTATCAATCCCACATGGATTTTTTTAGCCAAAAAAGATGCAAAATAAAAAATAACATCAACCCCAAAGGATGAAATCTGAATCATCATATACATAAAATTTATGGGCATAAATTTTTTCTCATCTTCACCAAAAACCCTACATAGAGACATGTATATGTCTATGGCACAAAACTTATAAATTGCTTCTTAAAGGGTTCCCTAGTAGAGGCTGTGACTAACATCAAATTTCCAATTGTGGTCAGACGTACTCTTAATGCCCCTTGCCTAATCTGATCTTTGTGGGACATATACTCCTTCTCCAAACCCTAAAAATTAATGACTTCATGATATTGTGAAGTGGGATCCATTCCAAACACTTCTTGAATTTCTTTAGTGGTGATTTTTATTAGGCATTCTCTATTTGTTCCCCTTACAATTTGGGCTATAGAAGGAGGTCTGAGTCCATAAACATTCCTGAGACTACTAGCTTCCTCAGTTCAAAATTCTAAATGTTGCTATGAGGAGCAAACAACTTTCTCTCAGAGAATCATTTCTTGAACAATTGTAGTCTGATTTTAGATGTTACTGCATCTTGGGTCCAATTACCCCTATCATACAAACCCTTTGCTACCTTCAACCTAGGGCTTACAGGGATTAATTTTTTCATTTGTGCAACATCATTAGTGGATTCACTCAATTGCTCCAAAAAATCATCATGAATACTTCTGAGTGTAATCCCTTTGCTTGAAGAAACCTTTCTTTGGAGGCATTGTAACTATCAGACACAAGATACTCAATTTATTTTTTGTAGGAAGAGAAAAGTACTTACTTGGTTGCATCAATTTTTTTCTAATTACTGTAGTAGATTGTTGATGTAGAAGCTCACAATTTGACTCAACTGAGTAACAATTCTTTAGCAAGCAACACACTTCAATTCTTTGACAATGTATTTCTAGAATGAAAATTCTAGTCTTTCTATTATAGCCTTCATATTAATTCACATGAGAAGCCTTTAATTCCCATAAATATATTATAGAGAAAAGAATGACATGTTCTAAAAAATTGAAAATGAGTCGTTAATTCACAAAAATTTGATGGTCAGAACACAATTCGCACTTTGATTCAATTTCCATTGTCTGACCTGGTAATCAAGCCAGCTAAATCTTGACACATGGAAACCTTCTTACCTTATTGGCATTCCTTGTATAATGGTTACATGTCAAAAGACACGTGTCATCCTATTGTTATGTCACGAAGGTTAAAGGTTGAACAATTCATGTTAGCAACGTAGTGACAAGCTTAGATCTTCCACAAATCTAACAAACGAGAATAAGACTTCAAATTTACTTGAAAGTGGACCACCCGTGCTACGTGTCATGTTGTTGTTATGTCACTATGATTAACAACCTTGCATTTTGGGTTAGTGACATAGTGATAGCCCTCAATCAACCTTTGATTTGAAAGTTAGGAGAAAACTGCACTATAGAGTGTGATGGACCCATAGGGACACATGTTGCCCTATCGCTATGTCACAATGGTTAAAGAACCTTCATCTATCCATAGAGACAAAGCCACAATCGTAGATCTACCTTTTGATCAATGATCCTCATTATTTTCTTTAGTTATTTCATATGGTAGCTTGAAAATAAAATGTCCCACCAATTTCATGTGTTGTGTTGTCGCTATGTCGTTATGATTAAAACTCATACAACTCTTCATGGCGACATAGCAACATCTATTGATTAATCTATAGATCGACAGTGAATAAAATATTTCAAGAACCTAGCTCACTTTGTAGAACAACCAATCAAATGAACACTTGTAATCTCGCCTAACAACTATTGTTACAAAGGTTTGCACCCTTGTCCAAAGTTTTTTACCTAAGGACAACCTTGTGAAACATGGAAACAACCTCCAAGCTGTGGGACTTGAACTATGAGGTTGGGTCTCTAGAGAAGGTTGGGTTCCTTTACTATCAGGATGCACCTAACTACTCTTGGAGGGGAAAAGGGGAGAAGGCATGCACAAGACACTAACCTAATCTATCCTAAGGAGGCGATGCACAAAAATAGAGTGTTCAAACCAATCTCTACCCATACATGCACACTTGAACTATTATGATATCAAAGATATATAGATTCAGACTTGTTTAAATTCAACAATCACATGCAAATTGGACAACTAAAATGAATAACACAAGAAAGAAGAGAGTTTACTTATATATCATTCATAGATCAAAAGAGATACACTCATACAAATTACAGATAGCCACAAAACATTGAAGAGAGGCAAATAAATTTTGCATAGTCATCAATGGTTGAAGGAGATAAGGCAGAATGTCATTAGGTCTAAAGGCAAAGGAGATTTACAATGAACTTGTAGAGCAATATCAAAGAAAATAGAGAAGAATCGACCCTAACAAAGAATTACAACTTTTCTTTGATAGTTCAAGCATAACTGAGATATTTCTGATTGAAAGTTACTCCACAACCACTACCATTAAGTTCTTAGAGAACAATCAAGGCAATCCAAATAATAGATTTCAACTAATACACTTGCAGAGCATGAGAATGATGAAATCTTGACATGGAAGGAATCCTAAAGTGATAGGAACGATGCCAATCAATGCTAGAATTCCTCAAAATGGACAATCAGGTAGTGAAGCAATGCATTTGCATCATTTCTAGCACAACAATAACTTTGGGGGGTTGGGATCGACAAGAAAGATCAAATCACATGAGAAAATCCTATCTTTCTCCTTCCTGGCTCAATAAATCAGCAAAATCAACAGTCAAACTAGGTCTTGCAACTAGAAAGCACCACGTGGACCAATAATATTATTTCATTTTGCTAGCTTGCAAAGTCTTTGGGAGTTTGACCACTTAATCATCTTAGCTGCACCACCTTTTCAACTTAATCACATTGGTTTATGAAACCATAACTTAACTGCGAAGTGATCGCAGTTGTTACCCTTCAAATTGGGCTCGCTGTGTATACATGTCAACTTGTCACTTTGTCACATGAAATAACTACCTTGCATCTTTGCAAAGCGACGACTATGGATCCTATCCCATCTGATGTTCTGAGAATTTGTTAATCTCGTCAACACATCAACCAATAGAAAGCATGGCCCCACGCCAGCTCATCTGACACTTTGTCCACTTCACCCGCAACCCACAAGAGAAAATAGGACTCGTAATCCACATGTCGATCGCTCGCTATCTCGCATAACTAAGGATCATGCTTTTTGGTAAGTGAGATAGCGAGGGCCATTGATTGTGGAAGATCGAACAATGGAGAAGTTGAACCAACTAATGACTGTGTTGACCAAGGAAACGAGCCCATGGAGTTATGTGTCAACATGCTGCTTTTTCATTATGAGAAAAGGGACTGCATTTTCTAATAGCGATAAAGTGACAACTCCCGATCCTTTTGCATCAGACAGTAATCAAGATGCGAGCCCATGAAAAAATTAAAATGCAAAAATACTTAGGAAAAGAGATAACCCAAGGTCTTAAATATTTATTTTCATGTGCCCTAATTTGAATATTTTAAATATATGAATGTTACTGAGTTTAAATTCAAATATCTCTCAGTTTTAGCAGATAGGTGAAATTAGCCAACAACAACTTTACTAGCTGCAAAAAGAAGTGGCCCACAAGGATGCTTGTCTTCACGTCATTACATCCCATGGATTAAAAATCAAGCAACTTTTGTTAGCAACATAGCAACAGACTTTGATTTCAACTTTGATCTACGGTGGGGAAAATTTTGAAGTTTTACCATAGCTGGGTCCCATGGACATGTGTCACTCTATCACTATGTCACATGGATTTAAATACCTTCATATGTCCATAGTGACAAAGCGATGACCCTTGATCTTAAGAAATATCAAGGGCTATCATTATCTATGCATAACTTTGATTTAAAAGGTAAATCATGTAGAAGACAAAGGTATTACGACAAGACCTTAGGTTAATAACAAGTTAGGAACTAGGGTAGGGTAAAATCAACGTGAAATTTTTTCAAACGAATGTAGGAAAACTTTATAATAAGAGGATTTCAGAGATTTTCAGGGCTTTAGAATTTCCCACACACATTTTAAATGCTGACCACATTAATCAAAAAAATTATGAAGAACATAGGGCATAGATGACATTAGGACAAAACAAATAGGGATTTTCTAGGGCATAATTAATTAGGAGACCTTCAATCCCTAATCACAAAACAAAAATGGATTTTCCACTATAAAATTTTGAAGAATTTTTAACATGTGAAAAACTAGGCCAACCCTTCCTCAGCTAAGCAACATACTTTTCTATCCATAACAACTTCCATACAAACTCCAAGAAACACATTGATTTAGATACAAACTATGGAAGTCCATGAGGTGGTTGTCTACACCCATACAATTTGATCGGTGTATAGTTTGGATTGTAGATCCAATCTCCAAGATTAAATTCAGAGCCTTTATCAGGTAAGAAATCCTTGGGCCTTAGCATAAGCTTGATTTTTTGAGGTATCCTAGTAACTAATCCTCCAAGAAACCTTGTAATCCATTTTATGAACACACCTCTAAATATTCCATAATCACCATCTTTACCATGCACATGCCAAGCCCTACACCATATATGAATAGGTAATTTTTTGCCTTCCTCATTGCATGTGGTTAAATTCATGGAATTGCTAAACTGGCTGACATTTTGGAAGAGAATTAAATGGCAGAGAAAATAATAGTTTTTGAAAGTCTTTGAGGTCTTCCAGTTGGTTAATTGCATGTGAAGTGATTTTTCAATTTCATTCACAAAGTCAAACTCGAAGTAAGTGTGAGGGTTTTGGATCCTAATGCAATGTGATTTTATGCTTCTTATCTTCTCCAAATAATTCAGACTAAGCATAGTATGTATTCTTAAAGAAACCCATGAAGGATTCAATTAGATGAGGGCCCATGTGCTCAACTGGCATTAGTCTATTATTTTGGCATCTAGTCAAGTAGTGTACAATTTCCCTATATCTAGAAAATTTCATTGTCCCCTGATAATCTACTTTAAATTGCTCTCTACCAATCTTTGTGAGAGCCTTGGTTCTTAGGCCAAAACATCATTCGATGTAAGATTTGGTAATGACAAGAAAGGGCATCCCGTTTGCTTTTCTTATTGTTCTAGTTGCCAACTCATATTGTTGTGTTGGGATGCTCATGAGCTCAATGTTTATAAATACATTTGGCACAATGTTTTTTTCTAAGTCTAACCTCCGTGGATCATTTTTAGGCTCATTTACATCCTTCTTAGCATAGAAATGCCAAAATAGGGACCTACCATAAATTGGGAGACTAGCATCTCTACATTCTCTTAATTCATCAGTGAAAACCCCCATACTACCAATAGAAGAAGACCCAAGAAATATATCTAAAAGCATTTTATGAATAACTTTCTCCATATTTTTTTTCCTTACTTTTTTTAGTGCTAACATCCTTTTAAATTGTAATTTTGATCTCAAAAAAAGGAAACTTAAACTAGGGTGGAGAATCGAACTTACTATTTTGCAGGAACCACATTGCAGTCACTTGCTTTCTCTCTACAATTATTCTTAGCTCTAGACACAACTTCACATGTAAGAATTCAACTTCTTTAATAGTTGGTCACCATTTTCATTTAATTCATATTCAAGAGCTCAAACCTTTTACACAAATGGCCACTTCATAATTTGTTGCAAGTTGTCAACTTAGACATTCCCTCAATTTAATGTGTTTGTACTTGACATCCTTTATTTATTTTAGCTCTTTTAGAATGTTGAAAAATCACTTTCATGGTTTTGCAAACCTGCCTGGTCATGCCCATCAAAACTCTAAACTTTACAACTTTGCAATTGTTGAACAATAGTGCCTATGATTTAGCGATGAATTACCACTTTACATGTCCTTCACTTTATCATTTTCGAAATAGTGAAAAAAATGTCATTTTGCATTGCACTAATTATACTCTCCCCAAAACAATGAAACTTCATGCAAATACCTTTCCACCCCTTCTTTGATATGGTGAAAGCATGATCTTTTTAATGCTAGTTTAAAAAAAAAAAAAATTGTCACTTTGGACAAAAGAAAATTAGGGTCTACCAAAACCTATATATATCTATTTACCTATTAATGAATGATGATCACTCTCAGTTCTCTCTGAAATATTATTATTTTTATTATGTTTGTTATTCCTTCACAATTAGATTGATCTCCTTGAGGTCTCCCTGATTGGGGAGAACATCACGATCCATTGATTTGAGATCATTTGAAGAACCAAGTTTTACTAGATCAAATTATTGAGTATACAGAGTAGTAGGTTATTTGTATTAAAGAACATTTGGTTGTAGCTTGAGATTGAGATAAGAAATATTCCAACACTTGTAGGTGGGATTTTCACTTCTCTATAGGTGATCACGTGTTCTTAAAAGTTTGGTTTCAAAAGAGCCTTGTATGTAATGGGAAAGGCTCTAAGATAACACTACATTTTATTGGGTTGTTTGATATTTTAGAGTGGATTGGTCTAATTTCACCACCTTATTTGTCTCACATAAATGATGCATTTTTTATTTTTTATACTTAGCCAATATATTCCTTATATGACCCATGTAATTGATTGGAGCTCTTTCTAGGTAGAGGAAGGGTAACTTTCTATGGATCCCATTCACATTATTCAACATTGGAGGTTGACCCACATGGGCCAGGACATAGAGTAGGTAAGGGCTCAATGAGACATAAATGATGAGATGATTGCTACATCAAAGGATGTTGCATAGTTGAGAGAGTTATACCCCTATCTATTTTGCAAGCTTTTGTGAGTAAACCCAATATTTGGGAGTGAGGATGTAATATAAACCCAATCCTTGGGAGTGAGGATGTATTTCCTCCCATGTTTACAATATATCATGTGCATATTCTTTTGTTCTAAGATATATTCTTCTATGGCTTATCATGTGATTGTCTATAGGTATTATTGGTATTGACATTAATGCACCTAAGTACTAATATATTATTTTTTCATATGGTATCACTAATAATGTGGATAATAAGTTATATATGTGGTTTAATGATGATCATATATGCATGGTGAGTCTACAAGGATGTGTCATGATGTTAATTAATGATGTATGGATATATTTACATGAATAGATAATATTTGATCATGAGGAGTTGGTTGTGGTTTCATGATGTCTATTGTGTTATTCTAATGATTTGATTTGAACTATTATGATTGTCCATATGTTGCTAGCAATTTATTTTTTAGGATTTTTTGTGTGCTTGTTTATATTGATTAAATGATATTAATGTTAGCTAATGATTTTTATTAATATATTATGTTATTTGATGATGATCGGTGATGCCCAATATATTTGCTTAGATGATATTATAATTGGGATATAAGATGATAATCAAGTAATTTAATGATAATTATTGATATTATCATTAATTAATGAGTATTTGATGTTAGAAAATAGATAATGTTGCTAATACAAGGTTTATGTGATTATTATATATTAAAAGGGGTGATGTTGTAGAACCAAACTTATAAGACTGGTTACATCACTAAAATTCCTTTTTTAGTGATCTCTGTTGTTTGATTATGTTTTATGTGCTTAAACTCTATACATACATGACTTGGTACACTTGATGTGTGATGTTGGAGTGATGACAGGTACTAGGGATTCCTATAATATCATCAACAATGGTTAAATTAGAGTTTTGATTAAGTAAAAATAGGTTTTAAGGACCCGAAACCTTATTACAAAAGGACAATCTCAGAAAAGATAGATCATTTAGGAACAAAAACAAAACAAACCTCCAAAAAGAAACACAAGAGGTCACAAACAGAATTGTTAAAAAAAATAGCAAAGAAACAGCACTAGGAAAGCAAAAGGACAACACAAAAGACAGAAAAGAACCAACTACATGGCCTTAATCAGGTCCAGAGCCTGATCAGCTAGTATCTGCATGTTTTTTGCCATAGCCTTCACCTCATCCTTCCTGGTTGTATCATCAATCTTTTTAGAATGGGCCCTAGTGCGTTTGCTGGGACCTTGGCTAGCAACCATTGGAGGAGAGTCTTGGGCTTTATCCATGTCTAGTTTCTTCAACAAGGTAGAAACATTGTCAACCATTTGCTTAATTAACTTCTCAAGGTTGCACATCTTAGCTTCCATCATAGTTACCTTCTCGTGATTCACATTGAAGTCTTTGTCAATAGCCCTGTTCTTAGCCTCCAGTTGCAGAATCTTTTGCATTATATTTTTAACATCCTCAATGCTGCCAACCACATCGATGAGCTTGTCAATATGTTGGTTGAGGGTGTGCTCACCACGTGCAATTTTACTAACATGCATGACAACCTTCCTAAGTTCCTACATGTCACTACCAACTATTTGAATTTGGCTCTTCATGACCCCAATTTCTTTCAGTACAGTACCTGGGTTACCATGCATCCCTTTCATAGGCTTAGGGGTACCTTCATGTCTATTCTCCCAACCCTCATGAATCCCCTGTTCCTGGGAGTCCTCATCACCCGACTCCCCTTTATCTCCTAACTCCTTATCAGGGTGCCTGGACGGGTATCTTTTCTTTTCCAAGCATCGGGCTAGGGTATCATCATCATCAAAAGGGGACAAAGCCCTCTTCCCTTGACTATCCTTAACCCTCTTCCCCTTTATCTCAAACTTCTTCTTATAAACCCTCAGCAGATCCTCCACAAAATCACTCTCCATTTCAGAGTCAGAGTGACCTGCAACTCTCCTTTTCTTCTTAGATCGATTGTTGTTCCCTTAACCACATAAATGTCATCCCCATCAGCCTCATCCTGGGTTTCAAAGTCATAACCCTTCTCCTGGGCACTCCCTTCCGTTTCATAGTCAGCATCTTTAATTCGACCCCTGCTCCTCACTATTCTTTTGGCCTTTAAAGTATTCAAAATAAGCACCATTTGACCCTGATGGCAGACATGTTCACCATTTGGGTCTTTTTGTAAAGCTTGGATAGAGATAGTGAGAGACTACTTCAGATAATAGGGGAAGTTAATTTTCACATTACGCCTAAAATGGTTGGCTAGCATGAAGTGGTAACCATAACATTTGGTAAATCTCCCATCCAACGTTAAATATTCCATGATAACAAACATGACGAACCGCCATGGGTGGGATATTGAAGCCAGGTTGATGAAGGACTTACCAATTTTAACCAGGCGAGCCTTCTCAATCTCAGAGTCCATAAAATCATCCACGACTCTGTCAGATAACTTTTTCTCCCTGTAGAAATTGAGACCCTCAAGCTCCAGGCCCGTAGCCTTAGCAATCACCTCCTCTATGATCTCCATGAGCTAGTTACCCACCATAATCGAGCCCTCTTTCCAGGTTTTGAGAAATTTTTGCGTGATGGCTAGATTGCCTCCATTCAATCTCTCCATAAAACCAATGAAATTACCCCTTCTCAAAATCTCGCACACCTCTTCCTTCTTCATCCACTCCATGCAACTTCCTAGTTCAACTCATCTCCTCTTACCTCCCATTTGCAAAACATGAAAAATCATAGAGAATCTCATCTGCAACTCCCAAGTAAAGAGGGCCTCACAAATGACAGCGAACAACACCAAGGCGAAATAGACCCAGAATCTGTGTGAGATTTTACATAAATCATTGGGAATTAAAGCACAAAACCCATGGTTATATACCTCAGTATCATACTCCCGTACTGACATATTCATTATTAGAAAACCTTTTGAGATGACCTCCATTTATCATTATGGAAAAGAAGTCGAGCCTCCAGCAGTAAGGGGTCATGAGTATCCCAAATAATAATTTGATCATTTCTACATGCCACATTCGCTACCCAGTCAACCATCCCATTAGCCTCTCTGAAGTTATGGGAAATAACACATAATTCAAAAGAATTAATGATTTGAATAGACTCATAAATTATATTACTAATTGTCTATGAAGGTGTAGTTTTTTTATTTAGACAATAAATAATGTTGAGTGAATCCCCTTCTAACCAGATCCTTTTCAAGTTCAACTTTTTTACATACAGAAGACCATGGAGAGCAGCCGAGGCTTCAACAATGTGATTTTTTTGGGTACCACTTGGAATAGCTAAGCTTCCAACATTGTCCCTTTTGGAATTCCTTATCACAATACCACATCCTACAATTTTGGGGTTACCTTTCGAAGCTCCGTCAAAGTTAATCTTGTATAATCATCAGGAGGACAATCCCAACTAGCTTGTTCCCTAGGATTGAGCCTCTGGTCACCCAAAATCTCAGCCTTCAAATTCCATTTGAGAAGAAAAATAGATTCCTAATCATTACAAGGTTGTTGATCTGGGGCTATATTTTTAATGTTCTCAATCAAAAGAGTCTTTATTTTATGGAAGACCTGATCGGGCTGGATTCAACATCTTTGAAGATTCTATCATTACATTCTTTCTAGATGCCCCAAGCAACATACGACATAATGAAATCCCACAGTTTACCAATCAAGGAATTTTTTGAAGGAGCCTTCCAACTATTAAAGAAGAGCTGAAGATTGGAAGGGAAAACCCATTCAACCTTTAATAGATGAAATATAGAATCCTAAATCTTCACAGAAAAGGGAAATGTAAGGTAATATGATCAATAGATTCCCCATCATTCTTACAAAGTACACATCTATTGATAATAACAATCCCACGCTTTTGAAGGTTATCCATAGTAAGTACTTTGTTTTGCAGCAAGGTCCAAAAGAAAATGTTAACCTTAGGTGTCATACCCTTCATCCATGCTTTAGCCCAACAAGGTTCATCATGGTTATCAAAAGAGTCAGCATTGGCAGAGGCAACAGAAAAAGCACCATTAGGTTCTTTTCCCCATATAAGTTCATCCTCCTTTTGATTTAAGAAAAAGGCATTAAGGCTCTTTCTGAGTTCAGCAAAATCAGGGTCAAGTCTAAAAAGATCCACCCATCCATTGTCTATCCAATAGTCTGCCACAAGAGAACCAAACTAGGTCTTACACAAGTCCATATACCTGTTCTATCTTGGGTCATCACATAGGGGGTGATCCAAAAACCAAACATCTTCCCAAAAAAGAACTCTCCTTCCATTTTCGACCTTCCATTTTATCCCTTTTCTTATGATGTTTTTGAGCTGCTGAGAATTTTTCCAGATCATTGACCCCCTTTGAGCCATATTACTATTAAGGTAATGGTAGAGGTCAAGGTTATCAGAGTTGTATTTATCATTCCAAATATTCTTCCATTCCCCATCCTCATTATGCCATCTCCATAACAGTTTAGCCATTAAGAAATCATTCATGGAAGAAACTCTACGTAGCCCAAGACCTCCCTTCTTATATGGCATGCAAACATTTTCCCAAGCAATAAGAGGGAATCTTTTTTTATTCTCCATACCCATCCATAAAAAAGTTTTTTGAATCTTTTCAATAGCAAGGGCAAATTTTCTAGGAATTTTGAAAAGACTCAAAGCATATAGTGGGGCACTTTGCAAGATAGATTTAAGAACAACCACCTTACTAGCCTGGCTGAGTAAAGATCCCTTCCAACCTTCAAGTTTCGAGTGAATTTTATCTATCAAAGAATTCCAGAAACTGTTAGGAGGGGATAAACCCATAGGTAAATCTAAATAGGAGCCTGGAAAGGAGCCAATCTCACAACCAATAATATTTTTAATCTTCAATTGCCTTTCCATATTAACATTCATGAAGTAAATGAGACTCTTATTCTAGTTAATAAGTTGACCAATAGCTAAGCCATAATCCACCAAAGCCTTCTTCAAAATCCTAGCATTCTTCACCGAAGCTTCTCCCATAACAATAAAATCATCAATAAATTGTTGATGGGAGCAGACTAAAGCCAAGGAGGAAGGATAAAGACCCACAAAGTCACCTTTAAGAACCAAACCATCTATAAATCTTCCCAAACACTCAGCTAAAATAATAAAAAGAATAGGGGAAATAGGGTCACCTTGTCTTAAACCCCTAGAAGCCTTGAAGAAAGAGGAAGGAGAACCATTCACAAGCACTGAGAAAGAAGTTGACGACACCATCATAAAAATGAGATCATGAAATCAATTACTGAAGCCAAAAGCTTCCAAAACTCAGAGGAGAAAATGCCAATCCACTCTGTCATAGGCTTTAGAAAGATCAAGCTTTAGCAAGAAACCTTCCTTCTTGGAAATGAAAAGGGAGTGGATGTTTTCGTGCACCATAATAATGGAATCCACAATCTGCCTGCCTGGAACAAACTCATTCTATTGTCTAGAAATAATGTGAGGCAAAAGAGTCATGGTTCTCAGCGTAAGAACCTTGGAAATGATCTTGTAAAAAGAGTTACATAAACTGATGGGTTTGAACAAGTCCATACTATCAGCTCCCAACTTTTTAAGAATGAGAGCAAGGAATGTGCCATTCAACTCTTTAAGAATATTCCTGGACCTAAAAAATTCCTTCACCCCATTGCAAACATCCAATCCAATAATATGCCAGTACTTATGAAAGAAAAAGAGCAAGAAACCATCTGGACCAAGAGCTTTGTCTCCTTCAAAAGAAAAGACAGCCTGAGAAATCTCAACATTCGAGGGAATAGAGGTGAGAAAAGAATTTTGGTCCGCAGAGACACAAGAAGGGATGCATTCAAGAAAAGAATCCTATTTGTCCAGATCCAAATTGGATTCTTGCAACAAAGATTTGAAGAAGCCCATAGCCTCCCTTTTTATGGTCTCTTCATCTTTCGTAGATCCCTCATCCGTTTTAAGTCTGCAAATTCTGTTAGCCATCCTAGGCTTGGGAGTTGACACATGGAAAAACTTAGTGTTACGATCACCTTCCTTAAGGAAGACCTTTCTAGAGCGTTGCCTCCAAAAGGTTTCCTCTTTGGCTATAATATCATGCAATTTAACCATTTTACCACTTTCTTCTTCCCTTGAAAAGGTTACATAACCCTCCATTTGAATCTTGTCTTGAATATCTTTAAGCTCCTCAATAATCTTATTTTTATTCTCAAAGATATTACCAAAAGTATTTTTGTTCCAAATTTTAATCTTTTTCTTGACATTATTCAGTTTTGCAGCAACTTTGAACATTGATGTACCATCAACTTGAATGTCCCACCAATCCATGATAAGGGTCTCCGAACCCGGATGATGGGTCCACATTTTTTCAAATCTGAAAGGGAAGTTCTTATGATAATCAATCTTGTCAGCAACCAAAAAGGTAGGGTAATGATTAGAACCCACCCTAACATGAGTACTAAGGTTACATTTATAAGAAAGGAGCTAGTCAATACTGATGAGAGCACGATCTAATCTGACCTGAATAAGATCATTACTTGCCCTTCTATTTGTCCAGGTGTACTCAATACCATGTAAATCAATATCATGAAGAGTGTGCTGATCAATAAACTCCATTAAGTCAATCCTGTTATCCAGTAGGGTTTGGCTCCCTCCCCATTTTTCGTGTTCTTTAAGTGGAGTATTAAAATCCCCAATAACAATCCAATTGTCCTCCTCAAAAGACTTCCTCTGATTTGAAATTTCAGTCCATAATGCCTTCCTACCCCATTTAGTATTAGGAGCATAAACATTTGTGAGGATCCAACAAAAATTATCTTTGGAATTGATGAATCTAACATTCATAAAATTAGAGTTTTGAGAGATGATTTCCCCTTGAATCCACCTACTAGACCAAAAAATAACCAAACCTCTTGAAGCTCCTACCAAGTCATTCCCAATAATCTTCCCACACTGAATTATCCAAGTCAAGTCCATAACACTTGGAGTTAATCGTATGGCCAAATTATATTATCCACCATGATTGTCATTTTTATTCTATGACAACTATCACCAAGTTGCTTATACCTACCTATCCAATTAGTGCATGGTAGAGTTTAAATAAAATTGCATTTCATGTTAATCCACTAGTACATGCTTGTGCAATCTAACTCTATCAATAGTAGTTGAAGATAAATATATGAATAAAGTAATAAATATATTCAATAGTTAGTATTGCCTAACATGTACTAACAAAAATATCATATAGATACTTAATTTAATTGGTTTTTATATTTGAAAAGTTAATTTGTATAATTTTAGCTTAAGTGGTTTATTATGTTTTATTGTTTTTACAAAATAGCCTTTTAATATACGAAAAGGTTCATGTATCCATAGTAACTTGTCTATTTCTCCATTTTTTCTCAAGTTTTCAAGAGAAGCCCTCTTGTAGATATATGAATTTGGGATTGGATTGTGGATTTTATTTTGGAATTTTTTTTTGGGCATTAGCTTATTGCAATTCCCTAGTCGAATTCTTCTTGCTCTCAAATTTTTGCTTCGTTTGTGGTGGATTTCACAACTTCTTCACATTTTCAAAATTTTCCCATTGAGGTGGTTTCTGGCCATTTCTTCTCAAATATATTTTCCTCTTTAATTTAATGATTATAAAATGATTGAAAACATCCAGTTTGATGAATTTCAACCCAATGCAAACTTTTTTGAGATAATTTGATGAATATTTAAGTGTTTCTCATTATTTATGTTTTTTTTTCATATTGTTGTATTGCATGAACTTTATTAAATAGACGTTTTGATAAATTGAATACATTTTTGTGACAATATATACTTCAAACCAATGGTTTCTACCATATTTTTGATTAGTTGATTTTGAAATCTTGATAGTTTTGCTTGGATGACATCTATACAATTGGTTTTGGGCAATTTACTTTTTAAAGATTTTTTTAGAGTGAAGTGATAGAGGATTATATTTTGTAATAATGTTTAATTTGACTTTTTAATTATTTTTTGATAATATTCAAATGGAACATTGGAATTATAGTGGGATAAATGAAGATTCGAGCTCTTAGTATGGTATGAATGGAGTGTATATTGCAGATATTGCCAAGAAGTGTAAAAGGAGAAATCAAATCAATGTGATATGAGATCTCTATGTTGTCCCCTTTGGAGAGTTGCTTAATGTAAGTGATAAAATAAATAAAATCCAATGGTGATAAATATGTAATAATAATAATAAGTAGCTAATGAGTATCCCTCTTGAATGACTTGATATTTATCATATGATAAGGTTGCATTAAGAAGGGTTGGTATTCCAGTAAGTTGAGCCTCCTTGTCTCCATGAGAGGACTTCTTGGCTCCACATAAGTTCTTGTTGAGGATATGTTATAAAAATCCCACTTCTAGACTCTCCAACCATACTTTGTATATGCATGAATAACAACACTATGGGAACTTGTGTAATTGATTGACCATTGTATGTGTTATGGACTTGACTTGTATGATTGTTGTTAATTATGCTTGGATGCATACTAGTGTCTTGAATGCATGTAAACCTTATTGAATAGTATGTTTTAAAAGTGTTTGAGAAATATGGTTGTCTCTATGAGCACAAGGGGGTGGGCTTGAGGGTACCACATGGTTACATGGCATGCCTAATTACCATTGGGGAATGTTGTATAGTATTTGAGCAGTCTAACATTGCACTTTACCCTTTTCATGTAATTATGGAATTTTATTTACATCTTTAGAATCTTTGTATTGTACTCTTATAAACATGAAATATGACGAATAATGTAGTCATTTCTATATCTTTTATTACAAGTTCATAGGACCTCGTCATTTCATAAAATGTCATGTTTATGATAGAGTAGATAAATTATAGATTATGTTTAAAGAATTGATCAACTCTTGGGAGGCCAAACTTAGTGTTGTTGGAAAGACAACTAGATTATTGTTTGCACTTGCATTTTGGTGCCTATAGTGATCTAGAGCATGATATTGGTCTTTAGTGGCACAACCTTTTTAGACTCTTGACAATCTAGAGGTAGGAGAAGTGAACTTTGGTGACTTGGCCTAGTCTCTAATGCCTCAATTTAGAATCTACCACACAAGGCTAAATTTTAGCACCTAAAGTTGGTTATGGTAAGCACACAAGTTTAATTACTTGATTTAAAACATATGCTTTTTTTTTTTATGTCTTATAAATGTATATTTGTCTTGAGCTTCTTGGTTTATGGTTAAATGTGTAAAGATAAAATTGGAACACCTAGTTTAGTGAATAAAATGAACTATGAACTAGAAGTTAACCCTCAAAAGACAATGCCAGTCTTCTGCTTATGTGTGTGTTGTATATTACACTTATTGATGTAAAGGATATAATTTAATGGTATGTTAGTGATGTATGTTATACCACACTAATGTGTGTTTATAATTGATTGTTTAAAAAAAAATTATTGCAACTTTTTAAGCTTATGTTTTTCTTATTACTTCAAGGGTTCATTGGTGTAGCATTACAACCAAGCTTATGGATAATGAGAATTGGTCCTTGTTTAGGTCTATAGTTTTATGTTTTAAAGTTGGAAAGATTATCATTATTAATGAACCTATAGTTAATCCTATGATTGATCGGCATCCCCAAGAGGGTACACCAAAATCTTTAGTTGTATCTTTGGTCAATAGACTTGATCCTAAGGTCTCACACTTTGGTGTGAAGTGTTATAGTGGTACCTAAGATCAGGTGAAGAATATGGAAATTTTTCATATCAATAATTATGGTTATTTTGATGGTGTTCTTGATAGATTCATCAACCTATCTCATAGAAGATCTTGCTCTGTCTAAGTGGAAATCCAACAAGAACACCATAACTAAGTCCAATATCTCCTTGAATATTTTCACTTAACTTCAGAGGTTCAATAATTTATTGAGAGTATTGGTGGGGGGTGTGCTCCAAAATGTATTAGATCTCGTCAGAGATGATAACATGTATACACTAAGGAGATGTTTGCATACCATAACCCTTCTAAACAAAATTTCTCACTAAAACTAAAAGCTCCAAGTGGAGGCATAAATCCTATAGAAAAGGCATGTTGTTTATACTAAAGGAGGAGAAGAGAAAGAAATCATGTTTGTTTATATTGAAAAACCTATGTCTAAAAGAACAAAACCCAATCAAATACTTCCTAATGTTTCTAGAGTTTCAAGAACAATGGTGAGATAAACTAGACTAATGAGGAAAAAGAAAATTAAAAATACATTTATTAGAAAGTTAGAGGATTATAGTCCCTCAACATAAAACATATTATGACAAGGATATTCTTATTTTGTAGTGCCCACCCATAGTTTATTTTTCTGTCATATTTATTTAAACTCTTTTATGCCTATTTCATGCATGTGTTAGTTTCAAGTATATTGGATTTATAGTTATGACATTATTTCATGACTTGGATTACATGTATAGCAACAAAGAATTACTTAGTTTATTATATTTCACATGTTGATTGATGATTGTGGTTACTGGTGCATTAATGATGCTTTAATGATGATTACTTCATATTTGTAACGATGCATTATTTTATCTAAGCATTTGGTGTTTTACTTAATATAGTACTTCCATACTTGCATGTGTGTGGTGCATGTGTCTCTTTTAACTTTCTATTTGTCGTGTTTGATGTGGTTAGGCGAGGGAGTTGTAGTCACTTGCTAGTTAGGATCTACACGATGTACCACTCCTTGTCATTTCCTATCTAGTTTAGATATATCTATATACATGTACATGCTTGTCTTTTATGCAGAATGTACGTACTAGGCATCGACTTCACTGAATTGCCAGGATGAACATGCCCTATCACAATAAATCAATGATAAGAATGGAGAGATAATGTTTAGGTCCAATCCTAGCCATAGCCTAAATACTTGTCTTGCAAGGAGGACTCGTAACTGACTTTCCACCCTTTTTAAACCCGTGAGTTTATCTTTGTCTGTGTTGTTTGATTTTGAGTTTTAATTTGTTTTGATAATGTTGCTTTTATGTGGATTTCGCCATGTGATTTATTTGGTAGATGATTTAATTATAATATTTGGGTTAATCATGTAATATTTATAATTATTAAATATTATTTGATTAAAAAGAAAATATTAAAGCATGAGAATATTTGATTAATTAAAAAACTACTTAAATATCTGCTTAAAAGTCTTAATTTAGAAGTCTAAATTTAGAAAATTGGTTAAAGAGAAATTAGAATATGATGATATTTAATTAATTATAAATTAATTAAATATGTATTTTAGTTTAAAATATTTAATTTAAAAGTCTAATTTAAGAAGTTTAACAAAAAAAATAAATTCAAATATTAAAACATTATAGATTTAATATTGCTTTACTATAATTATTTATTTAATAATAATTAAATTAGAGTTGCATTAAACAATGAGCTTTGATTATCATTATTAATTTAAATAATAAAATATACTTTAATTAGTGCTTGTACTGATTAATAAATTGGAGGAAAATAAAATATAAAATAATAAAATTTAAAGATAAAGTTATAGTTCTAATTGTGGCGCAGTTATATTTATTTAATTTAATGATAATTCTTTAAGAATTTTATTTTAATAATAAACTCTAAATAATGCTATTAATTAAATTAATAAATATATTATTAAAAATGATTAAAAAATTAAATTAAAGAGATAAAGCTAATTATTTAATTTAATATATATTGTAATTAAATGTCTAAAAGAGTTGTGCATGAAAAGGTAAGGGTAATAAAGTAATAAACAATAATTGATCAATAAGTTCCCTCTCGTGATTGCACAATCAGAGCCCCAGTTTAGAGCTCATTTTACAATTACACAGGCTTTGGCTAGCAAAATTTACAATTGGATTAAAAGAATTGTTGAAAGTTTCAAAGGGTTTGGATTTGCATGCGTTCATAAATTGTCTCAGATTTTAGCTGTTGTTTTGAGGTAGGGTTTGAAAATTCATTGTAGAACTTTAAATAAAAATCTGTCTACTTTATGTCTTCTTAGGTGTTTGCATATTGCTTATTAATTTACTATATTGATAGTTGAATAAATAATTATGTTGTAGATTTTGAAAAAGGAAAAACTTATTAATCAAGAAAACTTGACTGAGGAAAATTATAGAAAAACTCTAGAAAATTATTGTGATTGTATTCTTATAAACCCGTTTCTAATATAGCAAAAATTTGATTATTGAAAATTAGAAGAAAACAATAAATTGAACAGTTAGGGTTTCAACTTTAAATTTGTCATTAGAACTATGTGATTATCATAAATTTTTCAAATATAGATGAATATTCTTCTTACATCTAAAACAATTTAATTGCAATATTTATTTGGAAAGCAAAAGATTAATTGAGAGGAAAATACATTATAACTAAACGTATACATGCATTTGAAGACAAATATGCTAAAAATAGAAACTAAGTATAGTATGGTTACATGCACGTTAAAACAAATATGCTAAAATTAGAAAGCTAAGTATAGTAAGGTTAAATGCATGTGAAAACAAATATGCTAAAAATAGAAACTAAGTATAGTATGGTTGTATGCATGTGAAAACAAATATGTTAAAAATAAAAAGCTAAGTATAGTAAGGTTGCATGCATGTGAAAATAAATATGCTAAAAATAGAAAACTAAGTATAGTAAGGTTGCATGATTTGAGAGATCAAAGACATCAGAAAATACTAATGACATGTTTATTTTTATTTTATAAAAATATGATTTAATTTTTAGATTTTTTTCTTTTTGGATCGGTAAACGGCTGAAGCCTAGATTAATTATTGTTATGTTTTGTATTTATTTATTATTATGTGTTAAGAAAATTTGAATCCAAGACCTCCCATATAAGAGGCTCACAAGTTACCGTTGTGTTGTAGGCTCTTGTCTAATTTTCAGATTTATTTATTAAAAATGATAATAATAATTTATTAATTTCTAAAATTAAATAAATATTATCCATTTAGTTATAAAGTGAATGTTAGTATTAGTGATTATTTAAGTCTAATTAAACTCTTAGTTGCATATAAATAATTTTTATAATTATTAATGCAAGAGGGAAGTTAATAAATAAATATTTTGAATTTTATCATATTTTAAGAGAAGCTGTGGTAGAGTTCACCTTGTAATCATTTAGTTAATAACTATTTGACTTTATGAGAGAAATTATAAATAATTAAAGTAAATTTATAAATTTATCACTAGTCGCATTATGAATTAAAAGAAAAGTAAATATTAATATTAGACTTAAATAGAAGTGATATTAATATTTTAGAAATTGAAATTAATATCAATATTTAAATATAAAAATATACATTTATGTTATTAATTAAATCATTTATGATTTAAGATTATTTAAATTAATAATATGATAATATTGCATGATATTTTATATGCACAAAAAGATTGGATATTTAAATACTTAATTGTTTTAAAGAAGTATATCAGCATAACAATTTATTTTATTTTTTTGAAAAAAAAGGGTAAAACCTTTATTGAACTTTAGAATAAAGCATTACAAAACAACAAAGGAGCAAAGCCCCAGGAACCACCAGAGACCACAAGAAAAGACAAGAACTAGATCATCCCTCCCCAATACCACTTACATCTTCTGCAAGAGTCCTCTCCAGATCCTAACATAACTTGCAGGGCATTTGCTCCCACTCATCAATCTTCTTGCCATCTATATTTTCTAATGCCCATTTGGCCAGACAATCGGCCACCCTATTCCATTCCCTTGGAATATGGGCATAAGACACAGATTCCATCAAAGAGCTAACCTATAGTATCTGCTACACCATCGTAGTCGACTGCCAGCTAACATCAGAAATCTTCCTCTCAAGGATTAGATTGACTAGAACCTGAGAATCAAACTCACAAATCACCTTACGCCACCCTAAAGCATAAGCCCGCTTCAAAGCATATAGGATAGCCAAACCTTCCATCCTATTAACAGTCTACATCCCTTTATTAGCCAAGAAAATAAAAACCACTAATCCAAAAGAATCCCTACCAATCCCGCCAATCCCAGCCAGACCTAGATTACCCCTGGAAGAGCCATCCGTATTAATTTTCAAAAAACCAACAAGAGGGGGCAACCATCTCCCCATCCTTTGAACTTTTTTCTTTGCATGTCTACCTCTCCTGACACAAGCTGAAGCCAGAGATATCCCCTGAATACCAAACCTATCAACCATCTCAACATCACCTTTCTCAAGCGGCAACACAATCTCACTCTTAGCTTCGACAGTATCCTAGATCATTCCCATAATTCTAAGCCAAACCTGTTAGCATAACAATTTATATTAACATATATATTCTTACTTTATTTCTAAACACATCCTTAAGATCCAAACTAAACAAGAGAAATTGGCGGAATTAAATTATGTGACTGAAAACTATGTATTTTCTAATATTCTATTTATAGTCTTGTGATGTTTATTTTCTTGATAGTATTTCTTTGTAGGTTGTTTAGTTGGCCAAGTTAAGATGTGCACTAGAGGCATTTTTGAGATTTTTTATGATTATTTGACTAGATGTCATGATGAACTTTATGATTTAAATTGAGATTTATGTTTTATGAGCTTTATGCTATTGAGCATTTATGAGAAATTAGGTTTTGAGAACCAATGTTATTTTTTGGGTTGCCTGTTAAGGAACCAAATTCGATCAATATTACTTTTGTGGTATAGAACACTATTGTAGTTTGTGACTTTTTGGGAAGGTAGTCTAGGTGCATGTCTATGGGAGTGGCTTGGAATGCGGGTCAAGGCTCAAAGTGGCTACCAGGGTAACTCATTGTTAGTTGTGTAACAAGTGATAACATAGTAATTAAAATATCTTTCCTAGCCCTTTTCTTTGAGATACATTAAAAATATAAGTTAGAAATTTTTCCTCGTCCATGCCTTGAGTGCTTGTAGACTAAGGATGAGATGGAGATGATACCTTGAGAGGTATGACTAGTTTCCTCACCTTCACGAGAGTGTATTTTAGTTCCACATAGAGTCACTAGGGGGCCAAGGTCTTGAGAGATTGTCAAGGTAACTTTAGAGTTGGCTCATGTAATGACACTCCATAGTATGTAGCCTAAGTCTCCTTCATGGTTTTTTTTAATATTTGCCTCTAGTGGTGTACTTGTTGGATATTACTTTTGATGGTGCTTTTATTGTGAGTTGTTACTCATTGATTGGATGCCATTTATTGTTGATAGTTGACTTTTATTAATGAATGATCAATTATTCATTGGTGGTGCTTTTATTATTGGAGTTAGTGATTGGTAGTTTACTTTTATTGATGACAATTGTTATTTGTGGGTCATTGTGCTTATGACAGTTGACATTAATTTTGAGGTGGTTTTATATTTTTGGTCTTGGTATTTTTATGTTGACTTGGTATGTGGTGTTGGTATTGGAATGAGTGTCCTTTCTATTTTGAATTTCTCTTCTTCTTGAGTAGTTTGTGTTACGCTTGAAGATTCTTTGCCTAGGATTATTTTATGATTTGATTATCTGTGTTATCTCTCTTGTACGGTGGGAATGGGAACCTAATTAGGTGACCATGTGGTCGGGAGGTAGTGTATTCTTACCATTTGGGTCCCCCTCAAATTGATAAATGTTGGATGCTTCTTCCATTATCATTCTTCCTCTCATCTTGAAGGCTTCTATTCATTTGATGTATCTATGTATCATGTATTTTGAGATCCTATGAGATATTGTATTATATATTGATGTACTTGTATCTATTTTCACATATCCTATGACATGTACAATGAAAGTTATTCATTATATGTGCTTTCATATTATTAGTTGTACCTATGCATTTTCTTATATGACTATGTATGTGTTTATTCATTTTATGATTATGGACATTGTAATTGAGACTTAAACTTATTAATAAAACTTTCTTAAATGTGACTCAATGTGAAGGAACCCTTGAGGAATTGAAATTGTATTTATATTCGTTTATGTGTATTTGATGTGTATGTATATATTGCCTCCTCATTATTGTTACTTTGATGTTTAAACTTTTAAAAAATTTGTTCAATAAAATTTGTAACATGTTAGGTTTATTTCTTTTGGGTTCCCGAGTGGAGCATTACATGTTCTCAAAGTATTAAAATCCACTAAATTTACCCTTGAAAATAATATCTAACTAATTTGGAAAGATGCTTTAAATTATAAGAACAATTGTAAAATGGAGGTGAAAGGTATCCTGCTAATATCAAAAAAATGGGATCAACGTGCTAAACAAGTAGAAACTACTTCTTTTAATATAATTAAGTGTATATTTTATATTTAATAATAGATAATATTGTTTGATGTATGTCCCATTTTTGTACCTAATAATCACAAGGAAATACATAACCCATGACAATGCCTTTGTTCACATCCTCAAGTCTCATGGCTAATAGGAGGAGATTTTGACATAGTTGAAAAAAGAAGATAAGTCAAGGGGGATTAAACAAGGATTAGAAATGGAATGTGAACAATTTGTCTATATTTAATGAAAGGTAGTGTTAACTAGTTTAACACCCTCAAAGATAAGAAAATCCAAGCTCATAATATTTGATCACATGGTGTAATGCTCAAGGTTGCAAGATGGTTTATTGTAAAATTGATGTATTTTATGCTAATAAATACTTATTTAGTTTTGATCCTAATAAAGATGATAGAAATGTGAGAATCTTTCCTAACACTCTCTCTAATGATCATCTTGATCTTTCTAATGTTATGATTTAAAAAATGTATATGTAGATGAATCTAGAAAGGGGGATCATTTTACATTGAAGACATCCCTTTTGAGGGATGAATATTGAAGAGATATTGTTTTTACTCTCAATAAATTAATGTATGGATGATAAGGGTGGAAATTTGTATTATGAAATGGACATCTAATTCCAAGAAGTGGAAAACATTTTTCTAAACTATTAGCAAAAAGTACGAGAACATAAAATAGTCTACAAGATAACTTTCTTAAGGTAGTCTTGAGAATTCAAGAAGATATACATAACATACATCCAAAATGTGGTAAATTATACCATGTAAAATATTGTTAAATAAAGTTGAAACAATATAAGATCTAAGGTCAAGACTTAATTGGATAGATAATGGAGATAAAGACACCAAGTTCTTCTTGAAATAAAAGAAAAAGGTATTAGAGAAGATATTGACAAAATAAAAAATGATGAGAGATATTTCACAAAGAAAGAGAGGATAAGAAATAAATTATACCTTTTCTACAAGATTTTTTTTACTACTAAGGGGTATCAAGATAGTGATCTTAGAGTTAAAGAAGGTATTAAGAAGATGATTACATTGAAGTTTGATGACGACAACAAAAGTGACCCAAGAAAAGAAATTAGTTTCAAAGAAGTCAAGAATTATATGTTAACTATAAATAATGATAAATCTCTAGTGTAATATGGTTTACATTTTGAAATATAAAAATATAATATAGATTGGATTGACTAGGAATTGATATTTTATAAAAATGCTCTAATGAGGGGGCCTCTAGATAAGGACATCAATAAATGAATAATTAAGTTTCTCTTGAAAGAGAATGAAAAATATAATTAATAATTGAATACCTATCATCCTCCTTAATATATCCTATAAGGTCCTTGCACAAATCTTGGCCATAAAGTTAATAAATGTTATCTCCAAGTTTATTAACCATGTACCATCTTAAAATGGGCGCACTTTAGTTTAAGACCTTTTAACCCTCCTTAGTGTGATTTAAATCTCTTTTTCTCCTCTCCTCTTCCATTTCAATCTTCATCAGCATCTCTTTCTTTCTAACATGGTCTTCTAGGTGTCATTTTGATACTCTTTTCTGCATATCTCCTCTTCATTTCACTCTCTCAATCTCATCTACACCACCTCATGGCACTTTCTGTGGCCTTTTTGACCTATTCACAAGGTCTAGGTTGACCCAAATCAACTTAGTATAAAATAGGTTGACCCAAGTTGACCTAGTTCAAGACTAGGTCAAAGCCCCTAGATATTGTGAGGTTCGGGGCCCCAATGTTCTCTAGTTTACCAATCAATTTAATTACTTCCCTAGTCGGCTTGAGTTGTTTTCCCACCCAAAAACTAGTACAAAAGGAGGCTTGGGGGCTTTATTTTCATATCTCACTCTCAAGTTATCATGCATTCTCAAGACATCCACAAGCAAGCAAGTATTCAAAGTGTCCCTCTTCAAGAATCTTCAAGCATTCGTGTCTAAGCATCTCCTTTTTGCATAAAGCTTCTTCCTTCAAGGTGGTGATGGAGTTTGGCTCTAAGGAGAAGATCCATCATTCCAATCCATTCAAGTTATTCTATTATTCATCCATGACATGTTACATACATTTCCACATATGAGGTTTTAGCTTCTTTGATTTTCTTATGGTTTCTTTTAGTCAATGCTATTACACTTACATATTTGATCACATATCAAAGTAAATTGCATCTACAAAGGCATTTGTATCTTTCACTTGATATGATTTAGATCTACTACATGGAAGAATTTCCTTTATATTTCTATTTCTCAAATACAATTAATTCCTTAACTCAGGGCTTGACCAAGGCAAGTCCTCATCAAACCCCAACCCCCAAACCTTTCTTTTTTGTGTTGATTTGCAGGTTGGGAGAAAAAGGATTACATATCTAGAACCTATTTTTCACAAGCTTTTTGGAGTCATCAATTGTAGATCGTCAAACTACATCAACCTGGTCATAAGACATCTTCCCAAATTGACCTAGTCCTCTAGTCTCAGATTCTGAGGAGATTTATGGGTTTTGTTTCTAATGTAGTTTCATACTAAGATCCATAGATGGATATTCAAATAAAATTTAGATATGTGGGTTTTAGAGTGAAAATACATCTTCCCATATGTATTTCAAGGTGAGTCATTTAAATTTTATTTCCCTTCATATCTTTACCCTATATTTACATCTTAACTAGGCTAACTATCTTTACATATCATCTAGATTTATATTATTTAAGAAATTAGTTCAATTCCACATTCACATTATCCTATTAAGTGCCAAAGAGAGTACATTTTATTTTATTGCATTCCTCCTTGTTCTTCTTTTGGGTCCTAGTTAATCTAATTTGGGTCATAAGTGGAATCATACTTGTAAATTCCCCTCTTTCCCTCACACACATATTTGAATGGCTTAGTGACCCTATAAAGTGGAGAACTACATCTCATTAAAGTGCTTCTATTTTACCACTAAACATTTTGCTAAAGTTGACTTGCACCCCTTTCTTTTTGGAGTTAGATTATTTGTTTTGGGTTTTTACCTTCTTTTGGTGAACCCTTTTCCCTTTTCTAGATCTCTCTTATTTCTACTAAGTGTTTACTTCTTTTGAAGGTAAACCTTTTGGGGATGGCATTATTTTGGTCTATCATGCTTTTCATGGCTACTAATCTTCTTGCATGTCTTCATCATACTTATGATGTTTGTGAAAGTTTCTCTCACTTTATGTTATTAATGTCTTTACATGCTTTTATCGAATTTGTTCTTTTATGGTTAACTAACACAAGGTTTGTAGACAAAGCATATTTCAAGACTATAATTAGAGTTTTATGTTATTTTCTCATTTATCTTTTATATGACATTAGGTGATCCTCTCAATCCTAACCCTAATCCTTTGCCTACTCTTCCTAATGATGAAACTATTGGCAACATGGTTAAGTCAGTTATGTACTTAGTTGATTTGGTGTTGTCATTTATGGAAACATATATTTTGGTATTTCTTTGTGAAATCGGAGATAAAAAATTGTCTAAGTATTAGACAGTTGTAGCAACATAGAGATAGATTATGTATGTATGGATGACAGAGTTAGAGTTGGCACATGCATAATTGAGGACTGATAGTTGACAATGTCATGATGATGTATGTCAGTGCACAAATCTGTACGGATAGTATGAAATTAGTTACAGAGAAATTACTAGTATAGGTAATTAACAAAGCAGAACAAAACACGATAGTAAAATGATATGTACAAGTTAAGGAATTATTTTGGTAACAAAATAATTACTTAACTATGATGGGAGGACATCCTAGATGTTAACCATGAGTTAATTTTGTATTTTACCAAATGTGTGGAAGCATCAAGGATGACTAATCAAAGTTTTGATAATATGCAAGGTATAATTAAAGATCATATCTTGCACAGCTAAGTGTGAAGCAATATGACATGTGAACTATTGTGAAGGATGTATATGTGATATGCAAGCTTTGTATAATGCAAAATCTCATGTATGAATAGATGAATTATGATGTACAATAGTGAGACAATATTGTATGTATATCTTCTTTTGTAAAGAAAATTAATTGTATATTGCATGTTAGGGTAGTGGGCTCTTCTTGCATACAACTGTATTTGTACTACCAACTCCTAATAGGGTTGAAGAAAATCCTAACAAGGTTGAGGCTTTTAACACAACCTAGTCCTCAAACAAGGACTCGAGATACTATTTGTACTTAATAGACTCCTAACAGGGTCAATATCCTTAACCAAATTCTTTTGTTTAGTGGATCATTTTGCGGGTACCATCCCCACCAGGGTTTTCCCTTGGCCAAGGTTTCCCTAGTTAACAAATAATGGTGTTATGAGTTATCTTTTTGTATGGTTATATTTATTGTTCAACATTATTGGTTTACTTTCCTATACATGTTGCAAAGTAATTAATATTATCTAGTTGTGGGTAAAAGTTTGTAGAATACTAATTTACCCCCCTCCTCTTAGTATTACCTATTTATAACAGAAACTCCCTCTACATTTCAAAACATTCAAGGTATGGTTCATGATCCTAATATTTCATAGTTTTTAAATGAGACATCTCCTCCTTTAACTCTTCCCACTTCTCAACCTTCTCTTCACATTACTTCTCCTATAATTCCTCCTTACACTATATTCGCTCATACTTCTTCTGACACCACATTTTCTCCTTCTACACTATGTCATACTTATACAAGGTTATAAGGGTTTAGGTCTAGGTATTAATGAGCATGGTATCAAGAACCTTATTGACCCTCCTATAAAAAATCATAAGAAAGGTCTTGGTCATACTCCCTCTAGTGATCCTTCTTCTTCCTCTTCTTCTCCTCTAACTTGACCTCCTTTACATCTTCTTCTTCTGGTTCCTCACCTTTCTCCTATTGATACTAGGGAAGCTTTAGCCTTAAGGGCTGATCATCACCTTTTGCAAGCTCCTACCTTACAATATCAACCATAAATTATGAATGTTGTTTCTATATTTAAATGTCATTTTTGATACACTAATGAACATTCTCCTCATGGCTATATAAAATTTATTATCTATATTCATGGAAACATTGAATGGTAAAATTTCTTATACACAAGATATTTATTCTCTTCTTCACAAAAATACTTAGCATTTCTCACCCCTATTGTCGTCACTTCCTATTATTTTATATAATATGTTTAGGAGTGATACAATAGGGCTGTCTACTTGCTCATCTTCATTGTGGGGCAAGGCTCTTTCCTTCTTTTGATATATTTTGGTTATTTGATATCTAGATATCCTTTCTTATGTTATCCCTTATCATTTTATCCTTTTTAGGTATGTAATTTTTAATATGTTTACATTGGTTGGTGGTAAAGCTTGACCTTTATATTATTTATATTACAAGGATCTCACTAAAATGAATGTTTTCACCATCTTTCATGTTATTTCTTAGTATGAGTATAGCACGATTCTCCTATTTTCAATTATTTCTCTATAGATCGTATTATTTTATGATACATTTTTATCTTTAGGTATAAAAAGTTTTTGTTACATGCAGGATTGTGTGTCTTTTGCCTAGCAAATTTCTTTTGATATTTTGGATCCTAATGTTCTCATTTGCTAATCATCTATAGCGTATATCATATGTGATATCTTCTCTTAGTACTTTATGATGTTTAGAGTAGGTTATCCTATGATGCTTTCTTTTTCTATCTGTATACACTTAAAAATCGTCAAGTCAATTAATTAAATATTTTATAAAACCTCTTTTATTAGCTTTAATAAATTATTTAATTTATTAAGTTATTTCACTTTTTCCTTAATTAATTAAATACTATATATTTAATTAATAAATTTTCCTCAATTAAAATTAATAAATTATTCAATTTATTAAGTTAATTCACTTGCTAGTAATTAATTAAAAATTTCTATATTTAATTAATATTATTTGTCTATTAGTATTAATAAACTATTTAATTTATTAAACTAATTCGCCTAGGTCAATTGCATTATCCTAAGTCTCTCAAATAATTTTATTAAGTAGTTTACTTAAATTACTTAATTATCTACTCAGCCAAATGACTAAGTCTTTCAGTCCACCTAAGCAATCCAAGTCACGTGCCACCTCATAGTTGTACCAATAATTAATTTTAATTAATTATTAGAAATCCTATTTATCCTCACCCATGTGTCCTATTTTATGGGACTAAAAGAGGAGATATGGCCTTGATTAACTCAACCTCTGAGACACATGTCTCTGGGAGACTAATTCTCTTCCTCTTCCTCTACTAACTTGGAGTGAGTCAATACACTTCATGCAGTCAACAAAGGCTCATGGGACACTTGTCCTTGGAGTCTTCTCTAGAGCTGAAGTCCTCTAAAAAGGTCTTGATGAGATGAGTGCCAAGTGTCTTTCCTTTTCCTAACTTTCCTCTCATAACTCAACTAAATCCTTGATTTCCTCCATCTCTTCAATCAAGTCAATCTCATCCATCCATGTGTCCTTAATTATCTCTCCATCACCAAATGTTTCCACCTAGGCTAGGGTTTGTCCAAATTCTATAAAAGGAACCTTTGTCTCCTAGTTTCAACATCTAGTTTCAACATCTAGATTCATACTCAATTATAGCATTTCAAATTAGCATTAGAAGCATTCTCAAGCAATCTATCATTCATTTGTCATAATTCATTTGCATTATCATCCATCTTCATCATTTAGTTATTCTAGGATCATTCTATTTGATCTTGCATTTAATTTCATAAATCTCCAACATCTTGAAGCAATCTTGTAGAAAGGAGCTGATCAAAATCTGAGGGCTCACAAATCAAGAAGACTCAAGACTAGGAGGACAATGGAGGCATGTTGCATATGCTAAGGAAAGGTAAAGATTTTGATTTGATTTACCCTCATTGTGTGTGCATTTATTAGCTTAGATTTTGATATTTAGGCATTGACACATAAATTTGCATACATATTTGGCACCCATCGTGGGGCCTAGCCCCCAAAATTTGATTTTTTTTTGAAGTTTTTAAGTGTGCAGGTCATTTTGGCACTTTCATTCTCCATATCTATACATTTAATTATTTTTGTTGTGCCTCCATAATATATGGGCTTCCATCTAATATACCTATGCTTTCATTCCATACATCTACGCATATGTTATTTTTGCACATTTGTTCACCATACATCCACTTCTGTTTATCCTAACTATGCAGTCATTTATTTTGTGTTTCTATTTCATATGTTTGTGCTTCTATTCACTCACAATTACCATTTCTTGTAGCTGCGCTTATGAATTTTCTTATTGTGCCTTTGTTTGGTATAATTGCGCATTTGTTTCTATAGTTTGAATTTCATAAGTTTCTAGTTGCATTGATATATTTCTAATATTTTTATAAGTTTATGTTTGTTTGGGTAGCCCTCTAGGTTGGTTTTGTAGGTTGTTGTGTCAAAGACGCCTCAAACATATTTGTTTGTACCTTTATGTTTGTAGGTTGCTCTAAGGGGTTGTTAAATGAAAACCATAACCTTCATTTGGGCTTAATATTCAGCATGCTTTTCATTTTCATGTGTCTTCTTTAAATTAGATCATCATGTCAATTACGTCTTGTAGGCTAGCCATGTTCTATGTTTACCCAATTTTAGTATAGAGAAGTATCCTCTCCCCTTGAAATTTGTGGATCCTAGGTGTAAGAGAAAATTTGTACTAATCTTTAGAGGGTCTGCCTCTCGAGAATGGCTTTAGCATAGCCTGTGAGAGGGAACGACCCAAGTGGTAATGGGCTAACGCCAAGCTCTTCCGATCCACTATAAATAAAAATCCATTGGGATGAAAGTTTCATGAAGTGGTTGTGATATTGTTATGTTGGGATGTGATTCTCTCTTAGTACTCTTGTGGTGTTGTAAAATCTATGGAGTGTAACCTCCATAAACTGAGGGATCCCCTTAACGGGTATAAGTTGTTGAATGCATAACCTTCCAATGGATGCACTTACTAAATACTATGTTATAGATTACCAAAAACTTTCTATCTGCTAGCACTAAGGGTTCTTAAAGACATCCCACACCTCTCGTGGCTTTGTTGCGGGGTAGTGGTTCCTTGGGATTTCATCCCCCTTGGAAATTATACCTTGGTGTGCCCGAGAAGTGAGTGCACTATAAGGGGGAGCTTGTGCCTCCAAGCTATTGCTCTATCCACACCAAATTAGCATGATTAGACCCAGTCCAAATGGGAATTCAACAAATACTATCCTGACCAACCTAGTATTTGGTGTGTTTATGCATTGCATTTTAAAAAAAATTTTAGGAATTCATCATGTTTTACGTGTGTGCATGTCTTTCTCGCCAAAAAAAAATAAAAAAATAATAATAATAATTAGAAAATCAGAAAAACAACCAAAAACATTAGAAAATAAAAAAATCCAAATCTTTTTCTAAAAATTCACTAGAGTTGCGCATTTGTTAACTATAGATGCATTTTTATTCATTTGTGTTGCATATTTAATCACTAAAATTTCACTTCCATTTTGCCTATTTGCACTTTTCTTAAATATAGGTGCACTTTTGTTTATTACACCTATGCATTTAGTTATCTATCTGTGCTTTTGTAATCACTAGTAGCACACATATGAGATTTATTACTGCACATTTTCTTAGTCTATATGCGCATCTGAGATTTGTTCCTGCCCATTTGTTCAATCTGTATATGCATCTGAGATTTATTCCTGCGCATTTGTTCAGTCTGTATGCACATCTATTACTACACATGTGTGATAGAGAGCTATTTGAACCTTTTCAACAAAAACAAAGAACATTTTAGGGTACCCATTTGAGTTTTCCTTCCAATTTGATCAAAAAATTATAGCTTTCAAATAATGAAAAATAGTTTGAACCTCCTTTTCATACTTATAGTCTACCATCCCAAAAAATTGCATCCTTAAAATTCTAATGTTGAACAATTTTATCTTGGTGAGCTTCCTTATTAGGATTTATCATCCTTTATCTAGAAACTTACCTAGATTTGGGATCTTAAAACCTCTTTGTCTACATCATAGTGAGTACCTATCTCCTAAAGACTTAGAGTATCATGGTCTATATCCAAATTTTTGACATTTAAGAAAAACCTTCAATCAACAATTTCCCCTTTTACCATTATATGATAGTTTAAACAAGACCTCAAAAACTGAAAGCCCAACAACAACAAACTAACGTGGAAGAAACAAATACTTATGAGAATCTTTGGCCCACCGAAACTATTAGGTCCTCTAAACAATCAATGGATGATGAACCAACATAAGTATATATTAAGAAAGCCATGAAAGACCCTAGGTTTCAAAAAACAATGGAAATGATACTAAACCTAGATAAAGAGCGATAATTTTGGTACTTGCATAACAAGGTGTCAAGCTTCCTATTGATTTTGATCTCAATCAACTTAAATATACTTCTTGTGATCAAGAACTTCCTCAATAAGGAATAACCCCACAACATCTTTTTCAACAAGGTTCAACCTCACAAGGTTCTTTTCCATCTAGTGATCTTTTGCAACATAATATTTTACCTTCCCAAGGAATCGTTCAACAAAGTTCATCTTCTCAAAGTCCTTTATTAGGTGCAACATCAACATCCCAAGGGTTAATCTAACAAGATACTCATCAATAAGGACCTCCTCAACAAGATTATACAAAACAAAGTATTTCTCAACAAGGTGTAACCCAACAAGGTCCTAGTCCACCTATGATAACTTTACAAGGACCTCCTCAACGAGGTTATACCCAACAAAATTTTTCTTAACAAGGTGTAACCCAATAGAGTCCTAGTCCACCTATGGTAACTTTACAAGGACCTCCTCAACAAGGTTATACCCAACAAAGTAATCCTCAATAAGGTGTAACCCAACAAGGTCCTAGTCCACCTATGGTAACTTTACAAGGACCTCCTCAACAAGGTTATGCCCAACAAAGTATTCCTCAACAAGGTGTAACCCAATAAGGTCCTAGTCCACCTATGGAAACTTTACAAGGACCTCCTCAACAAGGTTATACCCAACAAAGTACTCCTCAACAAGGTGTAACCCAACAAGGTCCTAGTCCACCTATGGTAACTTTACAAGGATCTCATCAACAAGGTTATCCTCAACATGTTTCTTCTCAAGGTTATAGTCAAGAAAATTCTTTCAACACTTCAACTCAACATTCCAATGATCTCATCAACAAGGACATAACATTCCTAGTATTAAATTTCAAATTTTAAACCCTCAAGGAATCAATATTCAAGGAACTACCTTCATGGACATATATTATCATTAGAGCCTTTCGTACAACTGATCCAAATGCTTCAACAAAAAATCCAAGAAATTAAAATTGGATCTTCATCCAAGAGGTATACTTTAGAAGGCATATGTCCATACCCTTTTGACAAAAGTTTGGTCATGATTCTGTTTCCTCCTTATTTTGAGGTTTCCAAATTTGATAAATACAAAGGGAATACAGATGCACAAGACCATGTTAGAGAATTTTGTGTTGCTTGCATTGAAGTAGCTCATGATGAGACTATTTCTACGAAGTTTGGGAGGCCAAGCTATGGAATGGTTTTCTAAGTTATCGCCTGGTATTAAGTCTTTTAATGAGCTAGTTGATATGTTTGTAACACATTATTCCTATAATAATAATAGCACTAATACGGAGCAGAGTAGAGCAAGGAGGAAATTTTTTGAATGGGACTTCAAGAAGGAATATTGCAAAGTTGGGGCAGGGAAACCAATCTATAGGCCTCGAGTAGGACAAGGATGAGGGAAAGGGGGATGCAAAAAAAGATGGGGACCTGCATGCCCTACAACCACACCCACAAGAAAAGGTTATCTCTATTCCAAAACTGAGGAATTTAGGAGGAGGGGCCCCAGGGGCCTTGGGGTGATGGACCAATCTATTTGGAGTCAGACCATCAGGTAAATCCTCCTTCCTTAAGATCATTGATAAATCTAATAAGGAAAAGGGGATTTCTACCTTAGAAGTTCCCACAAAGATTATAGATCATAATATTCTAGGCATGGCTGCCACCTTGGTGGGTAAGTTCATTGGCCCTTGACCAAATATGGATTTGGTGTGAATTTTTGCTAGAAACAAATGGGATTTGAAAGGTCAAGTTGAAGTAATGACTATGGCAAAAGGCTTTATGTCTTTTGAGTTCTCCTGCCTAGAAGATTACTTTGAGATTCTTTGTGCGGATAGTTGGTCAATGGGGAAGTCTAATCTTATACTACAAAAGTGGACTTCCAACTTCGACCTCAACAATGATTTCCTAACCCAGGCCCTAGCCTAGATTAGACTGCCAAAGCTTCCCTTAGAATACTAGCATGAAGATGTTTTTGACAACATCACCAACTCATTTGGGGAACTGCTCTTATTGATCCTATCACTGCAACTAAGAAAAGACTCACGTATGCTAGAATCTACATTGGAGTCATTGAAGACCAAGATATGCCTCAAGTGATCGAGTTTCAATCTCGTCTGGGAAGACGGGTGTAGTAGATCAATTATGGGGATATTCCTTTTGCTTGCTTCCATTGCAAAAATGCAGGACATAAAGAAAAGGCTTTCCCAATATTCAGAGAGAAGGAAAAGGTTCAAAAAGCTCAAAATAAACAAGTGAAGAGCAAGTATAACCAACACAAATCCTTGAACCAAGCTGAAGCACCCAGAAAGGTGTGGAAGGAGAAAGATGTAGAAGGAAAGGCCCCAGGGGGGAAGCTCTTGGAGAAAGTGACAAGATGGAACCCCCACTAGAACATAAAACTTCAAAAGGAAACAAAGAATTTGTTGAGGAGGCACAACACAAGGTTTCATTGACAAATTGCAATAGGGTCTTGATAGATGTTGAGTCAAGTTCCAAAACCATCTCGTAGGTGGGAGGAGGGGATATTGTGGTTGGAAATATAGAGGATGCAATGATCATAGGGAAGAATACTAATGAGGAAACCATAGTAGTGGATACCAATTAATTATCTTGTGTTCCAAACTCTTAGGATGGGGCTCTAGTGGATGTGCTGAAACAACCTCTTTCACAGGAATCCAACTTTAGCACAAGCAAAGGGGTTTCCCCTTCAACGATCGTTTCGGCCACCACTCCTGGCCACCTTTCCCAAATGGAGGTTCTCTTTGATAGCTGCAAGGAAGCAAATGAAGGACCATGGATATCAGTCAAACATAAGAAAAATAAAAATAGTAGGGACCCCTTGCTGATCTCGCCCGCAGCCACGAGGAGCAGGGTAAAAGCTAATACTAGAAGCAAATCCAGTACTCTAGGTAGGAATAACAAGAATCAAATCAAAAAGGAAGAAACAAGGAGGAATATTCTAGATGAGACCTAAAGAACCATCCAAGAAACAGACAACCAAAATAAAGCATGAAGATAATTTTCTAGAACATTGGTGGACTCAACGGAATCCAAAAACATGAAATTGTTAGGAATATGATTAGGGATCATAGACCGGATTTATTTTTAATACAGGAAACTAAAATGAAGAAGGAGAAAGTTGAAAAGTTTTTTTTTAGTAAAGGAATGAAGAACATGACTACGAACTTTGATGGGGCATTGGGTGGCCTATTAATAATCTAGAAGGAAGCCTTTGAAGTTGAAATCATCTTCAACAAAGGCAATATTTTTCTCATGCAATTTTTTAATCCTAAGGCTCAGATTAGCTGGTTTCTTATGAACATCTATGCCCCTAATACTAAGAATAGCAGAAGATTTTTTTGGAAATTTTTTTATGATCTAGTGGCCCAGATGGGTGAACCAAAGGATATTGTTGTGGGGGATTTCAATACCCCTCTCTTGGCCTCAGAAAAGTTAGGTGGGCTCCCGCCTGATGTGGATAGTAGGCAGCAATTGGCTAACATGATAAGGGACTTGGACCTTCTAGATGTTGATATCAGGGGAAGCAAATTTACTTGGTCCAACACAAGAATTGGTACAGATTACATCCAGGTGAGATTGGATAGGGCCCTCATAACTTTGGAATGGATTAGACACTTTCAGTGCAAGATTTTATCTATGGTGCATCTTGGATAGGATCATTCCCCAATCTCTCTTACCCTTGACAAAGTTAATAGAAAGAAGGCTTTCCCCTTTAGATTTGAGAAGATGTGGTCTACGCACCCTGGCCTATTTGATAAAATTAAGGAGTGATGGGGTATAGAGGTTGATGGTACTACCATGTACAAGGTAGCAAAGAAACTCATATTCATTAAGCTAGAGATTCACAAATGGAACAAAATGGACTTTGGTAATACTTTTCAAGCTAAAGAGTAGATTTTGGAGGACCTTGCTAAGGTGTAGGAAGAGATTTAGACCTAGGGATATGATGATATTAAGATGAATTCTGAGAAGGATATCCTAGCTAAGCTTCACAACATTGTGGGGAAAGAGGAAATGTTTTGGAGGCAGAGGTCTAGGTCAGTCTGGCTCAAGGAAGGGGACAAAAACTCAAGATTCTTCCACCTCTCCACTATGAAACACAGGGTTGCCAATATAATTTGTGAGATAAAAAAGGGGAATGAAACTATCAAGGAAGATAATGAGATAGTGGAGGAAGCTATTAGGTACTTCTCTTCTATCCTTACTAAAGACCTTAACTTGGAAGAAGAGGACCAAAATGTTATTCTTAACACCATTCCCATTGTTATCAATGATGCTTAGAATCAGGCCTTAGTGGCCATCCCAAAGTTAGAAGAAATTAAAGAGGAGGTTTTTGCTCTACTAGCTGAAAAGGCCCCTAGCCCTGATGGTTTCCCCACTTTTTTCTTCTAGGTGTATTGGGAAATTATTCAATATGATCTTGTTAAAGCTGTTCAGGAATTTTTTGGTGCCATGAACCTGCTTAAAGAAATCAATGCTACTTTTTTGGTATTGATCCCTAAAGTCACTAGTGTGGATTCTTTTGAATCTTTTAGACCAATTAGCCTTTGAACTCTTTTTATAAGATCTTTGTGAAGGTCTTTACTTTCGAGAATTATTGCACCTCAGCAATCGAGTTTTGTACTTGGTAGAGAAATCCTGGAATCCATCATTGAGGTTCATGAAGTGATTCATTCCCTTGAAGTTGGTAAAAATAAGGGTTTTCTTCTCAAACTTGATCTATCTAAGGCTAATGATAGGGTGGATTGGGGTTCTTGGACAAAATTCTTGAAGCTTTTGGCTTCAATGCTAGAGTGAGAAAGATTATCTCTCAATTGCTTTCTACCCTTTCCTTTGCAGTCATGGTGAATGGGGCCCCCTCTAATTTCTTTAATTCCTCTAAGGGACTTTGGCAAGGAGATCCTCTCTCTCCTATTCTTTTCATCATCTTGGATAAAGGTCTGGGTAGGCTCATACACTTCAAAAGGAACATAGGGGACTTACTGGGCCTGAAACCTTCCTCTGCTCCCTTAGTTTTTACCCATCAACAATTCATGGATGATACCATCTTGGGGGTGAGGCATTAGTGAGAGAAGTTAGGATTGTGAAAAACATCCTCAATACTTATTCCAAGGCCTCTGGGCAACTCATTAACTACAACAAGAGTTCAATGTTCTTTTTTAACACCCCACTGGGCAACCAGAGGAAAATTGCTAGCATTCTGGGTTGCAATGTTGGTGTCCTCCCTTCCATTTATTTGGGCCTCCCCTTGAGGACCAAACCTCCTGATAGCTTTTGGTACAATCTCATTGATAGATTCAATAGGAAGTTGGCAAGATGGAAAGGCATCATTCTGAGTCAGGTTGGCAAAGAGATGTTGATTGAATCCACCTTGTAGAATTACCCACTTATGCGCTTAGCCTCTTCTCTATCCATTCTAAGGTGGTTAATCATTTGGAAGCTATTCAGAGGAATTTCCTGTGGTCTAGCATAGATGAGAACAATAAATACCTTTTGGTGGCTTGGGAGAACATCTATAAATTAAAGAAGTAGGGGGGATTGGGGATTAAAATGTTGAAATAGTTCAATTGTGCCCTACAAGCAAAATAGATTTGGAGAATTTTCAAAACCAATGGGGAATGTAGAGATATTTTGAAGCTAAAGTATGCCGCTAACCTCAATCTTAGGTAGTTCATCAGTAGGGATCCTAACCTTAGGGACTCTAACATTGAGTATGGCTTTTTGAGAACGAAGAGCTTAGCTTTTGAGAAAGCAAAATGGAAACTAAGAAACGGTGAAGATATGAATTTCTGGCATGATGATTGGATTAGTTCTAGGCCTTTATGGGACATAGAGCCTTTTAATAGATTGTCATGTCCCCTTTTCAAATAAAAAAAAGAAAAAGAAAATCTTTGCTAAGGCAGGCAGGCCCAAGAAAGTGAAGTTTCGAAAAAAGGGAGTTAATCTTTGGAAACCGTTGGACTAATAAATGATAATTATTATTAAAATATGTTTCATTAACCTCTCTTGGACGTGAGTTACAGTTATGCCCTTTTTAAAGAGGTTTGGAGGCATTTTGGGGGGATTCCAGACTTGATTTTCGCTCATTCTTTGTTATTCTTCAGAGGCTGCCAAACCTGTGGAGAAGGAGACCCAAGAACGGGAGTTTGCAGGTTTCCAGGGAGACCCAAGAACGAGAGTTTGCAGGTTTCCAGGAAGGCTAAGGACGGGAGTTTGAAGCCATTCCATGTGCATGCTCATACAGAGTTTGCCTTTGTGCTGAACAGTGCAGATTTGTGAGTTTCCGGGTGTATTTTTGTAAGAGTTTGGTGTTTCCGGTTGAGTATTTCATATCAGTTTTGGTTGCTGCTGTATTTTAGACTTTAAGCTGTTAAAATAGACCTGAATATATATATTGGGACGTGATTAAACTTCTGAGATAGATTATTAGTGTTCTTGTGGTGTTTTCGGGCATATTTTGTGCTATTTCGGGAGCCCGATGAGCATAGTTTTGGTCCTACATTTTTGAGCTGTTGTGTAAAGGCTATACGGATCTGGAAATGTCAATTTGTAGGCTGTTATGCTGCTGAAAGTTCTGTAAAAATTTCCATTTTCAGATTCATTAATAATTTGTGAAGTTGTGAAGCTTTTAGCACTATTTTCAACATACCCGATTTGGGGTTTCTTGAGGAATTTGGTGGATCTTTGGGATGTTAGCTGTTTGATTTTAAAGATCTGATTAGAGGTTGAAAATATCATGAAAAATCAGAAAAGGGACATTTTATAGATGGGCTAATGTTTGTCTAGAAAGATATGGGAGTAGGGTGACTAACTACAGGATCTATAACAAGTGGATAGATTTGGTTGAGATGTCCTTAGAGCTCAAGCCATTGATGGAAATGGTTATGCATATTCCCTTGTCCCTTAACAAAGATTCCATTATTTGGGGGGAGACTTTGAATGGTATTTACATTGTGGCCTCTAGCTATGAGACCTTGAAAAACTTAGGCCCTGCCCCTATTTGGGCCAAAGCCTGGTTTTCGAGGCTCATCCCTAAAATTAACAATTTTTTTTTGAATTTTTCTCCAAAACTACATTCTTATGGTGGAAAACCTCACCAAGAGGGGAAATATGATGCCCAACAGATGCATTCTATGCAAAAGTCACTGTGACAGTGTTGAGCATATATTTTATCCATTGTGATTTCATCAGAACTATCTGGTCTCTTTTCCTATCTTTTTCAACATGTTTGGTGCTTCTCTTCCAATATTTTGGGGCTCTTTGAACAATGGAACCTTGGGCTATTAGGGTGTGATACCATGGTTATGTGGAATTGGATCTTACCCCATGTGTGTTAGGGGGTTTAGAAAGAGCGAAACAACATAATTTTTAGGGAAAAGGAAACAAAGGCAAGCATTGTCTTCCACAAATGCCTTAACTCTTTGATTGAAAACTACACCACAATCAAAGGCCCCATCCCCCCTCTCTATACAAAGGGAAGGGACAAAAATAAGAGGGATGGCTGCAGATGGACTCTTTCGCCTGAGGGATAGCATAAAACTAATTTTGATGGGGTGGCCAAAGGCAACCTGGGAAAGGCTGGGGTGGGAGGCATCATCAGAAATGCTTTTGATAAGGGGATTGCTGTGATTTTTGCACCTGTTGGAATACAAACTAATCATTATGTAGAGGTAATTGTGGCTCACCAAACTATCAAACTGGAAATAGAAATTAGAGTTAAATATCTTTGGCCAGAAGGAGATTCAAAAAATATTATAGATTGCCTTAATGAGAAGAACAAGCCAACATGGATGATTGCGAATATCATAGATGAATGCATTCAACATCTCAAGACCTTCAAAAAAACCTATGTGGCTCATGAGTATCGGGAAGCCAATCAAGTGGCAAATAGGTTGGCTAATTGGGTAGTCAAGTACAATGAAGTGGTTAAGTGGACGAATGGGTATAATTTCCCGTCGGATATTAATGAGTTGATCAAAAGGGAAAGGATCCTAGGTAGATTGGTTATCATAAAAAGTCCATTATGATGGTTTATGAATTTACGGGGAATGGTCAGAAATATTATATGTAGATTTATTATGATTGTTAATGAGTTATGGGGAATGTGCAAAAATGTGATGTGTAAGTACGATGGAACTTGTACTTCTCACATCAACAATATCTATCAACTTACTTCAAGAATTGATTTTGGGAAAAAGTTCACAAGGTGAAAAGGAGTTCCAAGAAAATGAGGAGCACCAAAGATATTCTGGCTTTGAAGGGCATCTATATTGGAAATAGAACTTACATAGAGGAAGACATCATGGTGGGGGAAAGACATAGGAGGGGACTAGAGGATGAAGCACAAAAGTGGCACAAACATTCCAAGGTGTGGAGCTTTATGAAAAAAGGGGATATGACAAATTTCATAGAAAGACTCCATGGTTGGAAACCCTATGTTACTAGGAGTATGGTAAAGAGTTGGAATGAGGGAATTGTTAAAATTGATGGGGTGGATTTCACGGTGATGGAGGATGTAATCTCTACTATGACTGACATCCCGTCATGGGGAAGAAATTCTACAGAGATAGAAAGATTTTGGTGCAAGCAGTGGTGGAATTCACCAAGGATCTAGAAGAAAAAAAGGCACTGGTGAAGAAAGGAACTTACTATCTTCTAAGCTCCATCAAATTGCTATGGAGGTTTGTGTTGTGGGTTATTATCAAATACATCTCCCTCGACACTAGATTTGACCACCTTTACACCCACTATTTCGTGCTTCTCAACCACTTCAAGTATGGGGCAAAGATATCTATTCCCTTCTACCTCTACTCTTCTATGAATGGGAATATTAATGATTATAAGGAGAAGCATACTAGCAACCAGACTCTCCATGAGGGGCTTTTGTTGTTAATCTATGAATTCTTTAAGGCTAGGTCTATGGGGAAATAAATTAAGTATAGGAAGGAGGGAAAGAAGGGTAGAGGAGACTCCAAAGAGTCAAGAGAGGACTATATGCCTTCTAATATTGAGGACAACCTTGAGATGCACACAGATTCAAAGGAGGATGATCCCCCACAGCACGACTCTGGTAAAAAAATCATCAAAATGGAAAGGAAGGAGGAAAAAGCTTTTATTGAACCTAAAATGGGCCTTGACACCTCCTTAGACAAGGACTATAATGAAAGGGATGAAGGCATGGATATGAGGGAAGATAGTGCTAAAGGTGAGGAGGATCTTAGAGAAGGGGAGGGCATAGAGAGGAAGAGGGGCAAGAGAAACATTACAATAAAAATGTTGACAAGCAAAGAGGACAAGGTCACGACATCTCAAAGAGGGAAAGGCTTTGAGTCCAAGGAGGAAAAATGGGGGATGGGAAAGGAGGGGGTGGAAGGGGACTTTAATCAGAGTGAAAGGGAGGAGTAGGAGCAGGGCTATAAGGAATTTGAAACTAGCAAATACAGATGCTCAATTATGGGCAAGGATAGGAATGTGGTGTGGAGAAATTTTGACACTACTTCTGCTAAAATGGGGATCAATAGAGAATTAATCAAAACTCTGGTCAAAGAGAATAGGAAAAATCCAAATGGAAGAGCTAATCGACCCAACCCTTGTGATTTTTAGAAACACCACTAAGGAAAATCCTCAAATGGATGTCCTCAACAATGCCAAAAATAGCGCGGTGGATAGCTTCCGCACCACCAAATGGATTTTTCATGAAATCCAAGAGCTCAAATATAGAGCGATCACCTTAGAGAGGGAGAAATATAGCTTGAAGAATAGGATAATAGAGGAAGAAAAGATCATGGACAACAGAGTGGAGGATGTGAAGAACAAGGTCCAAACGATGGACAACTCAATGCATGTTATTGTGGAGCAAAGCTATAATATTCTCAAAGAGGCTAATGAGAATATTAAGCTGCTCATTAATAAAGGGGAGGAGCATAGAACTAGTAAGGAGGAGGAACCTGCTCCCTACAGTGCCAAGGATAGGACACCTAATGATAGTTTGAGCAAGCATACTAGATCTAGCATGAAGAAGAAGGACATCCTAGAACTTGAATAGGATCGCTCAGACATGAAGGAGGTGACTAGTAGATTGTCAGAGCTAGAAATCACTACAATAGAAATTTTGAGAGAAATCACCCGAGCATCCTAGCTTTTTTTTGGCCAGCCCTAGTTTTTTGTCCTACTCCCCTAGCTTTTTATTGGTTTATTCCTTTTTTGTGGGGGGCTATTTCAGTTGGTTGCTTTTAGTTTTTTTGGTTACTTTAAGCATTCCTTTTTGTCTGTTCTATGTTATGTAAGGGTTTCAAGGCCTTGTTAAAACTTGTTTTCCTTAATCAAAAACACATTATTCTTATAACATTAGACATGAAGTGACTATGTTAGACCTTTGCAACAAAAAACAAAAGAATGGGGAACCATTCCTCACCTTTATGCAAAGATGGTGTCACCTCATATCAAAATATCCATGAGTCATTCCTAAACATGAAAAGATGGATATCCTTATACATAATCTTACACTAGACATGAGCTATAGAGTACAATTGCAATGTCCACCAAACTTCAAAAATCTCATTGAAAATGGTGTAAAAATTGAAGAAGCTATGGTCCAAAAAGGAGAACTCAAATTATACATGAAAGACATTGCTAGTTCTTCAAATCAAAACAACAACAATTCTAATAGCAACAATGACAAATCCAAATATTGGAACAAGAACAGAAACATCATAAGTGATAGAGTAGTAGATAATCAAAATTTAAAAACATCACAACCAGCATTGAACCTTTGAAATAAATCTACTACTCCTCAAACAAATCAAAATACTCAAGACGTCCAAAATAATCAATCTTTTATGAGGAGATCTCTTATACCCAAGAAACAAACATTCACACCTATAGGGGAATCTCTTGAATTAGCTTTGAGGAAGTTAATCACTCGAAAATATATCATGCTTCTTGAAATAAAAGAGTATGAACCGAAAGTAAAACCATCATGGTGGAATAATGATGGCTATTGTTACTATCATAGAGGAAAATGACATAAAATTGATGATTGTCAAAGATTAAATAATGTCATACAAGGTCTAGTGGAAAGTGGTGAAGTAAATGTTGATGGACATACCTCAAATGAGATGCACACTAAATTCAAAGATCCACTTCTAGATCATGATAAAGGAAATGCCTCCAACGACAAAATAGAGAAATAAGCTAATTACAATTCTACATCCTATGCATACATTAACAACCTATTTAAGTGTGATCCTTCTCAATACTATGCCAATGTCATTACTTTTCATGAGAAGGATGAATCTAAACAAGTTAATGCTACAATTAGAAATCAAGAAAAGGTTACACTACAAGGTGTTTTATCAAAACTATCTACATCTCAAACCAAAGCTATCTATGTACCAAAGTTTGCATTTGAAACATCAAAAAAATACATCTTGGACTAATTGAAGAAAACACCAGCCTAGATATCTATATTAGAGCTTTTGTAGTTATCCACATCCCATAGAGAAATTCTTGAAAAATCTCTAACAAAGACCAAAATACCTACCAATCTAGATCATAATCAATTCCAAGCTATGGTGGGACATTTGACTACTCCACATTTCATATCCTTTACAAAAAATGATGACCTTTCCATTCATCAACATCATAATGCTCTGCTCCATATATGAAGTCCTTGTATAAAGTCATGAGACCAAAAGAGTCCTTATAAATGGAGGAGATGGATTAAATATATGTACTTAAAAATTGATCCTTGCACTAGGATTTTGTGAAAAATGTCATAGATCCTAAAAAGAAAATCACAATCAAAGCTTATTATGAACAAGAAAGAGCATCCAAGGGATTAATTCTATTACCTATCAAAGTTGGTCCCATGATCAAAGATATACCTTGTCAGGTCTTGGATATGGAACAAGCCTACAATATTCTCTTAAGACATCCCTAGATTCACTCTATATAAGAAGTACCCTCAACATTTCATCAGTGTCTAAAATTCCCTCATGATGGACAAGAGATAACAATTAAAGGATATCCCAATCCTTTTGAGTATTGCAATGCCTTGAAGTCATCAATAGATTATCTCATACCATATAATTGGATCATATCTACTTACCTCATTCAAGACCCTAGAAACCTAGCATCTACTTCCAAGTCTTCAGATATAAAGGTTGATGTCAAAGAAAAAAGCATGGGGGAATATACCTTGGGGTAGACTTTTTGTATCATAGAATTGCCATTGTCTCCTAGTTCATATGGAAAATCATTGATAACAAAAAATGGTTGGAACCACCTCCTCCTACTATTTTGGGCACTTTTGTGAGTAGGGGCACCTTAACTGATGAAGCAAATGATAAAAATGCTGAACAATTCATGTACAAAAAAAATAAACAAGAGATCATCAAGTATGGACATATATCTCCCGAGCATTATGGAAAAGGATATGATATTTTAGTAAGAATGAGATATAAAGGAAGTGGACCTCTTGGCTTACTAAGAGAAGGTGTCTTACAACCCATATTGAAAAATCCAAAATATCAAAGAGATACCATAAGATTGGGATATAGACTTTTGCCCATAACTGGCTATTGGTAATTACTTTATAATTTGAATATGAAAGTAGACCAACAATGATGAATAGTAAATAAAACCATACATATAGAGAACTCATAACACCATTATTTGTTAACTAGGGAAACCCTGGCCAAGGGGAAACCCTAGTGGGGATTATACCCACAAGATGATCTACTAAACAAAAGAATCTTGTTAAGGATATTGACCTTGTTAGGAGTCTATCAAGTACATATAGTGTCTTGAGTTCTTGTTAGCTTAGACTAGGTCTTGTTAAAAGTCTTAACCCTGTTAGGAGTTTCTTCAATCATGTTAGGAGTTGGTAGTACAAATATAATGTATGCAAGAAAAGTCCATTGCCCTAACATGCAATATACAAATGAGTTTCTTCAGAAGAATAGATATACATACGATACTGTCTCACTGTTGCACTTTGTGAATCTTTTGATCATACACCAGATCTTGCATCATACAAAGCTTGCATATCATATAAAATTTCCTTCACAATAGTTTGCATCACATATTCACTTCTTCATTAGCTATGCAAGATATGATCTTTACTTATACCTTGAAATTATCAAAACTTTTGATTAGTCAGCCTTAAAGCTTACACAAACTTGGATAATTATAAAAATGACTTGGGGTTAACATCTAGGATGATGACCCATCATGGCTAAGTAATTATTTTGGTACCAAAATAATTCCTTAAGCCATACAATCAATTTTACTGTCGTGCTCTGTTATGTTCTGTTAATTACCTGTACTAGTAATTCCTCTGTAACTGTCACCGTATTGTCTGTACAGATCTACATAGTGACATATGTCATCATGACTATGTCATCTATTAGTCTTTAATTTCACATGAGCTAACTCAAACTCTATCATCCATCCATACCAAATTTCTCTCTCTCTACGACTGCAAACTAATGGGGATGGTCGCCTTCCACCCTGAGTTCTATTGTCTTCTAGAACTCCTTAGACTCACTCTTGAGCCCCTAAGGTTACTACTTGACCCTAGTATTAGAGGAACTAATCTCTTCCCCTCCTCAAGGCTTCTTGCCCACTAAAAAGACTATAAAACCACTACCTCTTCTCATGACTGATAAAGATCAATTATGTTCTCTCTACTCTCTTCTCCTCTCTCTGCAAGTTTCCTAACTAAGACATGTCTTGCTTGCCTAGGCCTTGCTTGAACTCAGAAGGGGAAGAGATTAGTTCCTTGAGTACTGGGGTCAAGTAGTAATCCTAGGGGCTCAATAGTGAGTCTAAGGAGTTTTAGAAGAGAGTAGAACTCAGGGTAGAAGGTGACCTCCCCATCAGATTGATATCAAAGCCATAAGATTTGTGGCTTGTGTGGTATGTTGTATGCTCCTAAATCTATTGGGTCTTCAAAAATGGTGACCAATGCTGAATTGGCTAAGGAAGTAGATGGGAAAAAGAAACATCTAGAAGAGAGGATTAGGATGCTCAATGAGGCCATAGTGGAGATGAAAGACAAGTTAAAAGAGATGATATATGCTGCCTAAGAAAAAGAAGATGAATACCTTACAAGAGGTAAAGGGAAGGTAGATTTGGAGGGTGAAATACCTGAGTCAGATCCTCCACTTGGTAAAGGAGAACCATTCATTAGAGCCCTCAAGGAATTTGGAGGAAAGAGCCTAGAGAATGTCTCATTGTTCCATGGCAGGATGAATGCTGTGGTAGTCCTATAATGGATTGAGAGTATAGAAAACTACTTTGGATGTGAAGGGACAATGGAGGCACAATTGGTGAGATTTGCAAAATCTAGATTGAAAGGACAAACACTTACTTGGTGGAAGTTTGTGCAAGAAGAAAGAGAAAGTGAAGGGAACAAATCAATAGCCAGTTGGAAGGCTATGTTGGCAAAGATAAAAGAAACCTATTTTCCAGAGGATTATGAAATTTAGTTACACAAGTAGAGGCAAAATCTCAAGCAAAAGGATCTTGATGTGGCAACTTATACTGAAGAGTTTCAAAAATTGTCTCTAAGGTAGAGGTATAGACTTCAGAGGAGGTTTAAGAGAAGGTTCTAGTGGGAGGACCAATGAGTAAAGAAACTATGGTGATTCCAAATGGAATGATTAGACTAGTGAAAATAGTTAGAGAGGTGGCTCAAATAGTGGAAGAGGATCTAACAATGGTAGCAGAGGTAGAAATGGAAGCAACAATAGTAGAGGCTTACACTTCAATAATATGAAATGTTACAACTGTGACAAGTTGGGGCATCCTACCTATAGATGTCCAGAGAAAGCATCAACATTGACTCATGGAGAGAAGAAGATAAACTACATCTAAGAGGAGAATGATTCCAGAGTAGGTGAAGTGGATCTTGATTGAGAGAAAGGTTAGAACCTCATGCGAGTCTTAGTAAAAGAACCTTTAAAGGAGGAACCCAAGTAGAGAAGAGCATTGTTTAGAACCATTTCCAAAATATTAAGCAAGGTGTGTAAGTTGATTATAGACTTAGAGTCTATTGATAATGTCATGTTAGAGGAAGCAATACAGAAGCTTGGATTAGCAAAAATGCCACATGTGAGCCCTTATAGAGTGACTTGGTTGAATAAAGGGCAGAACATCCTAGTAAATGAACAAGTATGGGTAGACATCACTATTGAAAAGTATCAAGAAATGATCTTATGTGATATAATCCCCATGGATGCTTGTCATCTGTTGTTGGGAAGACCTTGGAAATATGACAGAGAAGCAATACATCATGGGAAGGAGAATAAATATTCTTTCAAGAAGGATGGAGTCACTTACAGGATACAATCCATAGTGTAAGAAGAAAAGATAGAGAAGGCTAATTCCAAAACACTTTTGATGAGTGGGAAAGAATTCCTAAAAGACCTGAAAGAAGAAGAAGTTGGGCTTGTTGTCCTGCTGAAGCCCAAGGAAGAAGAGGTGAAGAAACCTAGTGTCTTACCAGTGGAGGTACAAGCTATATTAGATTAGTTTAGGGATATCATTAGTGATGGTACACTATCCACACTACCCCCATATAGAGTAGTAAGTCATCAGATAGACTTTGTGCTAAGAGCTTCATTGAAAAACAAAGTTGCTTACAAGATGACTCCAAAACAAAACAAGGAGATTGCGAGGCAGATTCAAGAACTACTAGATCAGGGATTGATCAAAGAGAGCATCAATCTATGTGCAGTACCAGTTGTGCTAGCACCAAATAAAGGAGGTAAGAGGAAAATCTATATTGATTCTAGAGAAATAAATAAGATAACCATACCATATAAGTTTCCTATTCCTAGAATAGAAGATTTGATGGATTGTATAGGCAGTACACAATATTTTTCCAAGATTGATTTAAAAAGTGGGTACTACCAAATTAGAATGAAGTAAGGTGATGAGTGGAAGACAACCTTCAAAATCACTGAAGGGTTATATGAATGGTTAGTCATGCCATTTGGTCTCTCAAATGCACCAAGCACATTTATGAGACTAATGAATGAAGTATTGAAACATTATTGGGCAATTTTGTGGTAGTTTACCTAGACAACATTCTGGTTTATAGTAAGAGTAAGGAAGACATCTCAAACATTTGGAAATTGTTTTGAGAAGGTTGCAAGAAGGAAAAATGACCATTAACCTAGAAATATGTAATTTCATGAAAGAAGAACTAGTTTACCTTGGTTTTTTTTTTTATCATAGAGTAAGTTGAAGATGGATGAAGACAAGGTCAAAAAAATTTTAACTTGGCCTACACCAAAGACAAGTACAAATTTCAAAAGTTTTCATGGATTGGCACAATTTTATAGGAAGTTCATCAAAAATTTCAGTGAGATATGTGCTCCTATTATGGACACTATCAAAGGAGGAATGAAGATAAAGTTTGTGTGGACAAAAAGGGCAAATGATAAATTTGAAAGACTTAAGAAAGAGGTAGCTACTAAACCAATCTTGGTACTACCTAGCTTTGAGAAACTATTTACAGTAGAGTGTGATGAAAGAAACATTGCTATTGGAGCAGTCTTAAGTCAAGAAGGAAGATGTGTTGAATTTTTTAGTGAAATATTGAATGAAGAAAAATCAAGGTATTCTTCCTATGATCTTGAATTATACGCATTAGTGCAAGCACTCAAAAAATGGAGACATTATTTGTTGCCCAAGGAATCTGTAGTCTTCATAGACAATCAAGCCTTAAGATTTATCAATTCACAAGAGAAATTAAGTTTGAGGCACATAAAATGGATGGAATTTTTGCAGTCCTACACTTTCACCATTAAGCACAAGAAGGGTATTAGTAACAAAGTAGCAGATGCTTTAAGCAGAATATTGCTGATCGTGTAAGAAATTCAACTACAAATCATTGGAGTAGAATGATTCAAAGATCTCTATGAAGGAGATGAAGATTTCTTAGAAGCTTACTATCATGTCCCCTTTTCAAATAATTAAAAATAATAATCTTTGCTAAGGCAGGCAGGCCCAAAAAGGTGAAGTTTCAGGAAAAGGGGATAATATTTGGAAGCTAATGGACTAATAAATGAAAATTATTATTAAAATATGTTTTATTAACCCCTCTTGGATGTGAGTTAGGTTTATGCCCTCTTTTAAGGGGTTTGGAGGCATTTTGGGCTCATTCTAGAACTTGATTTTTGCGCATTGCTTTGTTGTTCTTCAGAGGCTGCCAAACCTGTGGAGAAGGAGACCCAAGAATGAGAGTTTGCAAGTTTCTAGGAAGGCTAAGGATGGGATTTTGAAGCCATTCCATGTGCATGCTCATGCAGAGTTTGCCTTTGTGCTAAACAGTGCAGATTTGTGAGTTTTCGGGTGTGTTTTTTGTAAGAGTTTGGTGTTTCCAGTTGAGTATTTCATATCAGTTTGGGTTGCTGTTGTATTTCAGATTTTTAGATGTTAAAATAGAGCTGAATATATGTATTTGGTTGTGATTATACTTCTGTGATAGATTATCAGTGCTTTTGTGGTGTTTTCGACTATTTTGTGTTATTTTCGGGAGCTCAATGAGCATTGTTTTTGTCCTCCATTTGGGAGCTATTGTGTAAATGTTATACAGATCTGAAAATTTTCATTTTGTAGGCTGTTATTCTGCTGAAATTTCTATAAAAATGTCCACTTTCAGATTTATTAATAATATGTGAAGCTGTGAAGTTTTTGGCACTATTTTTGGCATACCTGATTTGGGGTTTATTGAGAAATTGGTGGATCTTTGAAATATTGGTTGTTTGATCTTAAAGATCTGATTAGAGGCTTGAAATATCATATAAAATCAGAAAAGGGACATTTCACTTACAAGGCATGCTTATCTTTTGAAAATCATTTTCATAGTGAGTTTGCTAATTATACATTGCAAAACGGTTTATTTTTTAAGAATAGTCAACTTTATCTTCCAAAAGGTTCAATGAGAGAGAACCCTATCCAAGAGAAACATAATGGATGTTTGAGTGGACACTTTGGATTGAAAAAAATCCTAGAGCTTGTAAGTAGATATTATTATTGGCCTAGGATGCAAAGAGATGCGAGAAAGTATGTTGAATAATGTAACATTTGTCAAAAAGAAAAAGGAACCTCATCAAATGTTGGTTTGGATCAACCATTACCCATACCTGATAAACCTTGGGAATGGTGTCACCAAGAACTAAAATCAATTTTGATAGTGTGTTTGTAGTAGTAGACAGGTTCAACAAAATGAGTCATTTCATACCATGTAAAACCACTCATGATGCAAGCTACATCACACATTTGTTTTTCAAAGAAGTAGTCAGAATTCATAGATTATCAAATTCATGGGTCATTTTTGGAAAACATTATGGAGGAGATTGGGAACAAATTTGTCCCACAACTTTGCATACCATCCTCAGACTGATGATCAAACTGAAGTGATAAATAAATTACTTGGAAATCTTCTCATATGCTTAACAAAAGAATATGGATAGAATTAGGATCAAGTTATATCACAGGCCGAGTTTGCTTATAATGATAGTGTCAATAGGACTACTAGCAAGAGTCCATTCTAGATTATTTATGGAAGACACCCTAGAGGAGTTTGTGAACTCAAAGAAATGAAAGAACATGGATCAATCAGTGGGCATGGTAAAGATTTTTCTTAGTCCATGAAAGAAATACATGATCAGGTCAAAAAGACTCTGATAGAGGCATATCTAAAATTGAAAGAAAAAGTGGATGAAGGAAGAAGAGATGTGTAATTTCAAGTTGGAGACTTGGTATTAGTGCACTTGAACAAATCCAAATTATAAAAAGAAATGCCTAGCAAGCTATAGATGAGAAGAATTGGTGCCTTCACAACAAAAGCTGCAAGCAGAAAAGACATTGGATTCTAGAGTGAAGAAAATGACAAGGCATCGAGTATATATGGAGTATCTTGTTTAATGGAAGAGATTACCTAATATAGATGCTATAGGATCAATGAAGAAGACTTTAAGAAATGAGGCATTAGTCCAAAATTGCTACCAACTAAGCCAACTTAATCTCTTTTTCGCAGAGTGGGAGAATGGTGCAGAGCACGCTAGGGTTTTACTCCAAGCCCTAGTTAATTTTTGTGCTCATTACAAGGAGTAGATTACATTGAATAAACTCATTGAATAAGTGCATCAAGGACCTTAGGCTCATTTATACAATATTTGTGAGTTCGTGGCTAGACAAGTAGTCAAGTTCTTTAACTGTATGAAGTGGCAAAGTAGTCAAAATAAAGGTTGGTGCATGGTCGCGACTACCAATGACTAACCATGGAGGAAGCCAGAAAAGGTGTGATTAAAGGTATAGATCATTTAACATCATCACAAACAATAAATTTTAAGTCATCCCAGCAGTAGCGAAGCAATGATCAAAGGCAGCAAGACAATTCACATCCTAGCATCCCATGAGAGTCAAGTCAAGTAAACCATGATGAAGATGCGCTCAGGGCATCACAAAATCACAAAGGGTTAGAAGGAAGTTAGTGAAGTTAGTTGTGAAGATGTGATTAGAACCTTTTCACAAGGTCACAAGAGTCAAGAGACAATTAAGAAGAACAACTGTGAACCCACACAAGTCTATGTTTGCATGGTCACAAGGGTAAACAAGTAGTTAAGAAAATGGGCAATGAAGTTGTGCTAAGATATTTTTGCATAGTTGCAAGGTAGAGTAAGTAGTCAAGGAAAAGAGGTGCGAAGCCATGACTAGTGTTCACACTGTCACAATGATGAAGCAGATAGTTAGAGGATAAATCACAAAGGGGCAAAACTATTAAGAAGATAGCCAATGCAATGTCACAACTTGGAACGTAGTTAAGGAAGAAAGAAGTGTGAAGAGGTGAGAAAGACTTGTTTGCAATGTCACAACAAAAAAAGTCAAAAGGGGAAAAAGAATACATGGAGAAAGAAGCTGGACACATCAACCAAGAAATATTTACAAACAAAGCAAGAAGTTGCAGAGATGAAAAAGGAGGTTAAATGCCGAATCTTGATGATTTGCTAAATGAGCTAGCATGGATATAAAAGATGAAGGTCCCCATATGGCACAAGAGAGGTAGAGAGTTGGAGAATTAGTAGTAGAATAATTGTAGAAGCTAGAAGAGCATACATTTTAGTAGATAGAGTTTACTTGAATGTAATGTAATTTTAGAATTCAATAGAAGATATTTCTAGCGTGTTAATCAATTTTAGTTTACAATTTTTTTTCTTTTGGTAGGGCTTAGAAGAGTAAGATTTTGTCACGTAGGAAGAGCTCAATAAATGGATTCTTCTTGATCTCTATGTTCAGTCAAATGGACTATTTGAGTTAAGAAGAATCCTTTGTACATATGTTCTTTTCTTTTATGTTTGTGTGTGTGATGGAGCTAGCTCAAAATTCAAGCAAGGCCTAGGTGAGCAAGGCATGTCTTGGTTAGGAAACTTGCAGGGAGAGAGAAGAAGTAAGAGGAGAGTGCATGATTGATTTTTATTAGTCATGAGAAGTGGCAGTTTGATATTCTTTTTAGTGGGTAGGAAGTCTTGAGAAGGGGAAGAGATTAGTTCCTCGAGTACTAGGGTAGCACTCAGGGGAAGAGATTTCACAATGAAATACCAAAATATGTATGTTGCCATAAACAACAACACTTCCTCATCTATCTAGCCATAGTGCCAATAATCTCCCCCTTTGGCATTGATGGAAACATTTGGGAAAATTGGCTAAGTCCCAAAATGATGTCAGACAAAGAAACAACAATAAAAAATTAAATTATTCATGTCTTGATGGGTCACTACATTCCTTATCACTCCTCTACATGATTTACTATATACATAGCTAAGCTCCCTCTTACACACACATAATATATATACAATTTTCCATTATATTTACATCTTCTCTCCCTTTGACATTAATGAAAAAGGTGTTAATATATGTAGAAAACAAAATTATCTTATTATTCTTTGTTCAACTTGAAAATCTAGATATATAATATGCAAAACCAAATCTTATCTTTTCAAGGTCCTTCCTCCAATTTTCTTTGACTGTATCTGATATACTGATAAGTGCACATAATGTATATGATGCAATTTCAATTGCTCTCAAGTCTGAATGGTGACTTTTTCATAGGATGCCTTAGCTACAAGACACTCCTCCAATTGCCTTTGCAAAATACTAACTTGAGGAGATACATATTCTCTCAAGATAGATAATCTCTTTATCATCTTCTTCTTTTTAGATTTAATGCCTCTAATAGCATCATGGACTTTCTCAATTTCTACTTCAATGTCCTCAACGCTTACATCTAGTTGCTATAATCTAATAGTGAGTGTTTGAAGCTCACTCATTCTACCTTTGATCTAGTTATCAAATTTTGATAGGTGATTGTATGACATTGCGCATTTTCCATACAATTTATTTCCTTCATCTACGCTCTTTCTTAGCTCTTTAATGAGAACATTCAAATTTTGCAAGTCATTTCTGACATTTGTGCATACTAATGCATGTTGCTTAGTTTGAGCTTGCATTGAAGCAATATTAGACAAAGTGGTAAAATCTGCATCAAAAAATCTTATCATTTCCTTAGCCTTCTTTTGAATTTCACGTTCTGCAATAGTGGTCTGTATTGTAATTTGCATTCTGTTCAGAACTTTTACCAAAGTTCTTTTGAAAGTCTTAATAGATTTGTTCTTCTCCAAAAAATTCTCAAAGAAGTCATCTAACTCTTCTGGTCATCATCATCATCTAATACTATTGGTAATGTAGTCACTACAGTTGCTGGAGAGGGTGTAACTACTTGTGCAAAAGCAATTATAGGTGCAACATAAGGTATGTTAGTCTCATGCTGAAAGACCAACTTTCCAAATTATATCTCTACATGTCTCAGATTGGGCCAAGAACAACATTACAACCTTACATTTCTACTATAGTTTAGTAACTTTTTTTTTCTCCTTTTTTTTCTTTCTTCTTCCTTTCTCTTGTTTTCTTCCTTTCTTTTCTTTCTCATCATTCTCTTCATCAGAGCTGGAGTAGGCAATAATATTGCCAACAATGTTGGTCCCATATTCTGCAAAATGATTTCTTTATCATCTACTATTATGTGAGTACTATCCACTTGCATGGATTTAGTCCCAATAACTATGTGTGTAGGTCAATCAATTCTTTGAGTTTCCTCACCCTCTTCTTCAACATTAGTAGGTGTACTAGCCTCAACATACATTGGGCTTGCTTTCTCTGACTATGTACTCTCCTTAGTGGCTTTTGGCATAGAATTCATATAACTGACTATGGCTCCCTCAGTTTCCTTGCTTATCTCTTCATAATTTCCTCCCATAAGAAGAATTTCTCTTCTCTTGTTCTTCAACAAAGGCTCAATACCTTTCAAAAATATTTTTGTATCCTCATTAGTGCTAACATCACACAATTTCTTATTTATATTTTCTCTCAATTTTGTATCTTCCTCTACTACTCTTCTCTTCCTATTTAGTAATCTATTGTACAAGTCTTCAGGAATTTTATTCTGAATACTATCAAATATTTTATTTCTCAAAATCATGTTCCTCACTATAGCATTTTCTAATTTCCTTCTATCCATGTTACTATACAAATTATAATATTTATTTAACTAAATAAAATTATCATTCTCAATAATCTGCATATTCAAATTTTCAACCTTAGGCTTCCAGGATTTCTTACCAGATGGTGTTCTTCCTTCACTAGCTACCTGTCCTACTACTTTCTCCTCAGGCTCTTCCTCAAACTCATTAGACTCACTAATCTGCAATGTTTTCCTTCTCTTACCTAGACCATTGACAGTTTTCTTGGTCCTTTTTGTAGGGGATGGTGTAGGTTCTTGCTTTACCTTCACCAATATTTTAGATTTCCTCTACACAGATGCTATAAATACCACATCTTCACCATATTTCTTCTTTTAACCAGACTACTCCTTGATAGGTTTCACTTGTGCAACTCTGACATAGGGTGTTGTAGGTATCTATGAAGTAGATCTTTCTACTGTCACTCCCTTTGAAGGTACTACAATGGAAATAGGTGTTGGAAATATAGGATAGGCTAGGTTACTAAGAGGGGAGGGGTGAATCAGGAACCAATAAAACTTAATCTTATTACACCAAATAATCCTTCATTTATATACTGATCTGATTGCATGCATGAAAGATTGAATGTAATAAAACATTCATAACATATTGACACAAGATATAGTGACCTAGAAACCTTCCAAATAGAAAGTAAAACTAGGGTGGGGATGATACCCACAAGCTTTACTACCGCAGTATAAATTTTGCTTGTTAAGGCTTATAATTGATCACTTCTGATGATCTACCCTATTAGGAGCAATAAGAACTGTAAGATCCACCTTGTTATAGGATTTACAAAACATACAATAAAGTATGCACTTAGTAAAGAGATTTGCAAAAGACTGTTAAGTCTACCTTGTGAAAGGATTTAACTATTCTACATGTTAGGATGAACCAGTAGCTGATCTCTTATCTGCAATTCTGATTTGTTGGTTGAGATTCCTTTGAAGTGTAACAATCACCTTGCTATGATAGATAAATCTTTGTTGCTCCTTATACTGTTTGTAGCTTTATCAATTTGCACTTCTGCTCTTATTATGTCTCACATGTATATCTATCCTTTGGATGTGATACAATATATTTCATATATACCAATCCAAATTACAATTTTTCAAAGTTGGCTAAAATACAAGTTCCACCAAAATACACAAAATCAGCTCAACTGCTGGCACTTGGGTTTTGAAGACAAACTCAGTGAGGTTTTGATACTTGACAACCATTATCGATACTTGACATCATCATGCAATTGGTAGACATTGAAGCTTGGTTCATACTAATCACTTCCAAGTAGTCTAAACTTGATCAATAGTAGTGACTCAATGAACACTATAAAACTTGACATAGAAATTGAATCACTTGGTTGACACTGCATGGCTTAGTGAACACTAACACTATGAGCTCAATAGATACTAGAGACCATAGTTGATATTGTGCAACTCAGTTAATACTAAGAAGCTCGATTTTCACTATTACTTATCAACTCAGTATACTACTCGGTGTGAACTAAATACTGATTCTAGAACTTGGTAGCAACTGTAGAACTTGGTGGAGCCTAGATTACTCAGTTAACACCATAGACTGCAAGATAAGCTCAATGTTTGCTAACCATTTGACTAAGTGTGAGTCACTAATAAAAAAAATTTGACCATAATGTCAACAATCTCCCCATTTGGCATTAGTGACAAAAAATCACTTATCAATCAAAACTGAATTCTCAAAATTTCAAGTCCAAAACATTCTTTAGTCTCCATCCCGTGTCTTCAACTTGTTAACATACTCTATTTTTGAAATTTTTCAAAATTGCTTTTGTAAGGAATATTATGCTGCTCCCCCCATACATATACACACATATTGTGCTTTTCTCAATATATACATATATCATTTATCTCATCTTCTCCCCTTAATATATCACATCTTCTCCCCCTTTTTGACATAAATGCTAAAGGTGTATGCTACATGGTGATGCCAAAATGTGACAAGAAGTCAGAATGTACCTTCAAAATCAATGCCATTGTCTTGTCCCAATTTTCATGTAACACCTTGCTAAGTGCAATATGTACTTCTACTAATAACTCCATCATATAATCAGCTATGGAGAAGTTATTGTCATGGATAAGAGTTTTGGCATGTGTAATGTGTTTCTACAATGCATCCATGTTTGGTAGAATCATGCCTTGGATGTCTAAAAGTGTGGCCTTGATCCTGGCTTCTTCCCTTAATAATTCTACTTTCATATTAGTCAAAAATTTGATCTTTAAGTAGTGAGCAAAACTATAGCTCGGGTCAAGTGACAACTGGTGTGCACTTGCCTTCAAATCTTCATCTATCTTAAATAGTTTATCTTTGATTCCCTGGGTGAAGATAGATGTATCACATAACATTCTACATAATGAAGTAACATTATTTGTAGAGGTTTCTAATGAGCTAAGAGTAGTAGACAATTCTACTTGATTTATTGCAATTTTTAGTGCCACTTGCTCCAATGCTTTGTTCTCAAATTTCCTCTTTGCTCTCTGTAGCAACTTTTCTTGTCCATTAAAATCTTCATTCAATTTATAGACAACTTTTACTAACTAAACCAAAATAGGTTGTGTACTATCAATCTCAGTGCTTAGTGCATCTACAAGTATGTTCTTCACATCTTCAAGCACTTGATTTTCTTTGCTTTTCTCTTCTCTAAGCTTTTGTTTCTTAGCTTTCTTTTACAATAGTTCATCTATGATGTTCATTTGATTAGGATTCAAAGTAGAAATATCCCAATTTGGGATAATTATATCCTCGTCAAGATCAATGTCTTCTTCTTTACCCTTATCCTTACTTGAAACTTTAGTACTTGGTTGAGGCTTTCTCTCAACTATCTCTGTACTTACTATTTGTACACTTGGAGTTGTAAAAATATTAGAAATAGAAGGGCTAGCAAAAAAAGTAGATATTGCATTGATAGTAGAAATACCTAGTTGTTATGTTGCCAAATCTAATGATGGAGGAAGCACTAGCTACTCAGTAGATGAAGTGTTGATCACTTAAGTCAATATGGTACTCAACTGAATAGGTGCAAAGATTAGTTGGGGGCATGGTGTTGTAGTGGTTTCCACAACCAACTCGACAGAAGCTTTCTCTAAGCTTGTTGGTATTAAAGCTTTGCTCAGAGAGAGAGAAAATGAGGCCATCACTGCTACTGTAATCTTCTTTGGGTTGGTTTCCCCAATACTCTGAATCTCAGGGAGATTCTCCCTATAGCTTCCTATTCTTGCTCCTCATCATCTAGATTTACATCATCTATTTCTATATCTTCTTCATCATTATTGTCATTTTCTTCCTTATCATCTTCATCATCTATGTCACTAACATGAACAACAAACTCACCCGATTGATGAAGTTTTGTAGATATTCTTCCATGTAGTTGTAGTTGTCTTCACCACACGTTCAATGTCATCACCACACGTTCAATGTCATTAACCAATATCATACATGTGTTGAATTTCACAGTGAGTTTTTCTTCATTTTTCTTCATGGATTCTTTCACTTCTTTATCACTAATATTTGACATGAGCTGCATCAAAGTCTGCTCAAATATATCTTTCACAATCTTCTCAGCATTTTCCCATCTTGGCTTGATTCTTTGCATAAGCTCATTGGGAATTTTTTGTGCAAGTTGATCAGGTGAGTACTTCCATTTACCTAGTTTTGACATTATCATGTCTTCAACTTGCTTCTTCTCATCTACATTCTTGGTCTCATAGCTGAGAGATTTGAAGTTTGTCATGCCATCTCATTCATTAATTTCCTTGAATTTTTCCTAAAATGTAGGTGGAGGTCTTTTGAAAATAATTTCCTTGGCATCTTCCTCACCTAATTTCAATTTCTTTCTTGATTTGGATGCTCTTCTTGTGAATACTATAGTAGATGACTTGGTGGGTTTGGTTATGATAACCTTACCCTTCATTTTGATTGGCTCTTCTTCTTCTTTAGATTTTATTTCTTCTACTTCATCTTCTTTTCCTTCTGTCAACAGGAGAGTAGAAATTGCTTACCTTAGTTTTGCTATCCTCTTCTTTCCTTTAGTCACAACTTGAGGAAGCTTAATTTCAAGTTTTATTCTATCTTTGGCTTCATCAAAAGTACCAAGATATGTGGCCTTGAGATCCACAAGTTCATTTAAAAGTGCCTCAATGACATCCTTGGTGTCACCAATGTTAACCTCATAGCTTAGAGGCTTAACCCACACTACTCTAGGTTTGACTGCTTGAATGTACATTTTGTCATAGTCTACCATAAAATAAACATCATCCTTGTAATCTTCTATAAGTTTCTTTGGAATTCTATATCTTCTATTCATCTTTTCCTTGAATGAATCAAAGTAATTGTCCATGACACTGACAAAGTTTTCACCCATCTCTGCTATATATTAATTAATCTGATATAGTATAGGTACATCTTTTCTCCATATGATTGAACCTTTTGAAGGGAAAAACTTTTCCAAAAAGAAGAATAAACAAGTTAAGAGTGAACAAAACTTATACAGGTTGTTCTTTGAAGTCTTGATGCTTTCCATGTTCTTGTTGAATTGATTCAACATTAGCTCAGTAAGGTCAAAGGACATGTTGTTCTTCACTACCTTCAGAGCCAAATCAATTGCCTCACATGACACGCTGTTGAGATGACTGGAGCTATAGATCTTATGAGCTATCACATGAATTCCAAATTTTAGCTCCATGTCAATCACATTGCTGATCTTCATACCTCTTCCATCCCACTCGGCAATAGTTTTGCTTTCTAGTTCTACCTAACTTAGAGTTTTGGTAGTTTTTGCTTTGTTCAACATTGGGATCCCTTTGATTTGATGAATCATTTTGTTTGTTATATGAATAGGCTACTCCATCCATAGCTACCTATTGCATGCATGACTAAGAATAAACCTTATCCATTTTATTTGAAAGTATCGGGGCATATGCAAAAAGTGTGTTAAACCCTTGGTCTCCAAATGTTGATGCTTGAGTTTCAATGCACCATTCACACATAAATTTTTCAAATTCTCATCCATTTCTAGGGTTCCAATATCTTGTATCAAACAAAAAAAATGTGAACAAATATCATTAACAAGTAATACCTTTGGTGGAATCTGTGAGTGAGCTCTAGTTGGATCAAGTGCTTCTATAATTGTCAAACTTATCTTGAAGTCTGGTGCATTCCAACTAATTCCTTGAATCAACATCTCAGATCATTTCCTATTTTTGCTGCTAGAAGATGCCATGCTTTGTAGGTTTTATGAAAACACAAAAATCTTCAACAAAAAACACATAGATCACTTAGAAGCACATAAATTGCCCTTTGTAAATAGCACTTAAAAAATTCACGGTGATAAATGAATTTTATTTCCTTGCTTTTAACAAATTTTCACTTTTCAATCACTATAAATGCTTGGTATGATTGCTCATTCGACGACAAACTATCTTCTACTCAGTTCAACCTTAGTGCTCAGTAGAGTCATTTATAGCTCAGTGTCCACACAATGTTTTAGTGTATCTCGACCTTGCTCGACAGGGTCTTACAACCTAACTTAGCTTAGTAAGGTCTTGATTTTCCTTAGTTACTCAGTGATTCCCTTGCATCTTGAATGCTGATACGGATCTTTCCTTCTAGCTGGCTAGAACTGATGTATGATGTCTGCTTCAGAGTCTTAGTTCTAGTCATCCTTGTGGGAGATCAAGTTGAAATACTTGAGTCACCCAATTCTTGACTGACATGTTCTTCATGGCTTGGACTTGCATTCTTAGAAGATTTTGGAATCCATTGCTGCCTCATCTGCTTTCTGATATTGTCAGCTTTGGCTTTCTTTTCATCTTCTATCCTTCTAGTGTACATACAATTCTTTGCATGATGTCCAAGTTTTGTACAAATAAAACATCTTCTAGTGGTGTCTCTTGTCCTCATGTGATGTTTCACACAATTTTCTCCAATGTACTTGAATTCTCCACAGTAGTGGCATCTACACCATGTGTTGTAATCCCATCCAAATATTGCTTTCACAATTTGCTCTGCTAGGTTCAATATCTTGGTTATGCATTTAGAAGATTTGTGTCCATGCTTCTTGTATTTGTGACATTTACCTTCAAATTTAGGTTTCACTTTGCATTCATCAGCTCTATGACCATGCTTATTGCAATTGTAACACTTTCAATTGAATTTTGCTTTACCATTACTCCAACATTTTTTTGATGTGTGACCTAACTTACCTCAATGATTGCAAGTAGGCCTTTGATTCTTTTGAACTCCTTGCTTGGATGATTCACCTTCTTCTGTGTATCCTATTCCTACTTTTCCTTTCTAGATGTACTAATTTTTCTCATTCAACTGATTCATGTCTGCTTGAGATTTCATCATCCTCTCATTGGTTTGATTTTCAATGTTTAGATCATTTTTCAATCTTTCATTCTCTAATCTTAGATTCATGATTTGTTCAATTGTATTAGTAAGCTAATCAATGAAGTCTGTCTATTAAAGGGATAGATGTTGAATTTCATTGTTCTTTCCTTCTATCTCTTCTTTGGCTTTGTCTTTTTTCTCCATGACTTCACATAATCATACTAACTAAATTTCTTGTTCTCTATTTAGCTTTCTAACTTCTTCTTGTAGGTTGCAATTCTTTTCCAATAGGTCTTTGATTGCCTCATTAGCTCCATTTGAATTTCTTTATGGATAGATATCTTCAATTCTCTTCAGTGTGGAGTTTGTCATTCATTTGTACTGTAACATCTTTTCTTCTTTGTATGATCTTTTCTTCATTCATTTGTACACTGGTGACTCGGTGAACACTACAAAACTCGACATATAAACTGAATCAATTGGTTGACAGTACATGGCTTGGTCAACACTAACGCTATGAGCTCAATAGATATTAGAGACCATGCTTGATACTGTGCAACTTGGTTAATACTAAGAAGCTCATTTTGCACTGTTACTTATCAACTCAGTAGATACTGTTCAGTGTGAACTGAATACTGATCTGGAACTCGGTAGCAACTGTAGAAATTGGTGGAGCCTAGACTACTCGATTAACACTATAGATTGCAAGACAAGCTCAGTGTCTACTAACCATTTGACTATGTGTGAGTCACTAATAAATAAACTTTGACCATAATGTCAACAATATGTGTAGCTACTAATACCTCAGATTGCCCACTGGCCTTCATTTTGAAAGCTATACATTTGATCTCATTAAATTCCTATCTTGTAATACTTGATTCCTTGAGAATAGAATACTTGATTCCTTGAGAATAGATTCTATCCTCTTATCAAAATTCTTCTTTATTTTCTTTTTGTGAAGTTCAAAGTAAAATTCCTTCATCTTTTCTTCATAAGTTCCCCATCTAGGGCATTTAGTATCCCTTTCAGATTGAAGCATGATTTTGGCATAACCTTCAATTTTTATGACAACCCATAGGTTCTATGAATTTAACTCTTGGTTCCACTATCTCCATACAAGTTGTCTCAATTTCTATCATAAAACACATTTCATCCTTGTACTTTTTTGCCATAGTAGGAGGGATTCTGTATCTCTGTTTCATTTCCAACTGAAAATTCTTCATCATTTTGTCTATGTCTCTATCTCTGACATCTTCAAGTCTAGCCCTGTAACATTGAGTAATCATTTTCATGGCGCACTCATTACTATTCCAACTTTTCATTCTAGTAAATTACTTGGTAGCATGGAAAAACAAATGGGTCAATAAAGATTCAAATCTAAAAATTGCATTCTTAGATTTCTTCAACTTTGCAATGTTGTCCAACAATTGCACTCTAACAATCTCACACATGTTCACCTTTTTCTTTTCAACAACCATCACATATGTTGCATGTAAAAATCTTATTGGCACATAAACTGTGATTAAGATTGTATCCAATAATCTTACTCAACACTTTAAATCTAGTATTTTCAATTAGGTTAACCTTCATATTTCTACCATCAAATTTGTTTTAACAATATTCCCAACCTTTCTGTCATTTACGAGATTACAACCCTCATTTTTTAGTCATGTGACCTTGTGAATTAGATCATTGTCAATCAGAATAGGTATATAACTTACCCAAAACATATCTTCATGTACTCTTCTTAAGGTAATCCTACTCCATTCATGATTATTGAATTTTTCATAAAACATATATTTGATCATATTCAACTCATTCAAGTATGGGTACTCAAATTTCAAGGTTAGGTTTCCATTACACATAATACCTAAATCCTTATGAATGCCTTCATCTCCAATACTCTCAAATTTATAGTGAATGTAGCTTCTAATACCTTCTGTCTGAAGTACATTAGGCAAGATTGTGAGAATGCTCCCAAGGATCATCAATTAAAGAAACACATAGGTGCTTCTTAAACTTATACCTTGGCCTCTCATTAACATCACATACAGACTAGCTTTCAATTATGTTAATTGACTATGGTAAAAATTCCAACTAAAAGCTTTGTAAAATACCTTGATTATAGTGTATTAGGGCTTCTTTAACTTCATACTTCAGACACTTTAGTTTGCTTCTTAATTCACTGTCAAATCTCTCACAAATTCTCTCAAATTATTTACACAAATAAATGGTACTAAAAATCTTGCTTGCAATCCTTAAATCATTTAAAATTTAACTTTGCACTAAATTTCTATCTACTTCATCTTCAAAAGTTGTTCTTGATTACCAGTAAGATTGCTTTCTTTTGTACATCTTATTGTGATCATAATAATGCACACACACTTGACCATAGCTTCCTTACTATGTCCTCTACCTTCTACTATTTGTACAACTTCTAATTCATTATCTAACATTAGTTGTGATCAATTGACACTCTACTTCTACTGGAAATGCTTAATTCAAATAGGATGAGTCACAAACAATTGCTGACTTCAATCCTCCATCAGGTGCATCAAAATACTTCTCTTCTAAAATTGTATAATAACTTTTTAGATTTTTAACTTAAAAAAAAAATTCATTGAATTCATCAACATGCTCTTTCATACTTCCTTCTGATTGTTATCATTGCCATTATCATTCCTTCTGTCATTTCTATCATTGTTCCTTCTGTAATTAGGAATCTTGTTGAAATTTCTTCTATCCATTCTACAAAAACTTGCTGCATGTCCATTCTCACTATCAGGTGCTCTAAAATTCCTTGCAATATGTCCATGGTTATTAAGTTTGTAACATAGAATCTAGTTCCTTCCTCCATTACATCTTTCACCATCATTGTATCTACTTTATTATCTCCCTTTTCATTATCTATAGGGTTGGTATTCCTAAACATTCTACTATTTCCATTACTACTATCAACCTTAGGTTTCTTACAATCTAATGTTTTATGACCATAACCATGACAATTATAGCAATAGAAATTAGTGATAGGTTTAAAGGATTTACCTATACAATCTCTCTTCATATGACCAACTTCATTGCATATAAATTATGTACCTCTAAACTCATGTCTAATTTCCTTAGGTGACTGTTCTATTTGCTTAGGTTCATCATATTTCTTAGACAAGTAAACTTGCTCAATTTCTTTAGATACTCCTATGGATATGCTTGATTCTATCCTACTCTGATGAGTTTTGTTAGGCTTAGGGATCTCAACAACTAGATTTGGTTCTTTCCTAACTTTAGTTTTCTTTGCTGACTTTTCTCCAACAAGATATCCAAGGTGTGTCTTATCATAAGAAGATCTTTGGTAAAATAGTTGTTCATCAATTTTCTCACTACTGGAATAAAGCTTCTTTAATTGATTTTTAGCTTGTGTCGATTCTCCTTTCATAATAGTATTGTACTTTTCTAATTTTGCACACTCTATCATAATATAATCTAGTTCAGATGTTACTTGAGACAAATGGGATCTTAGGTCTGCATTCTCAAATTTTAGATCTAGTTCAATCTTACACTCATCCTTATTCAAACTCAAGTTCAACAATTTTCAACTTTGAGATTTTTCTCACTTTATTTCTTGAGGGTTCCTACTTTATCATTGTCACTAATATGATCTTTTAATTCCTTCCTAGATTTTAGATCATAAATCTTGTCTTTTAGTTTGCCAATGTAAACTTTTACATCTTCATACCTATCTTTCATGTTATCTCTTTCTTTAGTAAGAAGATCAATTTTCTCAAGAGCTTCTTCAAGATTTCTCTTTAACTATTCCATATCCATAGGGATCTTACTCAAGATATTAAGCCTTTTCTGAGTAATTGCGCTCTAATACCAATTATTAGAAATAGGTATTATTGAGAGGGGGGGGGGGGGGGAGCGGTGGGGGGTGAATCAATATTCTACAAACTTTTGCCACAAATGGATATTGTTAATTACTTTATAACTTGCATATGAAAGTAAACCAACAATGTTGAACAGTAAATAAAACCATACACATAGAGAACTCATAACACCATTATTTGTTAACTAGGGAAATCTTGGCTAAGGGAAAACCTCAGTAGGGATGTCACCCACAAGAGGATCCACTAAACAAAAGAATCATGTTAAGGATATTGACCCTATTAGGAGTCTATCAAGTACATATAGTGTCTTGAGTCCTTATTAGAGGACTAGGACCTGTTAAAAGCCTCAACCCTATTAGGAGTTTCTTCAACCTTGTTAGGAGTTGGAAGTACAAATATAATGTATGCAAGAAGATCCTGCTATGCTAACATGCAATCTACAAATGAGTTACTTCACAAGAATAGATATATATACGATGTTGTCTCAGTGCTGCACTTTGTGAATCTTCTAATCATACACTAGATTTCACATCATACAAAGCTCACATATCATATAAACTTCCTTCACAATAGTTCACATTGCATATTCACTTCATTAACTATGCAAGATATGATCTTTATTTATACCTTGAAAATTATCAAGACTTTTGATTAGTCGACCTTAAAGCTTCTACACACTTGTCTAATTAAAAAAATGAGTCGAGGTTAACATCTAGGATGTCGGCCAATCATGGATAAGTACATATTTTTTTACCAAAATAATTCCTTAAGCTATATAATCAATTTTACTGTCATGCTCTATTTTGTTATGTTAATTACCTATACTAGTAATTCCTCTGTAATTGTCATTGTACTATCCATACAAATTTGTGCACTGACATACATCATCATGACTCTATCATCTATCAGTCCTTAACTGCACATGAGCTAACTCAAACTTTGTCATCCGAACATAACGAATCTCTCTCTCTATGCTTTTACAAACTATCCAATACTTAGACAATTTTATGCCTCTGATTTTACAATGAAATACTAAAATATGTATGTTGCCATAAATGAAAACACTTCCTCATCTATCTAGCCATATTGCCAACACAAAGATCTAAACAAATCTTGTCCAAAAGATAATTTTCCTTTACCAAACTTTGATACTATTGTAAATATCACTACCAGGCATGAAATTTTATCTTTAATGGATGGTTTTTATAGTTATCACCAAATCAAAATTACACCAGAAGATCAAGAGAAAATTGCATTCACGTATCCGTGGGGTACTTATTGTTGGAATGTCATGCCTTTCGGTCTAAAAAATGTAGGTGATACATATTATAGTGTAATGACTACAATTTTTCATGACATGATGCATACCCTTATGGAAGACTATGTTGATGATATCCTAGGAAAATTAAAAATCAGGCAAGATCATTTACAAATATTGGACAAGATATTCACCATAATGGAAAAGTATAATGTTAGATTGAATCCCAAGAAATGTGCATTCAGTGTGACATCTAGAAATTTTTTGGGATATATAGTTTCTACAAAAGGAATAGAAGTGGATCCTGATAAAGTCAAGGCAATTGTGGAAATGACACCCTTGAAGAACATAAGTCAATTAAGATCATTACAGGGAAGATTGCAATCCATTAGGAGATTTGTCTCAAAATTGGTTGATAGAAGTCACCCTTTTATGCATCTTCTACAAAAGGCTATTCCATTTCACTGGGATGCTACATGTGAAGAAGATTTTGACAAGATCAAATAGTATTTGACAAACTCACCAACTTTGATGTCACCTATACATGGAATACCACTCTTGTTATACATATTAGTGACTGGAAATTCTTTGGGAGCCTTATTGGCACAACAAGACCATGAAGGAAAAAAAAAGCATATCTATTATATCACTTTCACTCTAGTGGGATAGGAGTTTAACTATTTATTAATTGAAAGATCATGTTTGTCAATGGTCTTTGCATCCCAAAAGTTAAGATACTATATGTTATGCCACAGAGTCACAATAATTGCAAAAATAGATCCATTGAAGTATTTGCTTAATAAATAGAAAATTGGGTTATGGTACTAAGTGAATTTGACATTGAGTACAAAAAGCCATAAAGGGACAAGTAATAAAAGATCAATTAGCAGATGCTCCATTATCAATAGAACAACCAATACATGGTGAACTTCTAGATGCTGAAATCATGCAAATATCAACACAGTCCTGGAAATTATATTTTGATGGTTCATTTACACAAAAATGGCTGGCGGGTAGGGGTATTATTAATAACACCACAAGGATGTACCATACCCAAGTCTTATAATTTATTATTCCATTGTACCAATAACATGGCAAAACATGAAGCATTACTTATGGGACTCAAATTGACGATACAATGGAAAGTGACAAAGTTGCAGGTCTTCAAAGACTCTCAATTGATGATTAATCAAGTTAACAATGAATATCAAACCAAGGATGATAAATTGTCACCATACAAGCTGATGGAAGATGAATTCAAATAGTATTTCACAATGATCACATTTGAGTAGATTCCTCAACAAGATAACAAAGTTGCAGATGCCATGGTAATAATTGCTTCCTTGCTCGATATGGAAAACATACAAGCTTGTTTTGAGTTCTTATTGGAATCCTTATCTTATCCTTCTTATGATGATCCTAACTCATCAATTGTATGTCATATGGTGAGTCAAGATTCCCCAATTTATGGAAAAATCTATGCCTATCTAATGGACAATATCCTACCACCTAAACTATCCCACAACCAAAAGAGAAACATCCTCCACCAAACATCATGTTACGCCCTAATTGATGATACCTTGTATCAATGAGGTCTTGATGGTACTCTCTTACATTGTTTTGAACATGATAAATCTAAAGCTACTTTATAAGAAGTACATGAGGGTATTTGTGGGTCACACTCAAGTGGTCTTTCTTTGGCTAAGAAACTTATGTGTATGGGTTATTATTGGCCTACAATGGACTTTGATTCCTTTCAATATGCCAAGAAATATAGAAAGCTCCAAATACATGGGAATCTAATTCATGCACTAGCTGAGGAACTTCATCCTTTTACAATAGTATGCCCATTTAGTCAGTGGGGATTTGACCTCGTTGGGGAAATTCATCCATCTTCATCCAATGGCCATAGATTCATCATTACAACAACCAGATATTTTTACAAATGTGTTGAAGCAATTCCACTCATAACCACCATAGGAAAATAAGTCTCCATGATCATCCTTAACTATATCATCTATTGATATGGTATCCCAAAATCCATAATCATAGATCATGGTAAACAATTCCTAAACAAGGATATCAAAGAAATATGTGAGAAATTTCACATTACCCATCATTATTCCTCCATATATTTCCTACAAGGAAATGGTCAAGCTGAGGTGTCAAGTAAAACCATTAAAATCCTCAAAAAGACTGTTAATGATGCTAGCCATGACTGGCATGTTCAACTCAGTCCAACATTATGGGCTATCAAACATTAACTAGGGCCACTCCATATTCCCTGGTCTTTGGAAATGAAGCTATAATTCCCCTTGAGGTTGAATTACCATCTCTTAGAGTGTCATTAAGAGATCTTATTATAGATGAGGACTACAAAGTATCACACTTACAAGAATTGGAATTACTAGATGAAAAGAGACAGAAAGTGTTCGACCATTTAAAAGTGTATCAACAAAGGATGTCCCATTAGTAAAATAAAAAAAAGTGAAACCTGGAGAATTTGAAGTGGGTGACCTAGTCCTAATGGAAAATCCAAAAATTCAAGTTGATAGAGAAAAGAAAGGTAAATTTGAAGCAAATTGGAAAGGTTCTTTGTGATCACAACCGTGTTAAGATGTGGGGCATATCAATTATCAACTTCTAACGAGGAGCTATTGGATGAACCCATCAACAACATACACCTTAAGAAATTCTATGTCTAAAATCCTAGTGCAGGGGACGAAAAATGCAAAAAAAATTGAAAAACATAAAAAATACAAAAAGAAAAAATAAAAAAAGAAACAAATGGTGAAAACCTATAAACAAGTGTCATTTTTGACAAAACTAGCTCTTCTATCTATTAGGATTCCTCTGAATTCTCCATCACCTAATATATATCCTGTACCCTTCTTATCAACCCTCATCATCTATCCTATACATAACCATAATAAATTTTTGACCATGTACATATCCATAATAAACTTCCATCATAACTTATATTGGATTGGATCTTCACCTATTCCCCTCTTTTGTGTCTTTCTCCATCAATAAGTTAGTCTAATACCTAACTAGGGGCATGTCCTCTACCTAGTTTTGGAAGTGGATCTTTGACAAACTGTGTCTACAAAGAGGATAAAAAAAGGATTTGGTTTTATAATCTCTAGACAAACAAACAAAAATCACATGGTTCTTATCAATGGATTCAAATTTTTGACCCAAAAACTTGTAATGCTCAATCAAATTTACAACATCAAAAACTTTGATTCATCTAAAATCAAAACAAATCACATCAAGTAAAAACATGATCTTTGGCAAGATATTTGTGCAATCTGTAATAGTTTTTTTTATTGATTATTAGATTAAATGCAGCCATCAATTCTATTTCATTATTATCATGCTCTTATGATATTCTAGGACGTCTCACTGGTATGAGTTAATCACTCCTATTTACCATTGTCACTAGAATAGCCAGGATGAAACATGATATTTTTCTTTATTTGTTTTTTGTGGTGTGTTTTCCTATTGTATTCATTAAAACATTTATTTTGGGGTATTTCTGCCTAAGGGTCTTCATGGATAAAATTGTATCAATCATGAAGAGTCACATATATCTTTATCTCAAATACTTGTTCATATGATGAAATGGGAAAGCATTCCTTGTCTATTGATCACACAAACAAAACTCTAGTAATCTCAGTTCAACTATATTTAGATGCTTGTCAAGTTTGCAACATTAAAATCCATGTAAGGAATGTTCTAGTCATCTTGGTTTAATTATACCATGATGCTTGTGTTCTCTTACAACAATAAAGATCCCAATGATGACAAAAATTCAGGTTACCTTCTGAAGCAAGTTATTACAAGAAAATCGAGATTGTGAACTTTAGTATTGCATTTTCATATCCACATTCATTTTCCTTATTCATCCACATGCATGTCATTGTGAGTATGTGAGGTTCCTTTTATAGATTTTAAGTATTTTTCATCCCGGTGTCTTCTTTTATTTAATCAGGTCTTTTAGGGTGAGACTTTGTTATCATCCAAATTGAAGCTATTGGTACATTACTCAAAACATTTTCATTTCATATAGATTCCATCATTATGAAATTCATTTAGTGGGAATGCATTTGTCAATTCTAGGTTAAGTCATCATTATCATTTGTTGGCTGAAATATTGTTGTTTACATGATATTGAATCTGTAAGTGTAAAAGATTTTAATAGGATTTGCACCATACTTCTCTTAAGAGATTAGTGTAGGAAGCTATTTCCACACCTGAGTTTCCTTACAATTATTACACATTTTTATTACCATTTTAATTTAGAAATCCATACATGATAAAATAAAATGCATTCATAAATCACATAGCATCTATCACTAATCATTTAAAAGCATTGCATCACATATATTGCATTTCCAATATTTTCATCTCATAAAATTAAAACATCATACACATTTGAAAATCCAATTGCATCACATCATAAGAAAATAAAAAAGTATACACATAGCTACAAATAGAAACCATGTCATCACCATATCCTATCACATCCTGCATAATACAGTGTCAGTATCCATCACATGTAAATATCATAAATTCATAAATCCATATATCATAAGTGTCCAATGTCCATGCATGATAAAAATAATAATATACAATGTCTAATAGCTGATGATATATCATGATAATAACATGTCTCAAAATACAAAATCCATAAGAGTCTAACAGGTTTGTCCATGGTGTATACACAATGTCTAAGAAGCACTGCTACTTGACTCTGTCTGTCTATCCCACTGCCTCAGAATAGATGATCCAACCCCACTAGTCTTTGTCCATCCTCCGATCTCTAGTCTCAATGGTCTAGAGGCCACGCACTCATTGTCACTCTATGGCCTGGCTGATGGCCTCCCATAATAAGAGCTTTCTTGAAAGCTCCCCATCTGCTGATCCTCAAGAACAACTCTCTCATATGCCTCCCTCCAATATGTAATCTCTCATCCTACTCTCAACACCAACCTCATGCTCTTTGCATTCTAACCCAAGTCCTAAGTCCTCTCCATCTTCTCTAGTAGGGTCTTAACTCTCTCTAACCTTTGTAGGGCTTTGTCCCTCTCCCTCAAAACCTCTACTAGTTGTCCCTCTAATATCTCAATCCACTACTCTAACTATGGTACTTTCTTTGCCTGTCTCCCTACCTCTGCATAGACCTCAACAACCTACTCCATCTCCTCCTCAACATCTATACCCTGTATATATATGTCATCACCTCCCATCTCCTCATCCTAGGGCTGACCCTATACTAGATCATCCTGGCAAGGTCTCTCTGCCTACTCTCCCTCTTTGGCTACTTGGGGCACCTAGATCAGTGCCTATCCCTGGGATGGATGAGGTGGGGGAGCTGGTCTCTCTCCTATGCCTCGTAATAATCCTCCTCATGTTCAGACACACCTAACTCCTCCACCATCACATGGAGATGATATCTGAAAGATTAGATGTCTCCATAAATATTGCTCATACTCTCCTATTATCCCTAGGTCTAGTGCATCCCTCCTCATCACCCATACCTAGAATGGTATGTGCCAAAACTCATGCTTCGCTACCTCATCGGAAGCCATCGGTCCCCAATCTCTCCTCTCCTAATGTGTCTGAGAAAACTCATTCATGCCCTAGAGAATCCCTTGTTATCATCCAAATTATCACTATACTTAGCCCTCTAATTGCCTCTCCATGATGTGTGACATTTTCCTAATCAATCACCATGTCTGGAAATAATGTCCAAGCTCCATCTCATCATTTCATACCTCACAATCCAATTAAGGTCTACAAATCACCCCATCTAAGGTATCCAATGTATGCCTCCAGTGCTCTAAATGTTCCAACCTTGGCTGAGACTGAATTGATGCATATAAACGTACATAGGGCTACCCTACACCTCTGAATCTCATATGTATGCAACATCAATCTACTATATGCTCCCACACCCATACATGTAATAGTATAACACCCACTGACATTGATGCACCTCCTCAGTACACCACCTAATGTAAATAATGATGTAAGTGTTCTAATAGACACACTTCCCAAGAAAATTTGGTCCCATCCTCCAGTATCCGTTGTAATGTTCATCCCCATCCCACATGGAATCCTCTAGATCTCTTGTCAGGACTAATGAAACCTGTTATCATACCCACTATTACTACAAGTAATGGCTCATAAGCCTCAACCATAAAGTCCTAGATGCTCTCATTACAATCTAACTCTTCATCTCCAAACACATCATGACACTCCTCTAATCCTCCCTTCTTATCATATTGTACTAACTCTCCACTGATTAGGAGTCTCAGAATCCTGTATACATCCTCAAGTGTCACACTCATCTCGCCTATTGAAAGATGAAAAGTACTTGTCTTAGAGTGCCATCTCTCTACAAGAGCCATCAATAAGCCAAGGTTGGCCCTAATCATAGGCCAAAACATCACATGATATAATCTGCACGTGGCTATCAATACCCGATCACTCTCAGTCAATAATGGTTTCAAAAACTTTGTGTCAAGAATCTCTCTTAGTTAGTAATGGTTTCAAAAAAATTGTCTCTCTTAACATCGGAATATATGACATATCCTCCTACACAAATCAACCAAACAGGACATCAACTATCTTGGAAATCTTTGTTCTATATGTTTTATCAAACAACTAATCCTATTACATGTTTATCATGTGACTATCGACAAATTTATCATTTATCTTTACCTATGTGGGTTTCTATCTAATGTTGCTACAATGATGCCTATGTGGGTCACATCAGTTATCCTAAATGAACTTTCAACAAAGCCCTTTCCTATCTATTCAATCATTTTCATCATACTCTGCCTTCTACCTAGCCATCTCTACCAATAAAAAAGATGCACAAATCTATTTCACAAATGTGCCATTTCAATCCACACTGCACAATAAACACAATTGTGCATCAATCATTTACCTATGTGCCTAATCTATTGAGAATTGTGCATTTTAAACAAATGCAAAATTCCCCTAATCAATTGCATTGCATCATACCAGGGTTGCGTATTTCTATCAAATGTGCAACATCCCTAAATCTATGTGCATTATCATTTCACATACACACAAATAACACAAATGTGAACATACAAATGGCACTTTTTCAAAATTATCCTACAGTTGTGCTTAAACACCTAAGAATGCTCAAACATGCACTAAAGTTGCACATTTGTGTGCCACAACTATGCATTTGTTTGCTAAAATTAGAAAATTAATTTTTTTTTTGCCTATCCTACAATTCTACACAAAAACCTATCAAATCTATCATTCTATCACAAATTCTATCTAAACTATCAATTGAATGAGAGAGATAGAATACTTAACGACACTCCATAGTTGGTTGGTTGCTGATATCTCCAGACTCGCTCAAATCGATACTCTGCAATCAGGAATGACATCTTTGCTTCACTCGCTCTTCACCAATATCCTATCACCAAGTGTGCAAATGATGACTCATCTACCTTGTCTTTTTCCTATATATACCCATTAGACTCTTTTTGCTTGGGAGTGCTACCATACAACATCACTTTTCATCATTTCCTCTTACCCAGTCCATTTCTTTTCGTCGCTTATCGAAACATTGCTCATATTCATACCTTGATCAATCTTTCGAGGGGGCAGGGACAACAAAGTCAACCACTAGTTGTCTTTGAAACAATGTGTTGTCCACACATTATTACAAAGTGCAGAAAAATGTATACACTTAAAAATCATCAAGTCAATTATTTAAATATTTAAATATTTAATTAATAAAACCTCTTCTATTAACTTTAATAAATTATTTAATTTATTAAGTTAACTCACTTTTTCCTTAATAAATTAAATATTATATATTTAATTAATAATTTCTCCTTTATTGACATTACTAAATTATTCAATTTATTAAGTTAATACACTTGCTAATAATTAATTAAATATTTCTATATTTAATTAATGCTACTCATCTATTTTTTTTAAAGAGGGGTAAATGGTTGAACCTAGAGCTATGAACCAGTGAGGCCACAAACGGGGGACCTCATCCCCATTAGATTTGAACCTTGATGGCAAGGATAACAACTTAACAACTTAACCATCACAACAGGTCATTATTAGCATATTATTCATCTATTAATATTAATAAATTATTTAATTTATTACAATAATTCACCTAAGCCAATTACATTATCCTAAGTCTCTCAAATAATTTTATTAAGTAATTTACTTAAATTACTTAATTATCTACTCACCCAAGTCACTGAGTCTTTCAATCCACCTAAGCATTCCAAGTCATGTGCCACCTCATAGTTGTACCAATAATTGATTATAATTAATTATTAAAAATCTGATTTATCCTCACCCATGTGTCCTATTTTATGGGACTAAAAGAGGAGACGTGGCCTTGATTAACTCAACCTTCGAGACATGTCTCTAGGAGTCTAAGTTCTCTTCCTCTTTCGCTTCCTCTACTAACTTGGAGTAAGTCAATCCACTTCATGTAGTCAACAAAGGCTCATGAGACACTTGTCCTTGGAGTCTTCTCTAGAGCTAGAGTCCTCTAAAAAGGTCTTGATGAGATGAGTGCCAAGTGTCTTTCCTTTTCCTAACTTTCCTCTCATAACTCAACTAAATCCTTGATTTCCTCCATCTCTTCAATCAAATCAATCTCATCTGTCCATGTGTCCTTAATTATCTCTCCATCGTCAAATGTTTCCACCTAGGCTAGGGTCTATCCAAAGTCTATAAAAGGAACCTCTTTCTCCTCATTTCATCATCTAGATCCATACTCAATTGTAGCATTTCAAATTAGCATTAGAAGCATTCTCAAGAAATCTATCATTCATTTTTCATAATTCATTTGCATTATCATCCATCTTTATCATTTAGTTATTCTAGGATCATTCCATTTGATCTTGCACTAAAGTTCATAAATCTCCAACATCTTGAAGCAATCTTGTAGAAAGGAGCTGATCAAAATCTAAGGGTTCACATGTCAAGAAGACTCAAGACTAGGAGGACAATGGAGGCACATTGCATATGGTAAGGAAAGATACATATTTTAATTTGATTTTCAATCCTTCATTATGTGTGCATTTATTAGCTTAGATTTTGATATTCAGGCATTGACACATAAGTTTGCATACACTATTCTTCTATAGTGTGACATTATTCTATAATATTTCTTGCTAATATGGATGTTTTGAGCATAAATTTTGGTTGTTGCCTACATCTTTCAGATCACATGAAATATTATGGCTTAATCTTATCATAGTCTTTCTTTCTTCTCTCACACTTGGGGGGCAAGGCCATTTTTTGTATACTCTTTTTCTTTATTTCTAAGGATTGACTTTCCTTAGTACATGAGCATTTTATTATTATGCAAAATTATTTTCTTATAAGGAAATGTGTCTTGATCACGACTCTCTCTTCTATACAAGAGGTGCACATCCTTGATCATAAGCTCTTCTTTGTTTGCAAAACTATGCTCATTATAAACATCTTATCTTCCTATGCACTCTAAAGCTTCTCATCTTTCTGCTAAGGATCCCTATTTTCACCTACATAGGGGTTTAAAATAGATGCATCTTTGTTTGTCTTGGAAGTTGTACATTTTTTCATGACACTCCTCTTGAAGGCATATATCTTGTACATAAGATCTCTTCCCTTCAAGGGTCTCTTCTCATTTGTGACATATCCTTTCATAATTTATCTATTTCCCGAGCTCATAAGAGTTCATGCTCTTTGCTAAGTTTATTGTAGACATTGTTGATAAAGGACATCTCCTTGTTGAAAGAAGTAGTTATGCTCAATTTTTTTCCCCTTATGATGCCTATGACTATTTAGTCATCCTACGGACAGGGGTTTATATACACCTTGTTTGTACATAGTTTCCATGAAGCACAAACACATATTTTGAGTATGATTTAGAGCGCGTTAGCCTTGTTCAATAGGTATGATTTCTAGGTCACCCTCGAATCTATGCATTCTAGATTCATGTCTCTTTGGAACACACAAGCACATATGCTAAAAATCATACATATGGGTAACATGTGTACATTTTCTAAATCCTCTATGCTTATAAGTTAACTTCTTCATCCTGAGGACACACATATTTTTTAATTTTTGTTAGAATAATTAGATATTTTCTAATTAACTCTATTCTACTTAAGCTAAAATTTAGACATCTAATAATTAATTCTTTTATTAAATATTAGAATGCAAACTAGGCTTTACCTTTGAGGGTTTTGATTTTCTTTAATAAGGATTTATCTCTCTTTGTAATATTCATTCATTCAATACAATTTTTAATTCTTTTTTGCACATTAAGAATGTCTCATCTTTTGTCGATCTAGGAATTCTAGCCTCCATAGCTTTTGCTTCTCTCTTTTTGTGATAGGTGTTTGTATGCAGGTGATTCTTAGGAGATGTGGGGTTGTTCTTTATTCCTCATCTTTTGTGGATCTAGGAATTCCAGCCTCCATAACTTTTGATTCTCTCTTTTTGTGACAAGTTTTTGTATGCAAGTGATTCATGGGTGTTGTGGGGTTGATTCCTTCACTAGTTCTTTTGGCCCACTTTTCTAGATTCCTATCACCTCACACTTGTCTAAATTATGGGGGGTTCTTCTATTTTTTTTTTATGCTTCCTTGGTTCAATGGAGTGAGCTATGCATTTAGTATATATTTATATGCACTAGGTGGATTCAGTGGCTGGGTACCTATGCATTTCAGTGAGATGGATCATTTACCATATAAACACTCTTCTATTTGTTCCTACTTTGGTTGCTACCTTCCATGTTCGATGGATCATCTCTTTAGACGTTGGTGTTTTATGCCATTTGTATCTTCAATTTTAGTTGTATTCCTTTGTGTGCTTCTTGATTCGAGTAGTGTCTTATGAGAGCACTCATGTAGATCATAATCTTCTTTGCTTGGTCAAGTTCTATTTCAGTGGAGGTTCTTTAGATTAGAAGTTACTTTTGATAGAGCTTTGCAACTTCTACATGCTTCAATTATGTTATTCATGATCATCTTTTATTCCTATCTTCTAGGACATTCTCTACTTTGGAGGCTTCTTTAGTCCTTCACTAGTTCTTTCATTATTCTTTCCATCTCTTTTTGGAGTAGGGTTTTTCCCATGTGGTTTTCTCTATTTCTCCTCTTTTTAGAGATTTGGTTGTGTTTGGGTACCTCATCAAGCCTTTGTTGTTTGGACCCAAATGTACTTTCAGTAGTAGTTTCTAGGTTTTACCTACTCCCTAAGTTTATCTTGGGGGTGGGGGGGGGGGGTGGTTAGAGTAATTAGACATTTCCTAATTAACTCTATTCTACTTAAGATAAAATTTAGGCATCTAATAATTAATTATTTTATTAATTATTATTAGGCAACCTAGGTTTTATCTTTTAGGGTTTTGATCTCCTTTTATAAGGATTGATCTCTCTTTGTAATATGCATTCATTCAATACAATTTGCAATTCTTTTTTGCACATCAATAATGTCGCATCTTCTATGGATCTAGGAATTTTAACCTACATAGCCTTTTCTTTTCTCTTTCTATGGAAAGTGTTTGCATGTAGGAGACTCTTAGGAGCTATGGAGTTGATCTTTCATCAACTTCAACATTTTTTGTTTTTACTAAATCCTTTTTGAGTATCAATGATACTTAATCATTCTAAGGAAACACACCTTTTTTTGTTTTTGTTAAATCCCTCCCAGGGTAATGCAAACAAATTTACACTCTCTGGTGATACCAATGAATTGATCTATGGGTGGACACATCCATACATACACATGCATGCATAAGTCACTGATGGGTGCACAGGATTGACTATCAGGCACACAAACCTGCTAGACCATTTGATCCTAGTTTTTATTTTTGGAATTGACTATTAATGCACACAAACCTGTTAGACCATTCAATCCTTCCTCATTGTGATTTATAATAAGGGATACAAACCTTACTGGTCCTGATAATCTCTCTCTTTCTCTCTCTCTGATGTTAGTGGGATAGAATCATGAGGGACACAATCCTTTTTGATGCTCTTTCCTTTCCTATATGGTCTCTTATTTTTTTGTAATAGCCATCCAAATATGATATTAGTGAATGAGACATTTTCTTAGCTAAGGTGTCTTTCACTAGTTGATTTGGGCTTTAATACTAACCCCTTTTGCGTCTTTTTGGTTTTTTTTTTCTTTTTGTTTTCTTTGGGTTTCTTTTTTCTTTCTTTTTGTGCTCTTATGCATGGGAATGGAATTAGGATCTTAGGGTTTGGGGTTTGTGTCCTTAAGCTTAGCGATGTTCTACCTCGATGTGACATTATCTCTCTTCTCTTCCTTCCTTTAACAGGAGTATGACTTGCCTCATACTCCCACTAAGTGGGGGCTAAATGTACCATCTTAAAATGGATGTACTTCATTTTGAGATCTTTTTTCCCTCCTTAGTGTGGTTTTTATCTCTTTTTCTCCTCTCCACTTCCATTTCACTATTTTTCATCATCTCTTTCTTTCTAACATGGTCTTCTAGGTGTCATTTTGATTCCTTTTGGCCATATCACTTGTTTAGTTTAGTATCTCCCAGTCTCATTTACACCACCTCCTAGCACTTTCTATGGCTTTTTTGACTTGTCCACCAGGATTAGGTTGACCCTGGTTGACCTAGTCCCCAGTGATTGCAGGGTCGAGGCCTGAATGTTCTCGATTTTACCAATCAATTTAATTACTTCCCTAGTTAGCCTGAGATGTCTACCCACCCAAAAACTAGTATAAAAGGAAACTTGGGGAATTCATTTTCATATCTCACTTTCAATTTATACTGCATTCATCCACAAGAAAACAAGTTTTCAAGGCATCCTTCTTCAAGCATCTTCCTTCAAGGTGGTAGTGGAGTTTGGCTCTAAGGAGAAGATCCATTAGTTAAAGTTCTTCTATTATTCATACATGAAATTTCACATACATTTCCATACATGAGGTTTTAGCTTCTTTGATTTCCTTATGGTTTCTTTGAGTTAAGGCTATTACACTTATATACTCAATCGCATATCAAAGTCAATTGCATCTACGAAGGTAATTGCATCTTTCACTTGATATTATTCAGATCTCCTACATGCAAGCATTTCTTGTACATTTACATTTCTCAAATATAGTTATTTCCTAAACCTAGGGCTTGACCAAGGAAATCCCTCATCAAACCCCAACCTCCAATCCTTTATTTTTTGTGTTGATTTTCAATTTGGGAGCGAAAAGGATGAAAAATTTGGAACCTATTATTCACAAGCTTTCTAGAGTTGTCAGTTGTAGATCATTGAACTACGTTAACCTAGTCATAAGACATCTTCCCAAGTTGACCTAGTCCTTCAATCTTAGATTCCAATGAGATTTCTAAGTTTTTTTTTCCTTTTGTCATTTCATTCTAGGATCCACGAATAGATATTCAAATATAGTTCAAATTTGTGAGTTTTGAAGCAAAAATACGTCTTCCCCTATGCTTTTCAAGGTGAGTCATTTATATTTGATTTCCTTTCATATTTTTACCCTAGATTTACATCTTAACTAGGCTAATTGTCTTTTAACATCTAGATTTACATTACTTAAGCAATTAGTTCAATCCCACATTCACATTATCCTATTTAAGGCCAAAGAGAGTACATTTCCTTGTATTGCATTCCTCGTAATTCAAATTCAATATTATCTGTCTTGTTCCTTATGGTCTTAGCTAATCTAATTTGGATAATAAATGGAATCATACTTAGAAATTTCCCTCTTTCCCTCACACACATATTTGAATGGCTTAGTGACCTCGTAAAGTCGAGGCCTAAATCTCATGAAAATGCTTCCATTTTACCACTAAATAAACCATACCCAAACCAACTTCATAAAATAAATTTATAACATGGGAAATTTGATCATAAGTTGGTGGTAAAATTTTCTATATTTTCTAACCAAAATTATGTTACGTTCCTTTTGGTCTTTGAGAAATCTTATGACAAGCTTGAATTTATTTTTCTAATTATGACCTTGGAGGTTTTTGGGTTTCCTTGTGAATTATGCAGAATGATAAACGTTCTACTAAAATATGCCTTTGCTCAAGGTGATGTAAATGAGGATCTTGCTAACTTATTCCATCTAGAGAGATCTATCAAATAGGGTTGGCCATTGGAAACTACCGTATTTTTAATAGGCTCATATTTTGTACATTATTTGCTCATGAACAATAGTTAGATTCCCAAAATTAAAGGCATCACATGACTTGATAATATTGATTTATTGAACATACAATTCATTGATGATATGGTTATGTTTATAGAGTTGGATGAGACAAATGTAGATAATCTAATGCAAAAATATACTATTTTTGTCTTGCCTCTAGGGCCAAGATTTAAAAATCATAACCTACAATTCTTGGATGGACTAAAATGGTTATAACATGGTGTTAAAAACATGATTTACAATGGGGGTGGTCCTCATAAACAAGTGAGATGCCTAGTGATAACATTTATCACTTGCCCCAATCTAAAATAAATGTTATTTTGGATTAAAAATAAAGGTAAAAATAAAGTATGTCGATGGAAGACATAATTCCTTTCTATTGGGGGAAAATTCAAGTATAGGAAAAATCAATGTCTTCCTACAACATTTATTATCCATTAATATGGTTATTCAATATTTATCAAGTAAATGATATTAAAAAAAAGATTAGATATGTTGTGACCTTTTTGCATCATTGCTCCATTGCAAATGGGACCACCTCTTTTTTCTTTGGCAGTCATTAGTCAACTAGTTGTAGTTGTTATTTGGTGACCTTTTCAAGTTTTAAGGATGAGATGGTTTGGTCATGAATCTAAGATGAGTTGGGGTGTTTGTGAAAGTGTGATGTAGAAGCCACTAATATATTTTTTCTCTAATTTTGATGGTAGTTCATCAGAAGTTTGACCCCCATCGGTCAGACAATTGGTAACACAAGTTGTCATAAACATTGTGTCAAAAATCTCAACAAACCTAGTGACCATCATAATTATGATGACTTGTATTGGAGTCATAATTGTGTTGCTTAGGGTGTTGGAATTTGAAAGTAATCCTTCCAAATAGAAGCTAACATACAACCATCAAAATTTGACTGTCTGTTACAAATGAGATGGAATTTCTAACTAGGATGTTGTTGAACATACAACATCCTCATTGAAAGTAGACATCACTTAAACCCAAAAATCCATCACAATTATCTTCGAGTGTACAACATCCTCATCAAAAATGCATGTTGCTAAAACCTAAAAATCCATCACAATATTTATCATCAGATGTACAGCAACCTGCTTAGTGACTTCATTACAATTATGACAAATGTGTGTATAAGAAACTAACAAGGATGTTGTCATACATACAACATCCTCATCGATCATGTCTAGCATGGCTTCAGAATCATGATACCTGTCTGATGGGGATTTTGTCACATGTATAGAACACCCATCAGAAGTATTATTGATAACCATCAAAATTTGAAGGTGATAGACATGATACTTTTGAGGAAGCAAGTTGAGGATGATAAAACCTCAATCCATATACATGGACAAAAATGTGGAGCTGAAAAAACACAAGTTCACATGTCTGTTAAAGGTCTATAGATTTTTTAGGTTATAGACTATGGTGAAAATCATAATTCTGATAGCTATAGGATAGGGAATTTTATCAACAAGCCAAAAAATCAAAACAACTAGAATACTAGAATAATTCTAATCTAACTAGCTAAGAAACCCCCTATTAGAAAACCACCAAGGAATTTTGACGACCAAGCATTTTTTGAATTTCCTCAACATATACAACCTTCACTTGTGCACATAAGAGTTGATTAGAGAAGGTAAATGCACAAGTGATAAGTAATTAAAATTCCCAAGGACTATTGGGAGCTAGACCTTGAAACAAATGTAATTGTGATGATTTGCACAATAGTATAATTGTTGCAAGGTAAGCTCCTTACAATTGTTGGGAAATTTTGTGTACTCATCACTTGTGCATATACCTTTTCTAATTAACTCTTATATGCATAGGTGAAGGTTTTATATCTTGAGGATATTCTAAAAATTATTAGTGCTCAGAATTCCTTGGTGGGTAAAACTCCTTGGTGGTTTTCTAATAGGGAATTTCATAGCTATTTTGAGTAGAAGTCTTCTAGTGTTTTAGTTGTTTTAATTTGTTCACTTGATAATGTCATGACCATTTCCTATAGAAGCCAGTATAATGAAATATTCCATGGTATATAACTTAAAAAATGTATATACATCTCTAAAAAACATGCATACATGTGTTGGGAATTATGTTTTTTCAGCTCCGCCAATTGTCTATGCATATGGATTAAGGTTTCAATTTTCCTTGACTTGCTTCCTCAAAAGTAACATGTGTATGTGTGCGCTAGTGGAAGAAAAATCAATTGAGAAAGTAAATCAAGGTATGATGCACTCTTATAGACAGGTCATATATCCTGCCTTTTATAGGTTGATAATTTGGTGTAACTATGTAGGAAAAATGTGAAGCAAGGAAGTAAACCTAAGTTCATCACTTAACCTAACAATTCGAAAGGGGAATAAAGGAAATTGATGCTTCCAATTCTAATCCTAAGATAACTAGGTCTAAGAATATTAGTGCCAACCAAGTGATAAAATATCACTAATACAAGAAAATATCTAATAGTTATTGAATTAGAGAAAAATGAAAAATTCCTTAAAATTATAGTCTAGCAAGAGCTATGAAAGACAATAGATTTATAAAGTAAATAGGATAAAATAAAGAAAGTAGTTAAATGACTTACCTTAAAAATTAAGTGGAATATTAGATCTAATTTTTTGATGTGTGCACAACTGCTATCAGCAAACAATCCAAGCCCCAAAACCTAAAATTGCAAGATCTCTGAAACCCAAAAAGAAAACATTTGACTATTTGGTAGAGTTAACTTTTATCAGTAGGGTTGACCTTCAACAGTAGGGATGAAGTGCATCCCATCTCAACATTCTTCGAATGTGAAATAATTTCCAAATCTCTAAATTTTGATGAAAAGGGTATCCAAATCCACAACCTATTAATCCTTCCAAGATCCATAGCCTATAGTAAAAATGGTTTTATTTTGTTGATTGGGGCTTTGCCTTGGTCAAACCCTAGTTTAGTAATTAATCTTGAAATTGAAGCAATTAAAATGTTGGAAATGTAATGCATGTTAGATAACCGAGAAGGGGGTGAATCAATTATAACCAATTATCTTACCAGTGTTAAAAATACTTTTCACCAACTTAAACTTTATAAACATTTAGATCATTAACTTGGTAAATAGATCTAACATCACAATTCAAAATGATAAAAAACTTTGCATCAAACAATCAACTTATTGTTCCTTAATATACCAAAAATAAGAGTAAACATCCATCTTATACTGAGTTGCAACATTAAGAGGTTAACTTGAAATAAATATGCAACACAATAAGCATTCACACATTTTGGCACAAGTATTTAACGTGGAAACCCTGTAAACCAACAAAAACACCTAGGAACTGCTAACTCAAATATTTTTACTCTTCTAAAGTGAGACCTTCTAGGAGCCAACCTTGTTAAATGTTACATACACATTTTTAATGTGACCTTGTTAGAGGATTTACACTCAAGAACATCTAGACCTTATCGCTCCTTGCCATTTCTAAAGAATGGCCTACTCTAAAGGACTTATAAAAATTACTAGTGAATGTTACTATATATGTAGTGCCTTGCCCAAAGATCCTTGGAATACAAGGATAAAACATGCACTGAATAATTTTTTCTTAAGATAAGTTACTTAACAATAACATAAATTAACTAAGTGCAAGAATGGAACATCTAATCAAGATAGTAAAAATGGGGAACATGGCTAAACTCACATGTTTAGTTACACACACAGAAGTCTTACAAACACTTCCAAAGATCCCCAAGCACTAAACCATAACTTACGAACCAAAGATCACATGAATCATGAGAATATACCAAGGAGATGTTCTTTTCAAATCCAAAGTAAATTTTTTTATCAAGGTTAAATATACAAGTACATTTCCAACTAACCATAGCATAATCAAGAATTACAAGCAAAGACCCTCAAACATTCATGCACAAGATGAGGGCTCAAGATTACAACCACTCATCTACTAGACACCATGCTAAACTCTAAAATTGGCTAAGTCTGAAATCCTGAAGCCCTAAAATTCTATAGAAGCTTTATCTTAACTCCTAGTGGGATGGAACCTATCTCAAATAAATTGTCGCATTTATTAAAATATATCCTAGTATAAGAAAATGATATATTTTATACACCCTATACTTGATTTTTTTAATAAAGGAAGATTCAAGACCCAAAAGGATTTGCAAAAGTATACCTTACATCTTTTCAAAGTGTGTGCAAACGCTCACTATTTTCCATGCGAGAAAATAGCCTCAATGCTTGCACGAGACATGATACTCTAGCACGAGTATTTTCTATGAGCCACTTGAGTTTCCCCATCAAACACGTTTGAGACTTTGTCTTGTCATGTGAGGAAGTACATACTCATGAGAGAGAATACATGCTCACGCAAGAGAATACATACTTGCACGAGAGACTTCTCCACCCATGTCACAAAAGCTAATAATGTATCAATAAAGCAAGAAGCAAATGAGTAAAACCATAAAAAAATCCACACTAGGGAGTACCAAATCCATGTGATTCGAGGAATGATCACTCAAGAGCATAAAAATAAATCTAAGAACTTGAATAAAGCTAAAATAGACATTGAAATCACATACATCGATCTAATCCACAACATCAATCTACAAAATGATCATAAACAACATTGCATTAAAAGGGAAAGTACACACATGTAATATAACCAACTCAAATCAACTGTGCTTGTTTCCTCCCTACCATAATGGCACCATGAGACCTCAAGGGCCCTAACCATGCCCCCGAGCATGAATCTCAATCACCAAAAAGATCGTTGGAGTTGTCTCATGAGATCTTTCTTACTAATTAACCATCCGTTAACATCACATGAAATAAGAAACATCTAGCATGCTAATCTACCGATAGCATCACTAAACCAAAGAAGTGATAAGAAATATCATCTAAGCAATAATATACAACATCATGATACAAGAACACATCACAAAACATACTAAACATCATCTAAACCTGATATCAAATGCATCCAAAGTGAAACATAAATCACAAGGGAACATACTTTGGATACACCGAAGTACCAAGTGAATATCTAGTACTAAATTGGAAGTAGACCATCTCTATACACTAATCCCTAGTGGTGGTATAGGTAGCTATGCCTCCCAACCATGTGATACCCTCATGTCCACTCCCACCATGCTCATAGAGATAAGGACACGACCATAATCACATAAGACAATCACCCATGACTAACACTCACGCCAATCAAGATATGATACCAACATCTATAGGATTATGAAGATAATAAAGTACATGAAGCCACTGCTCAAACCTACTAAGATAACTATGTAGAGATTCAAGTGGAGTGTAAGTCACTTGGCATCAGAAAGCCCAAGCTATATATGATGCATAACGAATTCCTCAGGAAACCATCATAACATGTCATTGCAACAACTTTCGTGGAAGACTCCAGAATGCACAAACACCACAAAACCTCACATTGATGCATCATAGAATGTTCAAGTGCTCCCTTATCTTAATTAAATTTAATTACCCATTAGTTAATTTGGTTAGCACTTATTTTGAAACCTCTTCATGATACCTTGTCGGCCCTAGTTTGGGGTAACGAGAGAAGCCACTCCACCGTACCCTACATACACATTATCATCACAAAATGAATGCCCAAAGGCAATGAAAATTCCCAACCCAACCCCATATGAACAATCCTTCAACCGACTTATATCTAGAAGTTCGAGTTTACAAGAACCCATCAAATACATGTGCATGTGCTCATGTGTGGGCACAACCAACTGCATGAAATAATCAAGTAATACCATTACAAGGGTTGGATATGAGAAATGAAAAAAAGGAAACAAGTAATAATCTCCCTCAACAGGCCTATATCTAAGAGTATGGATTCTACAAGAATCCCAATGAGGCAATTAAACACCAACATCATGAACTCACTGAGCCGACCTAAATTTGGGAGTATGGATTCTACGTGTATCTCATTGATGCAAGCAAAATTATGGTTGGATTGGAAACCTTTTATATATTCCAGATCTATGATCGAAAAAAATTACTCGAAACACCTAAGAAAATTGGGTGGCATGCAAAATGAGGCAATTACTCATCTCTCAAAAACATGAAAATAGGAAAGTGAGCATAGAAACCCACTTTTGGCATAATATAAGAACTTTATCAAGTGACTTATAAAATAGATTATTAATTCACTTAATAACCTATTTTCCCCCTTTACCCAAATTAGATTAGGTAATTTCATTTGAATTGGAATTCATCTATCAAAAATTAGCCGGGAAAATAAAATAAATAAAGTAAATTAAATAAAATCCTTCTAAGCCATTAAAAAGCATTAATTTAATCTTTTACATGACAACTGTGGAATCCTAAATGCACAGACATGCTTACAGGTCAGATCACATAATGCATTATGAATCCAGATTGACCAATTACTAGACGGTTAAAATAAGAAGATACATCACCCATATAGGTACAATATTGGCTCAAGATGAAAGGTCTGATCACTAACTCCATGTATTGCTACCAAGGATATAAGTCATCTACAATAAACAAACACAATTAAGTATATATGCACAATATATAATAGCCAAAGCAACGATTATGTGAAATTTCATAATTAAAGCATCTAATTAATTTCATTTAAATAGCCCATTTTGCATAAATTACTAAAAAGACAAGGTAATTATCTGTAGTATGATAAACTAATGAATCCAACATGGATAAATCATTTCTAATAATTTAAGAATTTAATAATGGAATTAATAACAGTTTTTCAACAATACGAAAAGGCAAAAAAAACATATAAGTCAACATGGTCAAACACATGAGTATACATTGCAACAGGATCCTAGTCAAGTGCAATAGGATGAATAATACATATTGCAACCACTATTCATATCTCAGGGTAATCATAGAACAATATCATGATACCACATTAATCTTAGTAAGCACTGGCAAAAACCTTAGCGAAACCATCTAAGACATCATAATCTAAAAAATAAGGCATAAGCATAAATTGATCTAGTTGAATCAATAACATAATCAAATCACCCCATGGGCATTGACCACTCTCAAGGTAAGATCATCATAGGTGCATTCACCAAGATGACTTATAGAGATAAAATGGGAGAGGCACTAAATCACCCCCCCAAAGACTAGGCTTACTCCTGGAAGCCTGCAATGCAAGAATAGAAACCGAGCACACAAAGAGAAAAATCAAAATAAGAAACACACAAAAACCCTCATTGAATTCTTCAAAAGTTCAATCAAATCAATCCCACACTTAGAAGATAGCTCATCAACCCCGAAATAGTTTAACCACAAAAAAAGGGTGTCACAATAATACAATGTCCTTTAATAAGGAAATTCCTACACTAGGAAAACCCCTCTAGCCACATACTCTACACTATGAGGTAAGGAACAAGCCACTCTACCTCATCAATAGGCTCCTAATTTCAACATGCTCCTACCAAGAATAGGAGAAACTTGGTCTTTATGGTACAGAAAGCTCAAGTATCACTAGAAAACTAGGGTTACTTATCTCAACCCAATAAGGAATCACCTTTCCTTAAGGTCAGAAATAATTTCTTTAGTGGGAAAAATCATATAATAACTTTATACCAACTCAAAATATGGTAATATGTGTCCAAATATACCATGTCCCTTGAGCAACATGCTGGGAATACAACACCCAACCTACCACTAAACTCAATCTCCAATCCTCAAGTTGACCCTAGAAGAGTAACTTGAGTGAGATAACATCTTGAAGATACAATATTATGGAGATAGAACCATAGAGTGTTAAGGCTAGGAGGAAGTCCCTCAAAATTTCTACACTAATTTAACCCTAGATGAATTGGGTAATCTTTCCATACCGACAACCATCTGAACACTCACCTAACACTAACTGCACTAGTGGTGAACAACACCATCCTACTCACTCAATGGAGGAAGGAACAAAGTAATGCACCAAATCAAAACCTAAAAAAAGGGTCAAAAATCAAGGGTGGCTAAGTCACACCCCATTGACCAAAGGCTACATCTACATGATGAAGGAAACACTCGTGACCTACACTTCACATCACAAAACTAGATTGGTGTCATAAATAACACACAAACCCAAGCATGAATCCCCACCAAGTACCAAGTAGATTATGGAGGTTAATAATGCATCCTTTAAGAAATAACATGAATATTTAAACCTCTCTAATGGCCATAAATACCATTTTTAATGATTGAATTGGCCTCTACTCAATAAAGGGTATTCAAAACATCAATTTGCACCTTTTAGAAGTGAGAAAAAGTGTTCATTGTTCTGCAAGAAAGATTTTACATTAGCATAGTCTCATGTGAAATTTTCCACATATATAGGCAAGTAAATGCATGTCCCATGTGATAAAATGCATGACAACTTTCTTACTTGTGCGAGATTTCAAAACATCACAAAATTGATTTCACTTTGGAGGCCATAACTTTCGCATTTAGACTTTGATTGACTTCATTCAAAATGCATTAGAAAGCTCTCAACAAGGTATAAAAAATGATGGATCTTAGAGAGTCCTAAGACCTAAGAGTTTGAGTCACCACTCAAAATAACACAACCTAGGTGAAATCAAATAGTCCTAGTTGCCAGGGCAAGCAACAGACAAAACATCTTGAACAACAAGAGAGAAGACACACCCAAATTGACATAAGACATGAAATGAAAGATAATTCAAATATTCTAAACTAATATTACCTAACTTACCTTATTTTATTAATTAAACTATATTCATCTATGAATAATGACACTGAAATATTTACGAAGCAAGGGATCAAGAGTCAAATACCATAATACAAGCACATATATTTTCAAATTCCTTTCAAGAATAGCATTACATTTAATCATCATTAAAAAAAATACATTTTCATTGACACCTTTACATCTATTGAAAAACACACTAGTAGGTCCTCTATGATATTATCACGTTTACATACTACTAGAGGTTCAAAATGAACATAATAGATTCACAACACAAGACATGCTAGCAATAGAAACATGTGGAATAGTTACTGTGAAACAAAAGAAAAAGCCCAAATGGGGGAATTATCAATTCCAATAGTAAATCACCAAAAGAGCTCATTCCAACAATAAATCAAGTGCAACAACTGTCACAGAGACACACACACACACAGAGAGAGAGAGAGAGAGAGAGAGAGAGAGAGAGAGAGAAATTTGATGACTAGTCCAAGTAGGGAAAATACCAAAATCCAATGCTAGCAAAACAACACGTGGAAAGATCCACCAGCCAATAAAACAAGACATCAATCAAGTCACATTACATGTGATGGCTAAGAACACTCATACAAGAAGGATAAATCACCACACAATGCTAAGGAATACATCATTCTAATAACGTTAGAGAACACACTCACACACATCAAACATATGAATCCTACAATAATTTCCTTAATTCTTTTCAATGCAATGCAATATTTAAGATATGCATAAAAAAAAACTAAAACTTTCATAAGCTTAAGAAACAAGAAATTTGTGGACATAAGTCATTAACCTAAATGATATAATGCAAAAAAATACTTTCTTTATAGTGATTTCATAATATACACTCATTTCTCAATGAAAGGAAACATTTCAGTACTACAATGACATAACAATGAATTACAAATAGAATTCATTTATTTAATTTCACCAGGGGAGCACATGGAACACAATGCACCCTACTCTGCAAGGAGAAACAAAAGAGGCACTCAAAGGAAATACATGTACCACACATGGGCCACCACTCACTCAAACTCATGAGAAATAAACCACAACATGGTTCAGTATGCTTGGATGAGGTTCTCAACAAGAGGTATCATCCACCCCTAAAAGGTACATAGAACCAAAGGATTCACTTCCTTTTCCTCACACTACTCAAGTCATACCTACTAGATCGAAAAGTTCATCCGAAGTAGATACCCAAGCAATAAGATATCACAAGTTCACAAAGAGATACTCACACTTACACAACAATAATCATAACCATATTGGTAACATATACATAGAGATCACAAATGTTTCAACATGGGCTCTGATACTAGATGTAGTGCCCCATTTAGAGATCCTTGGAATACAAGGATAAAACATGCAATGAATAATATTTTTCTTAAAATAAGTTACTTAACAACATCATAAAGTAAAAAAGTGCAAGAATGAAACATTTAATCAAGATAATAAAAATAGTGAACATGGTTAAACTCACATTTTCATTTACACAAGTGAAAGTATTACAAATACTTTCAAAGATCTCAAGCACTAAACTGTAACTTATGAACCAAAGATCACACCAATCATGAGAATATACCAAGGAGATGTTCTTTTTAAATCCAATGTAAAAGTTTGTAGCACAGTTAAACATACAAGTACATTTCCAACTTTTCATAGCATAATCAAGAATTATAAGCAAAGACTCTTAAATGATCATGCACAAGATGAGGACTCAAGGTTACAACCACTCATCTACTGGACACCATGCTAAAAGACAAATGTTGAACCCTAAAATTGGCTACATTTGAAATCCTAAAGCCTTGAAATTTGTCAAACTTTGAAATCCTAGAGCCCTAAAATTTTCTAGAATCTTTTTCTTAACTCCTAGAGGGTTGGAACGTATCTCAAATGAATTATTGCATGTATTAGAATATATCTTAAGTATATGAAAATGATATATTTTATACACCCTATAGCTAATCTATTTTAATAAAGGAAGATGCAAGACCCAAAAGGAAGTTCAAAAGTATAACTTACATAATTTTGAAGTGTGTAAAAACACTTACTATTTTCCATAAGAGAAAATAGCCTCCTGCTCACATGAGACAAGATTCACTTTAGAGCAAGTATTCCCCGCAAGCTACATGAGTTTCCCCATTAAAAATGTGTGAGACTTTGTCTTTTCATGCGAGGGAGTACATACTCATGAGAGAGAATGCATGCTTGCACAAGAGAATACATACTTGTGTGAGAGACTACTCCACCCATGCGACAAAAGCTAATAATGTATCAACAAAGCAAGAAGAAAATGCATAAAACCATAAAACCTCCACAATGGGGAGTACCACATCCATGTGATTCAAGTAACGATCACTCGAGAGCATAAAAGAAAATCTAAGAACTCAAATAAAGCTAAAATACACATTGAAATCACATACATCCATTTAATCCACAAAAACAATCTAAAAAATCATAATAAACAACATCATAGTAAGAGGGAAAGTGTTGGAATTCCTTAGAATAATTGAGAGGAGGGTGAATTAGTTATCCAAGGTCTAGATGTACAATTAAAACTTTTCAAAACTTAGTGAACCCATATCCATAAAACATTTTCATCATGCATACATCAATTAGATCATACAATCACTTAAACTTGTAGGTTACTATCAAATCAACTTTACAGAAATGTAAGCATGAAACATAACAGATTCAATAACACATTTGACACAATGGTTTAACATGGAAATCCAATTTGGGAAAAAACACTAGTAACATGCCACTCATTCTCACTCTTCTGAAGTGATGCCATGTGAAAGGTCAACCCTATTAAAGGTTACAATGTACACTATTGAATATGAACTGATTAAAGGATTTCAATCACCCTGTTAGGAGTGAGCCTTGGTAGAGGACTTCAAATCATTCACTTGGAATGTCACCCAGTTAAAGGATTTACAAATGACTCTTAGGTCAACCTTAATCCAAAGGATTTACCCTAGACTGGTACAATGATTAGAAAGTAACAATAAGGCTTGATATGATAACAACTTAGAATACACTTGCATATTAAACATCTCTGTTTTAGTCCTCCATTCTACTTGGCTTTCACACACTTCATCTCTAATAGATTGTTCACCCTTCAAGCATCCATATCCTTAAGCCTTCTTTCTTTTCTTTCCAATGTAGTCTCTTCTCTTAGGTTACTGAATGAAGCAATACCCTAGACTCCTTGTCTTCCTCAAGTTCTCGCACATGACAACCTTTTCTTCTGACCAACCATCTCTATGAATAGAGAATTAAGATCTTTTTTCATTCATCCTCCTTCATCAATTTTAGGGCTAGGTTGGATTAGGTAGGATTCAATGAATCCATGCATCATTTTATTTTATTCCCTTCTATAAAATTCTCCCTCAATTCTCTTTGAATTTTCCTCAAAATGGTTTAGCATGAATTCTGTGCCACCAGCTCATCAAGCTTATCTTTCACATGGTTCACACAATTTAAGAAATAAAACTTGTCAGCTCAAAATTCATTAAATTCTCAATCTTTCTCATAATGATGACACTCAGAATTAACTGGCTTTTGATGCTCAACACATATTGCGTTGCTTGATGTCCTCTATCAAATCACTCGACACGAACTAAAGTTTATTGGTGCTTGACATCAACTAAACTTTACTTGGCTTGCACTGAAATTGAATTTGCTCAGCTCTAGCTGATTTTCTGCTTGGCTTACACTAACTTTGCTTGACACCTACTGTGCAAAATGTTAAGCTTGGCAAACATACTTTGTTTAACTTGTTCTTCTAAACTTAATTAGTGTAACCATCCTTTGCAACCTTAAGTAGATAATAAATGCACTATAATATCACTATCTTAACTAATTCTTGTACTCCTTTTCCATATTATAACTCAACCTTTCCTCTAGATGCTATTGTTACCTCATTTGATCAACTCCTCTTCATCAATCAAACAAATGATAGTACTCAAATCATATAAGCAATTTTCTTACTAGCAAGTAGTAGGTTTTACATCAGTGTCAAAACAATGATTGAAACATATTTATCATACTTGTATCAATCTTTTTTCAACAATCTCCCTCTTTGAAATTGATGGCAAACCAAACTGACCAAACTTAATTAGTATAACCAACAGAACACCAAAAGAAAAATAATTCCTTGTATTGAAATCTCTCCCTTTATCAACAACTTTCATCTTTTGAATAGGTTACAAAATTTTTTTATGATCAATAAACAATCAATCAACTCATCCTTATGACTCCATCTTGACCACTTCTTATTTATCCTTTGACATTAACTCCCTCTTACTAGGTATTCATGTTTCTTCTGTGTTTTTATTCATCTCCCTTAGTAGTCAAGATTTCTCTTTCTCCCTCAGATTTCTCTTTGTCTTTCTCCCTCTTTGACAAAAATGCCAAAGACTTGTCATCTTAAGATGTAGATATGAACACTTATAGTTTCTCCCTTTGTCACCTAGCTTGTGACTGATTTTCAACTCTAGCTCTTTAATTTCTTTAGGTAGCTCCTAAAGTAAGATCCAATACATCAATGTGTAACATATGTCAATCAATTTTTTTGATGCAGGGCACTCCTCATGCTTCTTAGATAGTCTTTGATAGAGGTATCACCTCTAGTTTACCTCTTAGACACTCATAAGCATCCTTAGGTAATGCTTTTGTGAAGATATCAACTATTTTCTCTTTTGTATTAACATATTCCATCTTCACCTCTTTATCTTGAACTAACTCTATCAAGTAATCATACTTGATTATAATGTGCTTAGCCTTTGTATGCATCACAAGATTCTTTGATATATTTATAGTACTTGTATTATCATAATAAAGTATCATAGGTTCAGTGATTTCTTCCTTCATACCTTTGAGTAGTTGTTTCATCCATACAATGTTTGTACAATTTACTGCAACAACAACATATTCAGCTTCAACAGTAGATTGAGAGATGCAATTTTTTTTCTTACTAATCCATGTAATCAACCTTTTTCCTAAGAAAAATGCTCCTCCACTGGTTCTCTTTCTATCATCAATATTTCTAGACCAATCAACATCAGTGTAGGCTCTCAATTCAAATTTTTCATTTTTCATATAATATAGACCAGTCTTTTGTTCCTTTCAAATATCTCATTATTATCTTAACTACCATCAAATGATCCTCCCTGGGATTAGCATAGAATCTTGCAACTATTCCAACATATAATGCAATATCAGGTTTGTTGTCTACTACATATTATAATTTTTCAATCATAGACCTATATAATGTTTGATTCACCTTAGTTGAGTCATCATTCTTTGAAAATTTATGTCATGTTACCATAGGTGTGCTTACTGGCTTGGAATCCTCCAATCCAAAAGTTTTCAATATCTCCTTAACATACTTTGACTGAGTGATGTTTATACCATATTTCATCTGATGTACTTGCAAACCCACAAAGAACTACATCTCTCCAAACATAGACATCTCAAATTCTTTCTTCATTTCATTTGCAAAAGCCTTACATAAAGTATCTTAACCTCTGAATATGATATCATGAACAAAAAATTTAGATCGTAAAATACCTTTGCTTTTCTCTATCTTCAAGTACAAATTGTTGTTATCATCAGTCTGTTGGAAATATAAGAGGAGTAACTAAGAGGGGAGGGGTGAATTAATTACTACAAAAATAAATCCCAAATCCCTTAGATGTTAGTACAAAATGATAAACTCTAAAAACTTAACTCTGCTGATGCTTGACAAACACACAAAGATGCTATAACTCAGTAAACATTGAGAATGCTTGGTAATTACTTAACATGCAAATCTTAAGATGTTATCTATGATTACTTATTACTTTAGCTTAGTTGCAAGCATATACAAGAAATATCATGAACACATTTGACACCAAGATTTAACGTGGAAACCCAATTTGGAAAAAAACCACCAATTATAACTAGTTATTATTTTCACTCTTCTAAAGTGAGCCCTATTAGGAGTCAACCCTAATTTGGATGCAACTGAATTGCTGATTAAAGATCTCAATTATGGCTTGTATACTTGATCCTTCCTAATTGAATGTATCTTTTCATCTTTACGCAGATATTATACTTATTCTTCTAATTCGCTTCCTCTTTGCATCATTAGATCTTCAAAATCTTCCATGCATTCACATTCTCACACTTTCACTTTTTAACCCTCAACTTGACCTTTTATTTATATCTTTCATAATGTCAAGTCAACTCAAATAAAACTTAGAATAACTAATATTCATCTTCTCAATTGGCTAGAACCAATAGATAAATCAATTAAACTGAATATGCCAAAATAAGAAAATCCTTCGTTAGTCAACCCTTCTCAATAAACACTAACTCAAAAATGATTTTCCTATGTTAACCAAGTGAAACTCGGTCAACACTACATACTAGAAAAATTCCTTTAGTAATTGAGTAAGCTCAGTTATCACTGGTTCCATCCAATATTTCCTTCATTAACTGAGCAAACTGGGTTAACACTCATCTTTTGCAGAATTTCCTTTGACACCTGAGTGAACTTGGTAGACACTGCCTTCTAAACTAGGCAAACTCTGGATTGCTCGATAGCCACAAAAAATTGTCTTCAATGCTCGAGTGAGCTTGACATACACTGACTTGTAATGATATAACATTTTGTGTAACATCAAAGATAATACACAATAAATCAATTATCTCAATATAGTCCTCTCAAATCCAATCTTCACAAGATAATTATGATTCCTTTCATACCATGCTCTTCGTGCTTGCTTCAAACCATATAAAGATTTGTATAATCTACATACCACGCTTTTGTTGTTAGCATCAACAAATCCTTCTAGTTGTTCTGTATAAACCTCTTCCTCTAATATATCATTCAAATATATAGACTTAACATCCATTTGACAAACTTTGAAACCCTTGTATGTAGAGTAAGCAAGCAGAGTTCTTACTCCTTCCAGTCTCGCAATAGGGGCAAATGTTTCTCCATAGTCAATCCCTTCTTCTTGTGTAAATCCTTTACAAACTAATCTTGCCTTGTTCCTTATGACTTCACTATTTTTATCTAACTTTTTTATGTATACCCACTTGGTACCAATCACGTTTTTCTCTTCTGGTCTAGGAACTAGAGTCCATGTCTTATTTTTCTCAATTTGTTCAATCTCTTCTTCCATGGCTTTACTCAAGTCCACATCTTCTGAGACATCTTTTACTAGTTTAGGTTCTTGCATGTTAAAAAAACATGTATAATTTCTCAACTTGTTCCTTATCATTGGTCTAGCATCTTTATCTCCAATGATTTGTGTAGCAGGGTAAGGTCTCTTGACATACTTAGACAATCTTGGTCCTTCTCTAGTTTCTTCACTTGGTCTTTCAACTTTCAAATCACTATGTACATCTCTATTAGGTAGTTCAACATCTCTTTCATGTACACTAATTTCAAAATCAAAATGTGCCTCAACTACATTCTATAACTTGACACTTGAATTTAGCTCAGTTCCTGAATGCAACTCGACATTCATAGTATGTGACTCGACAATCACTAAAAGTTGCTATTGGTTTGTGTTACCCATTTTTCCTCTTGCCAAAATTTGAACTTTGAATGCAAACCCCACCCAACGGTCACCTTCCATTTTTTAATATTATTTTAAATGTCACGAAAGTACAAAAAATTAAAACGATCAAAACCTTATAGTATTTCCTATATTCCTTAAGTTTGTTTCCGCCGGTCTGCAACTTTTTGCGCCGTCAGATCTTACCTAGATCCATGGTGGGCACTTTCCTGCATTCTCCAAATGCACAACCTTTACGTAATGCGGGGAAGCCCCTTTGCGACACATGGATCAGTGGGTCTTTTCATTTTGTGTGGGCCTTAGAAAGGAGGAGGGTCAGTCCAGCTGGCGATTCTATTGGCACCCACATTCCCACATTCTGAGTTCTGTCAGATTTCCTGACAATGCGGGGAAGCGCTTTTCGGCCATGTGGCAGGTGGGTACATCTTCTTTGAGCTACCATAGACAGGGTGGACAAGGTGGCTGGTGAGTTGGAAATTCTATTGGTGCCCGCTTTCTCGCATTCTAAGCTTTGTCAGACTTTCTGACAATGCAGGCAAGCGCCCTGTCGACATGCGTCCATGTGACATCATAGAGGGTAGTTATGTAGGTTCAGAAAGCGTGTGTTACGAGCACTGTCAGATCTCCCAAGATCAATGGTTGGCGCATGCCCACAAGATGAGGTTGCAAGGAAATTAAACATTGTGAGCATGCCCCTTTGTGACACGTGGCATGGTGTGACATCATGGGCCCACTTTTCTTAGAAGGTAATGATAGCTCATCTCCCATGGAAGTTGTCAGGTGAGTCAGAGTACAATGAGGGCATCTCATTGGCCCATCTAGCTGACTGGGTATGCAGTTTTGCAGAGCTTTGATCACTATAGATACCAAGGTGGGGCCAGGCTTGTTTCATATGCTACAGGATGATACCAAGGTGGATTTCAGGTTGCTGAGTTGGATGCCAAGTTGTGCTGAGTGTTTCATGGGCCCAAAATTTCGAAGAGCAAGTGCAGTATAAGGAGAATCTTTCCCGATCATTGATCTTCTACAGATCGACGATCAGTGTTTGCCTGCAATATGGAAGTGCATGAAGATTAAACATTGCGGGGAAGTGCCTGAGGAACACGTGTCCTTGTAGGCCTGAGGAGATACGTTGTGGCTAGATGGTGACAGTTAGAGGCTAACAGTTATGTAAAATCACGGTCAGGGTTTTGAGGAGGTGGCGTAGTCAGTTATAAAGATGTGGTCAACCATGTGGATACTCTGTGGGGTGGCAAAATGAAATGAAGTGATTGGCCCACATGGCCTATCTCAGGTGCAAGAGTTAGGTGGACCTGCTGACTTCGTTGATTCACGAGCTAGAAATAGGGAAAATTGAGTTTTGTTGCGCGATCTAATCCTTATGATCAATGCCAACCACTCTTCGATAAATGCTAAACTCAATGAACGTGGGAAAACACTCCACCTCCCTAGTTTATCCATATACTTGGTTAGAATAGTTTAATGGCACCATTTCTGTCTTCTCAGGGCCTTGTTCCAACAAAGATCAGTTATCATTGCATCTGGATCCGTGCTCAAATTGGATTTTCTTCAGATCTCCATGATTATTCCCTGTAGGGCTTAATGACATTGGTTGTGGAGTAATTTCGGTTGGGAAAATATCTCAGTTATGCCTAATCTATAAATGCAAATTTTGTAGATTTTGAAGGTGTCGACTTTTCTTTGACTTCCCTGATATTGCTTTGTAATTTCATGTGTAAATTCCCTTTGCCTCTGAACTGTATGGCATTCTGTCTTATCTCCTTCAGCCATTGATTTAAAGTGCAAGAACTATTTGCCTATCATTGGTGTATTGTAGAGATCTGCAATCTTGCATGACCGTGTCTCTTTTGGCCTATGAATGGTATATAAGTGAATCCTCTCTTTCCTTGTGTCATTCATTTGGGTTTTCTGATCTGCATGTGATTGTTAGATTAAAGCAAGTCTGAATGTGTATATCTTTTGGTGTCATGATGGTTCAACAGTGCATGTATGGGCAGAGATTGGTTTGAACATTCTATTTTGGTGCATCACCCCCTTAGATTAGAATAGTTAGATTTTATTTTCATGCATCCCTTCTCCCTTTTCCTCTCCAAGAGTAGTTAGGTGCACCCTGATAGTAAAGGAAGCCGACCTTCTTTGGAGACTCAACCTCACAGTTCAAGTCCCACAGCTTGGAGGTTGTTTCCATGTTTCACAAGGTTGTCCTTAGGTAAAAACTTTGGACAAAGGTGCAAACCTTTGTGACAACAGTTTTTGGCACACCTGGTGGGACAATATTTAGAAAATTTCAAGTCTACTGGTGTCAGAAGGAAGATTTCAAGATTAACAACCAAGGAGATAGTATTGGCTTCAGTGTTCAAGCCTTCAAGAGGTTCATTCTTCAAGTACTTGGTGACTTTGAGCTTCAAATACATCTGGTTCTAGACCAAAGTTACAGTAATTCATGCCCAAAGCTGAAACAAGGGCATCTTCTAGAGGTAAATTTCAGTACCAAGAGATTTCATTTTCAAATCCTAGAAGGAGGAAGACTAGAGTATCTTTATCACCAGTTAGGAGTGCAATAGTAACAAATAAACCTACAAGATCTATCTCGACTCCTCCTACTATTAGATCTCAGCCTAGATTGCCATCAACACATATCAATAGATCACTGGTCTATATGGCACAGCCTAGAGCCCATACTTTTGCCACTTTAATGGTGGAAGTCCTCTTTTATTGGCTCAAAGACATGACATACCAATAGCTGCACTCAAAAGTATACCAGAGTTTACTAGTGAAACTTCTATCTCTCCCTCAGAACAAATTCAAGAAGTTAAAAATGTCTGCAATATCCATGATAGAAGATGATGTTGCAGTTAGGCTTCTAGCCTCATCTTTCAAAGGAAAAGCACTATAGCTATATAGAGGTTTGGCTCATGTTTCTACAACAGATTGGGATGGATTAGGAGCAGGACTATGTAAACACTTTGAGGACAAAAGTGACCATTTGTCACTTTTAGAATAGTTGACTACTATAAAAGAGCCCCCCATGAATGTATGATTGATTTCAACTATAGATTTCAAAAGAAATGGGATAGAATACTTGCTTCAATAAAACCTACCCCTGGTAGTGCCTTCTTGCATTACCTCAGAGCTTTTAACAATGACATTGTCACTACAATCCAAACTATGGGAGGAGATACCTTGCCTAATGCTTATGACATAGCAATAAATTTAGAAAACATCCTAATACAAGGAGGTAAGCTAGCTCCAAGGCCTCCTATACCTTTCTTTCTTGATGTTACAAATCACCAACCAGAAATGACTCCTCTTCCTACAACTTCCACATCACAATCCCTTGCTCTAGTCCCTCAACCTTCTACATCTTCAAATGGAATAGATGAAATCAAGGAAATGATGCAATCTATGATGCTGAACATAAATAAGAGATTGCAGGGCCAAGAAAAGAAACTGGAGGATAGTTTCTCTGTGATGTAGAAAATAAGCAATAAGGTGATGAGTTTAGAGAGACAACAAGCTCAAGGTAGTAAGGCTCATCAATTGCAACATCAAACTCTAAATAGTGGTAGGCCTCCAAATCATAATTATGGGAACAATTCTTTTGATCAGAATAGGCAGAATAGCCATGCTTCAACCTCAAATGTAAACCAAAGTAGGGCCATAGTACCTAAAAACAACATGGCCCAAGATCTGGATTTTTGTCCCTCTTCTAACTACTCCTATGCTCATTGCATGTGTCAAAAGGCTGAATCTTATTTGGCTTTGACCATCCAAGAGCCTGCAACAGGACAATCATACAACGAGGACCAATTTAAAGAGGCCTCATATATGCAAGGACAAGGTGATTGCTCCTTTATGAACCATCAAGTGGAGGAACATTGTAATGTAAACCAGGATTCCATTGCCCACAACACTAGGAGCAAAAGAAGAGCCATTGAAGATGCTACCCCTCCTCTTCCCAATCAAGGCTCGACTTCAAATGCAATACCCCATGAACAAGCAGTAAATGATCAGTCAAATACCCCTCAAAAAAAAGGGCAAAATGATGGCAGAAAAGATGTAAGTGATCCTTAGTTTGTTCCATCTCAACCTCCTACAAATGTAGCCCCCAAGGTTTCTACCAAAGTACCTACTACACCATTTAGTGTGGTAGAACAAATGAAGAAGAAAAATGTGAATATTTCCATGTGGGATGCTATTGCTACTATACCCATGTGAAAGAGGTTGCTGCAGCAAGAATTGGAAAGTATTGAACCAAAGGATCAACCACCCAGCATGGAAAGTGCCACGAGCCTAGAAAAACCATCAAGGGAGGACGAAAAAAGTAAAAAGGTTAGACCCCCTCCATTTTATGTCTCTCTAATTATAGGGAATAAACTAGTCCACAATTGCATGATTGATTCAGGGGCTAGTAGTTCAGTGATGCTTAGGTGTGTTGCTTATGCTTTGGAAATGAAATATGAGCCCATTGTTAAGGATGTATTACAGTTGGATGGTAGTACTATCAAGACTGTAGGGATCCTTAGGAATGTGGAGATGGCCCTGCATGCATGCCCAAATTGTACTGTAGCTCAAGATATATCCGTTGCTAAAGTCAGGGCACATTTTGCCATCTATTTGTCAAGAGATTTCACTGCCCAAATATGTGGTTATATATCTTCTGATTGGTCATATATGCTTTTTAGGACAAGATATGGGGCCAAAGCTTCAATCAGAGAAGAGCCTCTAGCCCTCCATCATACTGAACCCTACACCACTAATCTCATCAACATAAATTGCACTATCCTAGAAGTGGATGAGAATGACATAGTGAATGAGCCTACTACTTCCCTAGTAGAGATACCTGATTTTCTCTTAGATGAATGGGCTAATGCACATCAATTTGATCCTATGTTAGAAACCCTTGAGACAAGCCTCAGTACATATTGTATATTAGAGAAAAATGCTCTAGTTCCCAACCTTGTGGAGACTAAAGAAGACATGAGTGGGATATGGAGTATGTACTTTGATGGATCAAGGAATAAGAACGGATCAAGGGCTGGCGTGATGTTGGTTTCTCCTACACAAGTAAGGTACTACTTCTCTTTCAGGCTCTAGTTTAGTTGCACTAATAATGTGGCCAAGTATGAATCCTTGATTCAAGGTCTCCTGCTTGTTGAGAAAAGAGGAATTCAAGCCTTAAGTGTATATGGAGATAGTGAGTTGGTGGTTAATCAAGTGAGAAACTAGAATATCACCAAGAACGGTTTGCTCAAGTCTTATAAACATAGGGTATGGAATTTTTTTGAAGGTTTCAATGCATTTAATATTCAAAGCATCCCTAGAAAAGAAAATAGACATGCTGATAGACTTGCAACAATAGGTGCATCTCATGATTTGCTAGGGAATTTTGAGGAGAAAAAGAAGCAACAAATCAAGATGGTAGTAAGGCCTGCCGTCCCTGACAACAACATCCATTGGCAAGTGTATGAATCTAATGAACAAGTTGTAAGCTTCTTGTAGAATGAAGCAGAATTTTCAGATAGAAACCAGTCAAGACTGCAAAATCAGTATGGTGATCAAATCATTAACCTCAGTTCCAACAAGTTGCCTAGGGGTCTTGTTACTTTAGAGAGTGTTTTTAATCTTGATGACCAAGCAAGAGGCAGAATCATGAACTTAGCCACTGATGAAGATGATCACACCCTAGTCATGGTTGCTGATGGAAAATCCTTAAACATGGGGAAGCTATGTTCTGAGATTGAGTAAGAAAGTTTTGTTCATCTATGTCAAGAATTTAATGATTTATTTGCCTGGATGTATGATGATTTAAAGGGTTTTGACCCAAGGTTATTTTAGCACACCATAGATTTAATTGATAATGTAAAACTAGTAAGATAAAAACAAAGGCTAGTGAATCCCAAAATTGAACCGTTAATGAGAAAAGAGCTATCCAAATTGATTGAGGCCAATATAATTTTCCCCATCAAGCACTCATCACGGGTAGCAAACCTTGTCCCTGTTAGGAAGAAGAATGGAGAAATTAGATTGTGTGTGGACTTTAGGGAACTTAACCAAGCTTCCCTTAAAGATCACCATCCCCTCCCTTCCATGGAGCAGATTTTGTCCGAGGTCAACGGTTCAAAGAGGTTTCATTTCTTGATGGATTTTCTAGCTACAATCAAGTACTGGTCAAAGAGTTTGATAGATACAAGACTGCATTTACCACCAAGTGGGGTATCTATGCTTATTGTAAGATGCCATTTGGGCTAACCAACACAGGTGCTACATTTTAGAAGGCAATGGAGATGGCCTTCAAAAATGTGATTGAAAAGTTTGTATTAGTTTACCTTGATGATATCACAGTGTATTCAAAGAGTGTAGAAGATCATGTTGATCATTTAAGACAGGTGTTTTCAAGGTGTAGAGAGTTTGGGGTATCCCTTAACTTGAGCAAGTGTATCTTTGCTACCAATCAAGGAAAATTATTAGGACACATTGTATCCAAGGATGGTTTAACCATTGATCCAGAAAGAACAAAAGCAATACTTTCTCTCCCTCTTCCTAAACATAAGAACGGGTTGCAAAGTTTCCTTGGTAGGATAAATTTTGTGAGAAGATTTATCCCTAATCTTGCTACCATGGTAAAACCCCTTACGGTTATGCTCAAGAAAAGTATGGTTTTTGCATGGACCAAGGAAGGGAAGGAAAGTTTTGAAGAGATCAAGGTAGCCATATCCTCAGCCCCTACTGTCATTAATCCAAACTTTGAAAAGGATTTCATCCTTTATACCCTAGGTGGTGAGTCAAGTATTTCTGCTGTCTTGACTCAAAAAAATGGTAAAGATGAAGAGTAGCCCATAGCCTTCTTTAGTGAAAGGCTTAAAGAGTATGAAGACAAATACAACTATGTAGAGAAGCAAGCCCTTGCAGTCATTAGAGCTTTAAAGAAATTCAAACACCTCATGTCTCATAATAAAATTCATCTGTTAGTACGCCATGCCAGTGTGAAAGATTTCCTTTTTCAAGCAAAGATATTAGTGAGAAGAGGGCTAGCTAGATCACTAAAGTAATGGAATATGATGTTGACATCTAGATCACCAAGCTGGTAAGAGGGAAAGGGTTGTGTAAACAGATGATATCATTTCAGGAATAAGATGAGGAAGTTTCTATGATACTAACAGAGCAACAAGAAGCAAGAAATGATGACCCAAGGAATTGGATGGATGATATGAGGAATTTCTTATTAGGCAATGGATACCCCCAAGGATCAGATAGAACCAAAAGGAGACAATATAGATTATAGTCAATTCCTTATGTCATGGTTGATGGCATCCTTTTCAGGAAATATTTTAATAGAGCCCTATTAAGATGCATTAACATAGACCAAGCTGAAAGAATGATCAAAGAGCTTCATGATGGTCTTGATGGTGGTCACTTCTCAGCAAGAACAACTGCAATGAAGGTCATGAGGGCTGGTTACTACTAGCCATCCCTGTTCCATGATTGTCATAGGTATGTGAGGAAATGTGAAAAATGTGCTTTCTTTTCTAATAAGCAAAAGCTTGCAGCTCTTCCTCTTCATCCCATTTAGGTGGACCAACCTTTTGCTCAATGGGGATTGGATTTCATAGGCCCTATCAATCCTCCTTCTAGTTCTGGTCACAAATGGACTTTAGCTGCTACAGATTACTTCACTAGATGGACAGAGGCAGTTGCATTGAAGAACACCACAGAATCTTTAGTTATTGAGTTCCTTGATAGAATTGTGACCAGGTTTGGTGCCCCTTCAACCATTATGTCAGATAATGCAAAATCTTTTGTGGGAGCTTAGATTTGTGCATGAGCAGTTGACCATAATATCTACTTAAACACCTCCTCAAACTATTATGCTCAGGGCAATGGTTTGGCTGAGTCCTCCAACAAAAACCTAATTAGGATTATGAAAAGAACTATAGAGGATAACTAGAGGTGTTGGCATCAAAAGTTGAGGACTGCATTATGGGCTGACAGAATAGCACCTAAGAGGTCAATAGGGAATTCACCATTTATGTTGGTATATGGCAAAGAAGCAAGGCTTCCAATTTCATTAGAATTTCCATCCCTAGAGCTAGCTCATCAGTTGGAGTTAATTGAAGATGATGCCATGATAGTAAGAATGGCAGAGTTGATGGAGATGGAAGAGAAAAGAAGTCAAGCCATACAGACCCTAGAAACACATCAGCAATAGGTAAAAAGGAGTTTTGACAAGAAGGCTAGGGTCAGAACCTTCGGAGAGGGTGACTTAGTTTTAAAGTGGGATGCAGACAGGGCAAAACTAGGGAGACACTCAAAATTTGATGTACTATGGAGTGGTCCCTATCTGATTGTTAGTTGCAAGCAGGCCAATGCTTTTCAATTAAGCAAGCCTGGTGGTGAAATTTTTCCTATCCCAGTCAATGGGATCTATCTCAAACCATGTTTCTGAAAGGGCTTGAAGCTTTCTGTACATATTAGAGTAGTTTCCTTTTTATTGTTTTCCAGCTTTCCAAGAAGTGCACGAGCATATGTGTTTTGCAAAAAGTTTTCAGTCTCTGGTTTCAGTTGTAGAGGGCAGGTTTTCTAGAGTTTCAGTATTTTGCTACTACAGAGGTAGGGTTAGGGTTTCACAATACACTAATCCACATTGTTTTGACTTTGTGGCCCAATGGATGCATAGGGTCACTGGTCATATGCATAGCTGGCTTGCGTCCCCTCTAAGTCACCAGAAATGTTACCCATTTTGCCTCCCACAAAAATTTGAACTTTGAATGCAAACCCCACCCAACAGTCACCTTCCATTTTTTAATATTATTTTAGATGTCATGGAAATACAAAAAATTAAAACGATCAAAACCTTATAGTATTTCCCATATTCCCTAAGTTTGTTTCCGCCAGTCTACAACTTTTCACGCCATTAGATCTTGCCTAGATCCACGGTGGGCACTTTCTCGCATTCTCCAAATGCATGACCTTTACGTAATGCGAGGAAGCCCCTTTGTGACACATGGATCGATGGCTCCTTTAGTTTTGTGTGGGCTGTAGAAAGGAGGAGGGTTATTCTAGCTGGCGATTCTATTGGTGCTCGCATTTTGAGTTTTGTTAGATTTCCTAACAATGTAGGGAAGCACTTTTCAGCTGCATGGCAAGTGGGTCCATCTTCTTTGAGCCACTGCAGACAGGGTGGACAAGGTGGCTAGTGAGTTGGTGATTCTATTGGTGCCCACTTTCCCGCATTCTGAGCTTTGTTGGACTTTTTGACAATGTGGGCAAGTGCCCTGGCAACATGCGTCCATGTGACATCATAGAGGGTAGTTACACAGGTTTAGAAAGTGTGTGTTACGAGCACCATCAGATCTCCCAAGATCAATGGTTGGTGCATGCCCGCAAGATGAGGTTGCAAGAAAATTAAACATTGTGGGCATGCCCCTTTGTGACACGTGGCATGGTGTGACATCATGGGCCCACTTTTCTCATAAGGTAATGAAAACTCATCTCCCGTGGTAGTTGTTAGGTGATTTAGAGTACAATGAGGGCATCTCATTGGCCCATCCATCTAATCGGGTATGCAGTTTTGCAGAGCTTTGATCCTCGTAGATTCAAACGAAATCAAGAGCTGGTGCTTCCCTACAATATGAAGATGTAAGAATTTTAAGGAATGCGGGCAAGCACCTTGTTGCCACATGTCCTTATGGGGCCAAGCTTGTTTCATATGCCGCAGGATGATACCAAGGTGGATGTCAAGTTGCTGAGTTGGATGCCAAGTTGTGCTAAGTGTTTCGTGAGCCCAAAATTTTGAAGAGCAAGCATAGTATACAAAGAATCTTTCCCAATCGTTGATCTTCTGCAGATCGACGATCAACGCTTGTCTGCAATATGGAAGTGCATGAAGATTAAACATTGCAGGGAAGTGCCTGAGGGACACGTGTCCTTGTGGGCCCAAGAAGATATGTTGCAGCTAGATGGTGACAGTTAGAGGCTGACAGTTATGTAACATCGTGGTCAGGGTTCTGAGGAGGTGGCGCAGTTACTTATAAAGATGTGGTCAACCGCGTGGAGACTCTATGGGGTGGAAAAATGAAATGAAGTGATTGGCCCACATGGCCTATCTCGGGTGTAGGAGTTAGGTAGACCTACTGAATTCGCTGATTCACAAGCTAGAAATAGGGGAAATTGAGTTTTGTTGCGTGATCTGATCCTTATGATCAATGCCAACCACTCTTGGATAAATTCTGAACTTAATGAACTTGGGAAAACACTCCACCTCCCCAATTTATCCATCTACCTGGTTAGAACAGTTTAATGGTGTCGTTTCTGTCTTCTCAGGGCCCTGTTCCAACAAAGATTAGTTATCATTGCATTTGGATCCGTGCTCAGATTAGATTTTCTTCAGATCTCCATGATTATTCCCTGTAGGGCTTAATGACATTGGTTGTGGAGTAATTTTAGTTGGGAAAATATCTTAGTTATGCCTGATCTATAAACGCAAATTTTGTAGATTTTGAAGGTGTCGACTTTTCTCTGACTTCTCTGATATTGCTCTGTAATTTCATGTGTAAATTCCCTTTGCCTCTTAACTGTATGGCATTCTGTCTTATCTCCTTCAGCCATTGATGTAAAGTGCAAGAACTATTTGCCTCTCATTGGTGTATTGTAGAGATCTGCAATCTTGCATGACCGTGTCTCTTTTGGCCTATGGATGGTATATAAGTGAATCCTCTCTTTCCTTGTGTAATTCATTTGGGTTTTCTAATCTACACGTGATTGTTAGATTAAAGCAAGTCTGAATGTGTATATCTTTTGGTGTCATGATGGTTCAACAGTGCATGTACGGCAGAGATTGGTTTGAACATTCTATTTTGGTGCATCACCCCCTTAGATTAGAATAGGTAGATTTTCTTTTCATTTATCCCTTCTCCCTTTTCCTCTCCAAGAGTAGTTAGGTGCACCCTAATAGTAAAGGAAGCCTGCCTTCTCCGGAGACTCAACCTCATAGTTCAAGTCCCATAGCTTGGAGGTTGTTTCCATGTTTCACAAGGTTGTCCTTAGGTAAAAACTTTGGACAAGGGTGCAAACCTTTGTGACGACAGTTTGCAATTTGATTTACAACATCTTCCCCAAAAGACATACCTTCATAAAAGTATGCACGTGATTTATATTCTTCTGGTTCCTTCATAGGTTCAGCCTCATATACTTTTGTATATTCATCAAATTTCACATTTGTACTTTCCACAACTTTGTTAGTATTAGTATTTAAACACTTATAAGCTTTACTTCTTGTGGAATAACCAAGGAATATACCTTCTTCACTTTTTGCATCTAATTGATCATTCCTAAATTTTTTGAGAATATAACACTTGCTTCCAAATACCTTCAAATATTTTACATTGGGTGAGTATCCATACCATAATTCAAAAGGTGTGGAATGAGTACCTTTCTGACTTGCACGTAGTTCAAGGTACAGATAGCTGTACTTACAACTTCTCTCTAGTATTTCAAAGTAACATTTTTATCCATCATGAGCGTCCTAACATAGTTTATTATAGATATGTTTCTCCTTTCAACAATTCCATTTTGTGTAGGGGTCCTAGGAGCAGATGTCTATCTTTTGATTCCTTTGTCGTTACAAAACATCTCAAACTCATTTGATGTAAATTCTCCTCCTCTGTCAAATCTCAAACATTTCAAATTTTTACCTTTTTCCTTCTCAACTCTTGCTAAGTACCACTTAAACATTTGGAAAACATCAAATTTTTGTTTCAAAAACATAACTGTCATCATTCTAGAATAATCATCAACAAGTAGCATAATGTACTTATCTCCTTTGTAGCTTTGCACTTCAATTGGTCCACACAGGTCAGTCTGAACAATCTCTAATATCCCTTTAGAGGTATGAGTCTTCCTTTTAAAACTTGACTTTGTCATTTTGCCTGACTAACATTGTTTGCAAATTATATTGTTAGGTTTCTTCAACTTAGGAAAACCTCCGACTCTTTTCATGTTACTGATACTAACTAAGTTATCAAAATTGACATGTCATAAACTCTTGTGCCATAGCCACACATCATCAAATTCTATGATTAAACAAGTAGCATCCTCTATATCAAGGTAGAATAGATTACCTCTAGTTTGGTCAACTTTTCCAATTAGTTTTCCATCAGTATCATATATCTTAGCAGTCTTGTTTTCAAACTCAACCTTACAACTTGAATTATTCACTTGTGACACACTCAACAAATTATAGTTAAGTCCTTCAACATAGTAACATTGTGACATAAAATATTTTTTGTGAGTTTGATAAAACATTTTCCTTTTATCAGATAAGGTGCATCATTACCAAACTTTACACTATTTCATCATAATAATTCAAGTTAATGAACTTACTTTTGTCTCTAGTCATGTGATGTGAACACCCACTATCAATGATCCATCTATTGTTCTTGTTCACACAAGATACTAGTGCAATTGCTTCATACTCATCAGATTCATACTTCCTTGAAACATACACCATTTCATCATCATGATCATCAAATCCATCTTTTGTTTCCTCTTCAATAATGTAGCAAGACTTCTTGCCTTTTTCTTTGTAATCTTTGTTGTCTTCATCTCTTCTACTTTTGTACTTGTCATCACCTATGTAATTCTTCTTCTCTAGACATCTAGTAGCAATTTGACTAACCTCATTGAAATTGAAACACATGATAGGTAATGTACCTTTGAACTTGCCTTTACCTCTGTGAAATCTCCTTGTTAGTAGTGCTTCAAGTTGATCTATGTCTTCTTCATCTGTATCACTATCACTAGACATATATTTTAACTTTTTATTCTTCTTCTCATTAGATTCCTCCAATGACTACTTAGCTTTGAAAATAGATTCAACATTTTCGGGTTTGTAATTATCAAAATTAGATAGCTCAAAAGTAGTGAGCCTACCTACCAGACCTTCAAGAGTTAGATCATTCCCTAGCATACATCTTAGTTCTTGTATTGTAGAAACTATAATAGCATAGATGAGCAATAATGTTCTCAAAAATTTACTTAGTACAATATCATCATCTATTTTATCAATAACTCCTCTTTTTGCATTAACAACATCTTTTATCCTAGAGCAATATTGAGCAATATTATTTCCTTCTTGCATTCTCATATCATCGAACTTACCTCTAAGACTTTCAACTTTGGCTCATAGAAAATTTTTGTCACCTTCATAGATGGTGTGAAGAGCATCCCACATTTTCTTTGCACTGTCACAAACCTTGATATGATCAAACTCTGTATAACTTAGGGCAAAGGAAATTTCCAACATTGCTTGGTTGTGTTCTTTCTTCTTTTTCAGATCTTTAGTAGTTAGGGCTCCAGCAGGATCAACATGCTCAACAACAATGGTAGATTGTGCATGATCTCCAAGACATCCTAGGTGTACCTTCATCAAAATTTTCTATGTAGGAAAATTATCTCTATTAAGCTTGGGTACCTCTCTTTTTGACATCTTGATATTTTTTCTTCTAGTACCTTCAAACTAGTCATCTTAAGCAGATGACTCTGATACCAATTGTTGGAATTCTTTAGAATAACTGAGAGGGGAGGTGAATCAATTACCCAAGGTCTAAATGTACAATTAAATTTTTTCACAACTTAGTGAACCCATATCCATAAAACATCATCATGCATGCATCCATTAGATCATACAATCACTTAAACTTGTAGGTTATTGTCAAATCAACTTTGCAGAAATGTAAGCATGAAACATAACAGATTCAATAACACATTTGATATAATGATTTAATGTGAAAACCCAATTTGAGAAAAACCACCAAAAACATGCTACTCATTCTCATTCTTATGAAGTCATGTCCTGTGAAAGACCAACCTTGTTAAAGGTTACAGTGCACACTATTAAATGTGACCTGGTTAAGGGATTTCAATCATCCTGTTAGGAGTGAGCCTTGTTAGAGGACTTTAGATCATTCACTTGGATGTCACTCGGTTAAAGGATTTACAAATGACTCTTAGGTCAACCTTAATCCAAAGAATTAACCTAGACTGGTACAATGATTAGAAAGCAACAATAAGGCTTGATTTGATAACAAACAACTCACTTGGAGATTACAAATCTTTGTTTTAGTCCTCCATTTTGCTTGGCTTTCACACACTTAAGCTTTGATAGCTTGTTCACCCTTCAAGCATCCATACCCTTAAGCCTTCTTGCCTTTCTTCCCACTGCAGTCTCTTCTCTTAGGTCACTGAATGAAGTAATACCCTAGACTCCTTGTCTTCCTCAGGTTCTCGCACATGACAACCTTTGCTTCTAACCAACCATCTCTATAAATAGAGAATTAAGATCTTTTGCCCTTCATCCTCCTTCATCCATTTTAGGGTTAGGTTGGATTAGGTAGGATTCAATGAATCTACCCATCATTTCATTTCATTCCCTTTTAGAAACTTCTCCTTCAATTATCTTTGAATTTGCCTCAAAATGGTTCACTATGAATTCTGTGCCACTAGCTCATCAAGCTTATCTTCCACACAGTTCACACAATTCAAGAAATCAAACTTGTCGGCTCAGATTCATGGAATCCTTCACTCAACATTAATTGGCTTCTAATGCTCGACACATACTGCATTGCTCAACATCCTTTATCAAATCACTCGACACGAACTAAAGTTTACTGGCGCTCGACATCAACTAAACTTTACTCGGCTTACACTGAAATTGACTTTGCTCGTGTTAGTAAACAGTTTGTCCTTCGGATAGAAATGCAACAATGACTCAATATGTTTTAAAAGAAGAAAAAAATGCACTAACAATTGGATAGATTATCATTTTATTGATAATCTTCCTCTGAATTGAGATGTATAGCTCCCTCATAAAAGATATTCAATGAATGTGATATTTGGTTATGTCTTTAACCTGAAGATACGAAGGGTTTTTCAGACATTCATCCATCAATATGGAATAAATGTGATTAACAGATTGCTAAACTGGAAATGAATGAAAAACTAGTAAACAACCATAGGACTATCTACCATATTTTCATATTACAAAGAAAATTGAGAAAGCTGTAAACATCTTTATGCAAAAACGTGAATACATAACCATAAGACTACATATATCACATCTGACATAGTAATAAAGAACTACATCTAAAATAGAAATAAAAGGGCTCAGAATCCTTCCAAATCAGAAACACCAATGTATATGACTGTAAAATCAAACACACTAATTTCCCTCTTTATTTTAGAAACATGATAAAACAATAATAGTACTATTCAATCCCCTTATCACAGTTGATCTACATAAAGAAAAACTGCTTCCTCTGTTACAAAATAGAAATCTCTTCTCCCTGTAGCTATAGCTATAGAACTACTTCCTGGGAAAAGAAGAACCCTCCTCTCCTTATTCTATGGACTATTTATCTTCTCCTTCTATCAGCTCTTTTTCAATTTGAATAACTATTTCTTGAAACTGCTCACATCTCCCCATATTATTCCGTCCTCATATGATCTTTAAATAACCTTTCGTATTCCACTGTCTATTATTGAGGAAGGGTAATGTATCAAAGATAAACATAATGTTTAATAAATATTAAATTCCACTTATGGACACCTGTCAAATTTTTTTAAAAATGGATTGCATGTGCATATTGGACAGGTGGCGTATGCTGGTAATAGATTTTTGTCATGATCTTGTAATTGTCATTGATATACTGCTGCACTTAAACAGTCATAACTTTTGATCCGTTATGAAATTTACAAAACATCTTGGAGAGTATTTAGATAATTAGGTTTCCTCAAAAATATCCAAAATTTAGCTCAATCCAACAGTCAGATTAAAAGTTGTGGGCCCCGCAACATGATTTTTTTTTTACTACAACACATTTGTATTTGCTGGTGCATTGACAGACCTGCATACAGTCTATTATAACTTTTGAATTTGGCCAAATTTTGAAGATCGCTTCGATGCACATTTAGAAAACTTGATTTTGGGAAACATATCCAAAATTAAATCAGATCCAACAGTGGAGCTAAAAGTTATGCCCCCTGCATTGTGACTGTTATTTTAATGCTAACCAAAATCTATGATTACAGGCTGTATTAAAAATGATAACAATATATACACCAATACTTGCACATTAATCACATGTTGGAATTTACTTGTTGTACATCTCATTATCCACCACCCTCTTTTGGCCATGGATCTTGGACCTTCGAGCTTGAAGTAACCCGATTTTGAATTTCAAACTGAATTCCTGGATATTAAACCACGAACCTTGTTGAACTTTGAACTTGAAGTTGAATTTGAACTGACCTGAAGGTTCAACTTCAACTTACCCATATGTGAATAGGAAGGCTGATAACTAGGAGAATGACTGGCCTACTTTTAACATTTCACGCTAGTGATAGAACTTGAAGTTGAACTTGAACTGGCCGAAAGGTTCAACTTCAACTTCGACACTCAAAAGTGCATTATGGAACCACTAAACCTGCATTACTGAATCATTCAACTCGAAACCAACAAGCTATGTTTTAGAACCTGAGTTGATGCACTTATGCCTCAACATCTGTCTTCTGAATTATGGATCTGAGTTTTGCTTGCACATTTACATTTTTGAAACTTTGAACCATTGAAATACACCCATGATCATTTCTCTGAACATAACTCTAAATCTGAAGCTGAGCTTCAATCTGGGGTACTTAAGCCATTTGAACCTGTTGAACCTTTGTACCTTGTTGAAAAGGTATGAAATTTACAAAGGAAATCCTTCAAGCTTCACCTATGATCTAGCATGAAAGTCTAATTCTGAGAACACAGATTTATGTTTGGAAAACCAGGCTGCACATCTGTACTGATAAATTTGAGCTCTGAACTTTGATTTTGCAGACTAAAGTTTTAACTCGAACTTGAAGTTGAAACCTTTGGTTCAAGTTTGAGTTCAACTTCGCACAGGTATGCTGCACCTTGGAATGTATTAACAATTCAGCCTTGTGCAAACCCAATCTTAAAATGAAGTAGAAATTGAAGTGCTGAATTCAATGGTTCCACCTCAACATATCTTCATAACTCTATCTTCTTCATAGGTTATATTTCATAAACTATCATCAGTGATAAAAAAATGGACAAAATTTACTTTAGGGAGTTGACTTGAAAGTTTAGAATGTTGGTGTAAAAGAAGGGTAACAGCTCGGATCCAACTAATTTTTTGCTTGACTTACACTTACTCTGCTCGACACCTACTGTGCAGAATGTTAAGCTTGACAAACACACTTTGTTTAACTTGTTCTTTTGAACTTAATCAATGTAACCATCCTTTGTAACCTTAAGTAGATTATCAATGCACTATAATATCACTGTCTTAACTAATTCTTGTACTCCTTTTCCATATCATAACTCAATCTTTCCTCTAGGTGCTATTGTTACCTCATTTGATCACATCCTATTCATCAATCAAACAAATGATAGTACTCAAATAATATAAGAAATTGTCTTACCAACAAGTAGAAGGTTTGACATCAGTAATAAAAAAATTATTGAAACACATTTATCATATTTGTATCAATCTATTTTCAACAAAAAGTACACACATGTGATATAACCAACTCAAATCATATGCCTCATTTGCTCCCTACCGTAATGGCATCATGAGACCTCAAGGGCCCTAACCATACCCCCGAGCATGAATCTCAATTACCAACAAGATTGTCGGAGCTATCTCATGAGATCATTCTTACCAATTAACCATCCATTACCATCACATGAAATAAGAAACATCTAGCATGCTAATATACCAGTAGCATCACTAAACCAAAGCAGTTGTAAGAAACATCATCTAAGCAATAAGATACAACATCGTGATAAAGGAATGCACCAAGAAACATAGTAAACATCATCTATACCTGATATCAAATGCATCCAAAGTAAAATATAATTCACAAGAGAACATACTTAGGACACACCAAAGTACAAAGTGAATATCTAATACTAGCCTTAAATTGGAAGTAGACCATCTCTGTACACTAGTCCCTAGTAGTGGTATAGGTGGTTACATCTCCCAACCACATGATACTATTCGTAGGTCCACACCCATTGTGCTCATAGAGATAAGGACCCAACCACAATCACGTAAGACAAGCACCCATGGCTAACACTCACACCAATCAAGATATGATACCAACATCTATATGATCATGAAAACAATGTAGTACATCAGACCATTGGTCAGACCCACTAAGGATAACTATGTAGGGACTCAAGTGGAGTGTAAGTCACCTGACATCGGAAAGCCCAAGTTATAAATGGTGCGAAAGGAATCCCTTAGGAAACCATCGCAATGTGTCCTCGCAATAGCTTCTATGGAAGACTGCAGAATGCACAAACACCACACACCCTCACAGTGACACATCGAAGAATGTTTAGGTGTGTCTTATCTTAATTAGGTTTTATTACTCGTTAGTTAATTTTTTTTATCACTTATTTAAAACCTCTTCATGTTACCTTTTCGGCCCTAGTTCGGGGTAACAAGAGAAGCCACTCCACTGCCTACCCTATATACCCATTATCATCATGTACGATGAGTGCCCAAAGGCAATGCAAGTTTCCAACCCAACCCCCAAATAAAAAATCTTCAACTAATCTATATTCGAGAGTTTAGGGCTCTTAGGAACCCATTGAGTGCATGTGCACATGCTCGTGTGTGGGCACAACCAATTGCACGAAAGAATTAAGTAATACAAATGCAAGGGTCGGATATGAGAAATGCAAAAAAAGAAACGAGTAATAATCTCACTCAATTGACCGATATCCAGGAGTATGGATTCTATAGGAATTCCAATGAGGTAATAAAATACCAACATCATGAACTCACTCAACCGACCTAAATTCGATAGTATAGATTCTACATGAATCCCAATGATGCAAGTAAAACTATAGTTGGATTGAAAACCTAATGTACATTCCATATCCACTACCAAAACAAATGTCTATAAACACCCAAGAAAACTACAATGTGAAAATCGCCCAAAAATTAACATTGTCAAAAAGCAACAAAATTAAAATCCATTATCCAAATGGTTTCCAAATTCTCAAAAACAAAATAAAAATTGAGTTCCAAGCTCATATGAAAAATGCCCAGCATAACGGCACGAAACTTCAAATTAAAACTCTCAAAAATATTAAAATATTCATACCTGCCCAACCGGGTAGAACTAGCATACCAAAATGGAGGAGAACACTAGTTCTCAACCTCCAATCAAATTACTATTGAAATCATGAACTAAAACAAATCCAAAATAATTAAATGGGAAAGCCCTACCTCACAGCCAAGTGGCAAAATGGGAAACACCACAATGAAATAAATGGACCACTAAATTGGACAAAACCATCGAGGAAGTGGAGCAATTCTACCATGAATACAATGAGAAAATGAAGGAATTTCTCCAAGAGGGTTTTGGAGGAAATCCCTCATTTCTCAAAAACATGAAAATAGAAAAGTGAGTATAAGAACCCACTTTTGGCATAATATAAGAACTTTATCAAGTGACTTATAAAATAGATTATTAATTCACTTAATAATCTATTTTCTCCCTTTTCCCAAATTAGATTAGACAATTCCAATTGAATTGGAATTCATCTACGACATAATAGTTGGGAAAATAAAATAAATTAAACCAATCAAATAAAATCCCTCTAAGCCATTAAAAAGCATTAATTTAATCTTTTCCATGGCAACCACAAAATCCTAAATGTACAAACACGCTTACAAGTCAAATCACATAATACATTGTGAATCTAAATTTACCAACTATTGGAGAGTTAAAATAATAATAAAAGATACATCACCCATACATGGATATTAGTTCAATATGAAAAGTCTAATCACTAACTTCATGTGCCACTACCAGGGATATAAGTCCTACACAATAAATGAACACAATCAAGTGTAGATGCATAATATATAATAGCTGAAGAAATAATTATGTGAAATCACATAATTAAAGCATCTAATTAATTTCATTTAAATAACCCATTTAACATAAATTACTAAAAAGACAAGGTACTTATCCGTAGCACGATAAACCAATGAATCAAACATGGATAAATCATTTATAATTATTTAAGCATTTAGTAATGGAACTAATAACAATTGTTCAACAATATAAAAAACACTAAAAACATATAAGTCAACATGGTCAAACACATGAGTATACATTGCTATTGGAACCTAGTCAAGTGTAACAGGACAAATAATACATGGTACAACCACTGTTCACATCCAAGGTAATCATAGAACAACATCATGATACTACATCAATCCTAGTAACCACTAACACAAATATTAGTGAAACCAGCTAACACATCATAATCTGAAAAATTAGGCATAAGCATAAATTAATCCAGTTGATACAATAACATAATCAGATCACCCCAAAGGCATATACCACTCACAAGGTAAGATCATCACAGTTACATCCACCAGAATGACTTATAGAAATTAAATGGGAGAGGCACTACAATATAGGATTTCAAAATACTATTAGGTCCACTCGGTCAAGAGATTTTTGAACTACAATGGTAAGAAAGTAACAATGAAATGATCTGTTAGGTTTTAGTACTACCTTTGTTGTACAAATCTTTGCTTTTCCCAATCTCTTTTTTTAGATCGCTTTTTGGTTGATTCACACAGTTCACACTTCCACTTAGCACTTCCTCAGCTTGATCTTCTCAATATTGTTCTGCCTAGTTTACCTTATTCTTTCTTCTTCCACTTTAATCACAAATATTCATATTAGCAACAATCAACAACCAAAAAACATCTTTTGCATACCTTTAAATAGAAAACTTTTGGCATTCTAGAATCTTCCAGGTTTTTCTGCTTAATTACAATCATATATCTTGACAAGATTCTAATTCATTGAATCTAAACACTTTGAAAATAGAGTTCTACCTTGAACTTTGTGCTTCATTTCAAATTGATAAATCTTCTCCATTAGATCTTCATTGAATTTCTCCAGCCGTTGATTTCATAACTAACTTCATCGTCGTCCTTGAAACTTCTTGGACATTCTTAATTTTCACCAAATGTTAGCCTCAAATTAATATTTTCTAAAACTTGTTCTTCATGTTCATGCTCGGTGAACATTACAACTCACCCCATCAATACTAGACTCAGTTAACACTATGTTCCTTCACTTCTTTCTCAAGTGCTCACTGACAACTGTAATAGCTTGGTTAATACTGTATTTCTTTCATTCACCGACTAAACTATATTTTATATACATATTTCTTAAGATCATGTAAAGAAATTAAACTAACATTATAGTATTAGAGTCCAACTCATTCAAGTGCCCATTGAATACCATACACTTAATCAACACTTACATCAAAATAATTTATTCAAATCTTCTTCATCAATCAAATGATATGACACTCTAATAAATTAGCATTATGTCTAACCAGTTAAGGATTGACATCAACGACAACATAATAATTGATGACTCTTACACATACATTAACAACATTATCAATTGGGTCTAGGAAAGCAAATTCACTAATTCACCTCACAATAGTAGGATTTCTCAAATCAAATGTAATGAACTCACTTAACCAATTGAATTGGATCAACATGATGAGAATGTTGAAGAATTACAAGTCAGAAGGGGAAGTAAGACATATTAAAAAACATTGTACAAAGAAAGAACATTTTATATATTTTATTTGTATGGAGTAATAAGGAAAACAATATGACTTTGTAATATAAATTCAAAATTTATATTTTAATGATTTATAAAGGCCTGCTATTTTTCAATTATTTAAATGGTATGGAGAATTAAACTGCACTTGATTGGTCCTTATAATCATTTTTCAATTCTGTGAACAATTGATGTCAAATAAGTGGATGAGGTCATCTATGGCATTTTAAGCTCAATCATCACACACATTGTGAAATATAACTATTTCCAAATCTGCGTCCACTCTATCTCCCAACCTTAGGAGTTAAAGCACAATTTGAACTAGTTTAGAATTGCATATATATATATATATATATATGATCTATCACACCCTGATCATTAAATTGTTATAGTTGATGTGTGTAGAACATTATAAAGTTGTACGTGAAAATTTTCATTATAGTTGACTCAGTTGCTCAAATAATTAAAGCACTAGTCTATTGGATTTATGTTTGATGTCAGAAAATCTATAACTTCCTTCTTACAAGCATCAAATCCATCATTGACAAACCTTATACAGTTCATTCAATTATTTCAAACATTCCACATTCAATCCCATTTTGATTGAGTTCAAGGACTTTGCCTACCAAAGAACTCTCCAAAGTTTAAATTCGCTATAGAAAAGCTCTAAACCTAATGATCAGATTCAAGGAGAAAGTCTGCCTGCCTAGGTGTAGCGGAGCCTGAAGTGCAAGGGAATCAAGGTGATTCTCGTTCGTTGGCCAGAATTGGTTGCAGAATCCTATTGAAGAAGTGGCAAACTCTTGGATTCCAATTTGTAGTTTTGGAAACCAATAGGTCCCTTGGTCAAACTAGATTTTCTATACAATTACAGCAATTTTTGGTAGGTGATTTCAATTGTGGGCTAATCGAGATTGTTTTAGTGGAGTTCTCAAGGACTTACTATTTTAGTAAGTCAACAAACTCTTCATTCTTGGCATTTCAAGGTAGGACTAGGAGTGTCTTGTGGAGAGCTTTTAGACAAGCTATCAAGCATGCATATCCGAGTTCGTTTGATGCGAGATTTAAATGTTTGAAGATTTTATAGAATTATTATAAAGTAACTTTATAACTTAAGCTGATATTGTTATTGTCACTTTATTATCTATGTGCACTTTATTTTCTTAAGTGGGGAAAAACATATTTATTCAAAAAGGAAATAAAGAAACAGAAATCATATGCAAAGAGTCACCTATTTGTCCTTACAAGGGAAGATGGAGCTCATGTCCAATATGCTTGGTTTATGATTTAGCTTTCAGTCTCTCTCTTGGAGACTTATTTGGAAAACTTCAGTTTTCATTTAGTGAGGATGAAAATGCTTGTGTCAGAAGACAGTGGACGCAACCCCATTGTCAATTGAAGACATCACTTAAGTGTTTCACATTGTAATCCAAGTTCAACTTTCTATCATCAAATCTTGTTGTAGCTTTTGTATCTACAATTGAATTTCTAGCTTATTTTATTTAAGAACTTCAATAAGATATATACACTTTCTATTGGAGATTTAATGCAATAATATTTTGGGACTGCTTTATCTTGTTGTTTATTGGAGTAGTTCTGCTGGAAAATTCAGAAAGTCGTTGCATGAAGTTATTTGTTTAAAATTCCCAAGTTTCCATTAGGGGTTTGAAGCAAATATCCTGTCAGGGATATTACACGACTTGTACATTTACTTTCTTTGAGTGGAGAAAAAAAATGAAACAAGGGTTTCAGATTTCAAACTCAAAGAATTGTGAATTCTTCCAAGTTATATTAGCATACGGAATCGGCGAAACACCCAATGAATTGTTCAAGAGCTTTGGCTTCATCCTGTGGCAAAGATTGATTTCATTGATGTAGAGATTGATGATTTTCAGCTACATTTTAATTTCAAAATTGTTTGCAAGGGCTGAAGACTTTGTTAAATGAAGGTTTATTAGTGTAATAGCTACTTCTAGTTTGTTGTGTTTCATGCAACATGTTTGACAAAATGACGCTGTTGTATGAGTGGCTTTTCAAAATGTTATGACTTTGTAATGACAACAACTAAATATTTAATTCATGCAAAGTGTTTGTCATAATGCTTATACAGACTGAATGACCAATTTCATAATATTATTACCATAATCTCACAGTGATATCTGATCATCATAGTATTGCAAGTGTTTAATAAAATGATTGAGGAGAAATAACGTATAATCTTGGTTATTGGGAACATATGCTAAGTGTTTGACAATGTTCTCCCAAGTCTGAAATCAACAAGACAGACATTTTAGCAAGAGTGAAGTTTGAACCTGCAAGGGTTCTTACTGTGGTATGAGACCTTGCATGCAAAGTGTTTGGCAAAACGTCAAACATCCAAAATTGAAACCCCAAATCAGATTTGAGACAATATCCAAGCTGGGGATCTTGCATTATTGTCCTATTGTGATGCTATGATATTTATTTATTTTGATTGGAATGTGGCCTCATAGAATCCAACGTAAAAGTAGAACAGTAGAATAAATCATTCTAGGTGCCAACAAAAATATAGTTTCATTAAATTGAATGTTCTGCTGGAACACAGATTATTAGAGAAAATTACGACCATACAATTGGTGTCTAAATCACTTGAGAGAACACCTAAGAAAAATGTCTGGAGATCATGATATGTTTGGTAACAAAATTGTTGCTATTTACTCGATACTTTCTTGCTTTGTGGTCTTGTCTGAGTCAAATTTTCAAATTCGTCCCATGTGCATCACTTTTGAAAGATAAAAACGAGAGCTAAAGAGCCAAAACATGAAACCTCTGATGTTTTTTTCATGCTAGAGTCATTCTCATGCTACATATATTGTTGGAAACTAATTGATGTAAAATTGGATGCTCAAGAGTAAGTTCTCCAAGTTCTCAACACCCTCAAATGAAAAAACAATTACAGGTTATAAACTTCTGTATGCAAATTCTATTGCTTGTAAACAAGATTGCTTAAGCATAGTTTTCTTAAAGATTAACCGAGTCTGAAGCTCCTCAGATGGATTGGCAATGTTTTCCATCTGCATAATAAGAAAACTGATGACATATCAGAAGATCTTCTTGAATTTATCATTTGCAAAGGACGTGAATTGATTGTCATTTCACTGAACATTGTATAGTCAAATCACTTACATAAGTTGCGAAGTGCCATCATCCTCTTGTATGTGCCTCTTTCAGAACTGGTAGTTCACATAAATATTGGCAGTAGCTGAAAGCCACTCAGGGACTTGCTATTCTGAGCACCTTACAAGGCCCAGAACACTAATGTTCATTTTATCCAAATTTCTGCAAGAAACTTACATTTCGATTATAATAAATGCTATTAAAAATCATGCTTTGTTTTCATCCTCTTGTATGGTGCCTCTTTCATAGCCTGGTAGTTGACATCAGTATGGATTGTAGATGAAAACCGCTCATTGATTTGCTATTTCTGAGCACCTTATAAGGCCCAGAACACTAATGTTCGTTTTACCCAAATTTCTGCAAGACAAATTACATTTGGATGATAATAAATGCTATTATAAATCATGCTTTGTTTCTTTATGAATATTGCTGCAGAGGGCTGACTGTTAACTGATACTTGAAATTGACTTTCCAATATTTGGTTGACCTTCCTTTATTACACTCTTGTCATCTAGTGATGATTCTGCTTCACCAATCTTGGAAAATGTATTTGGAATATCTTTGACTATATCAAGATGGCAATTTGGTTCTGATAACACTCGCGCATTAACCACCATCCCCACTATTACAGTAATATCATCCAGCTTTCCTCCTGCAAGACAAGAAGACTGCATAATATTCAAAAACAATAATTAAATGAATTAATTTTTCCAGCACATCGACGACATGTACAATAAATGAAACAGGATTCAAACAGAATGCTTGCCATGCCTGTAAATTTCATTCCGAGTAGCTTCTTCCACATTGGAATGTCGTATCCCTGTACCTAAGATTTTAAGTCAGTGGTAGAAAAGTAATATACATCAATTTTAAGCTCAGTTTCGGAACGACTTGATTTAGTTATGAATTCTTTGCCAATAAATACTATTTTTCCTAGTGGCCATTCAAAGCATGAATACTAAGAAACTGTTAGTCATGCCTGGGTTCTAGCCTCCAAACAGTAAGGTGACTCAAATGTTCTATCCCTTGCATGTGTGCTTGCGAGATCTGCTAATGCATGTGCTGCAAGACAACAATTTTTTTTTTTCATAAAAAGATAAGAGGATTAAATAAATGTTGTATAAAAGCTAGGGATAAAAGAGAAGAAGGATATGCAGCCTTACCTGCCTTTTTAACAAATTCTGAGTCAGAACCTTGATACCTACTAACCACACTCTCTATTTCATGGTCAAAAACATTATCGAAAAGCCCATCTGATCCCAGGATAACAATGTCGCCCTCCATTATATCAGTTCTGTACACCTGTTTTGTTCATGAATACAATTATCTATGTCAATTTGGGACAGATTTTAGAAGCACTAAAGAATGTCCACAAGTGATCAACATAGGTCCAATTGAACAATAAACACATCTAGCCACAATAGTAATGTATCAGGGAAGAAGAGAACCTGAGGAAAACAGGGAATGAGTTCAAAATTCAATCATTAAAGTGATAAAAAACTAGCAAGAGGAGATTAAGTTCACAATGGGTAAACATAAGCAATATAAGTAAACAACCAAGCAAGATGAGGATGGCCCAATGGAAGCAAAAAGCAGATGCAGACTAAAGCAAAGACCAATTCAGGACACAAGTGTGATCATATGTCTGCATCCATACTTGAAGCAATAGAAGAAAGACCACCACCATCATCAATAAACCTCACTTCAGGGCTAATATAGGATCTGGAATTTCCTAGCTTCATAGATTAGGTGAACCCATCCTTTGATGACTAAAATAATAAGAAAACCTAGAAACAGCTTTTGAATTGTTTTCAATGAATCATTTTGATATGCACAACTTTTCTTTGTTTCAAAATCTGCTGCAAGCAGTTGCTAATAAACACCTTCAATTCGATTGGTACCTTGCGCTTACCTTCTGATCCGACATTATAGGGTTGTATTTGTTTCATTGTTTTCTTTTTCAAAGAATATTCCTAACAGTTGTACTTTCAATACTTTTCTCCTCATATTAAAAATCTGTACAAAATGGTTGTTGCTAGGCCCAGGTATAGATAGTTCATTCAAGTTTCACTGAGCATCACTTGCTTTAAGGCGCAGTTGTCTTTGGTGTGGTAGTCAGTGCCCCTACAAATATAAGAGCTCATATAGTTGACTGAAAGCTCATCCACATGCTATGAATAGCAGGCAAATTGATGTTTTTGCCCACATAAGATAATTCTCCAATATATTGTTAAACAAGATGAAGCTAATATTATAAGTGAAGCACAACTAAGATCTTATCTACTATATGAAAGAAAGAAACCTACGAGTGTCACATCCCTTTTTGAACTACTATATTTCTTTTCACATATAGTTTTGATGCCCTAAGTAGTTTTACTTATTTGCTTAAACAATGGTTTTGATAACTGAAGTGGTTTTGTAAATACAAACTAGTGGTTTTGCTTGAATTGTGCCTAGATGGTTTTTAATCGCAAAGAATTGTTTCATTTTGTGTCCTAAATGGTTCAGATAGAAACAGTGAATTTCATTATATGAAATACTTAGAGTTGAAAATATGATCATTACTTATAATTATGAAATTGCATGATCTAATGATGTAATACAAGTTGAAAGTGAAACTATTCTTATTAAGTAGAAGTAAATTTTGATGAAGTCAAAAGTTATTAATGTTTTGTAAAAATTGTGAATTGGTCTAACTACTTGTTCTGAAATTGGATGCAGAGGATTGTGATCATTAGAAAGGGGAGATGGTATCAACAGGAAAAAGGGGACGTTGAATGGTTGTGTCCAAGGAAAAAATCCAAAGGGTTGGTAAGATCTGACATCATAGAGTTAATGCAACCTAGGCGGCCAATGTTGCTGGGTCTTAGGATTGGCGTTTATCGTTTCCTATCACTAGGTTTACCTAGAACTCAATTGTTTGTTCTTTGGTTCATTCACAATCCTTCTCATCCTTGAACATTGAGGATTGACTCTTAGCACTATATTTCCTGGAAGGGAATTTTTATTCCTCCCCTTTTCAACTTTAATAAGTTAAACAATTTTATTTTAAATTGGTATAACAAAATAAATGATTTAAAAAAATTAAAGGATTATTATATTTATAATATCATGTAAAAATCTCAATTCTTATCGTCATTGAAATCTCCTAATTTATTCAATTCTAATTCTACTTAAGTAATCTCCTAATCTTCTATGTGTTGACCAATCTGAATATTAAAACTCATAACCTCAGTTCCTTTTTTGTTAAGCTTGTGAGTTCTTATTTAGTTAACTTCTTCTCTTTCAGAATCATGCCATAAACTTTATCGTGTATTACCTTTGGGAATCTTTTGGCCAGCACAATATAATAACTGTGGGAACTGAATTAAAAAATTATCGTTGGCCTTGGTTTGAAATCGACTTGTGTTAATTTTATCCTAAATTCGAAACTACGTGTTAATTTTCCAAATGATAGAGGGTGGCAAGAATTGTGTGCCCAGTCATGCCGATGAATGGCTGGAGATAGTTGTGAAAAGATTAGTGATATTGTGGGAGGGGATAGGTTTTAATAAGAATGAATTCAACATAGGCGGGCATTCTTACGAGTGCATGTTGAAGAAACTACAGGTTGTGAAGGTGGGAGCTGGAAATCTTAGAAGCAACATAGTTTATAAGAATTTGGTTCTTTTTCTCATTCCTAGTTCCAATGCATAGGACTCACAGAGTATTTTATCCATTCTGAGCAGTGTAGAATATTAATGTTCTAGGTTCATATATTATACCAGAGGCAAGAAAATTAGGATCGGCAACCTTTGTGCACAGCGGTAGCAAGCTTGAACTACCCGTTGTGCATTCTTCAGCACATAGGCTGCCATTTAACGTGAAACCTCCCAAGCAAGTGGTTTGAACATAGTTAGAACTAGAGTGTTATAACGTAACTCTCATATGTTGTTTGTTCTTGCTCTTCCTTTCAGTTTCTTGGTTGTTTTCTTTCTCCTAGGCATTTGGTGTTCCTTTTGCTGGTTGTTTATTGGTTGTAACTCTAAGTCCCCTGGCCCCTTTGGTGGTCTCTTGTTGGACATTAAAAAGTTATCTTATCTTATCTTTATCTTTTGTCCCAAATTATTCAAAATGGTAGAAAACAGAGATGAGCCACCTAGTTCACCCTCAAGAAAATTAGATTAGCTATTGCTAATGATGAAGGAAGGCCAGGCTAGACTCGAGAACTTGGAAGAAAAACTGAGAAGTATAGAGGATACCGAACGAGAAGAATCGAAGTCTAGACCAAGAACAAGAATTGATCAGTCTTATCAATCAACATCTACAAGGGATGAGTGTAACCATAGAGAAGCTCATAGTTCAAAAAATAACCCAAGGTTAAGAATCATATCCGGAGACATGAAAAAGGTCAAACCTCCCTAGTATGATGGATTGGTGCCTAGTGATGTTGCTGGAGCATGGCTCATTGGGATGGAAAAGTATTTTGAAATAAGGAACTACACTGAGGTTCAAAAGGTTGTATGGGATTCCTACCAGTTAACCGGAGAGGCAGCCAGTTGGTGGGAAAGTAAAAAGGCTGAAATAAAACTCAAACAAACCAGTGTTACATGGTCGATGCTTGTTGAACTCAGGAAGTGGTCACTGCCTCAACTCTTTTATAAGCGGAAATTATATAAATTTCAAGAGCTTAAACAGGGAGATATGTCAATCAATGAATATACAGAGCAATTTAATAGGTTATTGAAGTACATTTCTAAGCTTTAAGACAATGAGACTTACTGACTCTCAAAGTATATTATGGGATTAAATCATTAAACAACAAGATAGGGGGACCGGTGGATGTGTTAGCCCCAGCCACTACAACAGAGGCTTATGAGAAAGCAGTGTGGCAAGAACTCAAGTTAAAGAGGGACCACTCCATCAGAGAAAAGAGTCGTGGGAAAGGGAATGGCCACAAACTTCCCAAACCTTTAAACGAAAATCAGACAAAGAGGAGACCTTCCACAAGGGAGATAACAAGTATAAAGGAGATAGAAAGGATAACCATAATAACAATAAAGGATCTGTTGGAAACAAAGAGACAATTGATTCAATGTCAAAGGCATCTAAAAAGAAGGGTCCACCAGGAGGATGTTTTACCTGCAATGGAAAGAACTATGCCAACCAATGTCCCACCAAGAATCAAGGTGGACAGATAAAGAGGAATCCTCTTCTGAATCAGCAAACGACCTTCCAACAAAGGATTCACGCTGCAGTGGACAACATGCAAGCCGATTTCCAGATCACACTAATGGAAGTGACAGGTATATTGTATGGTAATCCAATGTCCATCTTGATAGATACGGGGGCTTTGGAAAATTTCATATCCCCCGACATCCTTGGTTCCCAAAAAGGACTGGATTTATGAAGAATGCATGGTCTGTTGAGCATGCAAACCAATCTAGAGCTCAGGTAGAGCACTGTTTGTTAAGGCTAGAGTAGAACTCCCTAACTTTGCAACAAAAATAAATCTGTCTATTGCACCCCTAGAGTCCTACGATATTATGTTAGGCATGAAATAGTTGTGGCAACATAGGGCTAGAGTGGATTGTTTTAGCAAAATAGTTGAATGTTTAGATGATCTGGGTAATGTTGTGTCTATGTAAGGAATTAAACGAGATGATAAGTTGAGGCAACTCACTGCATCTTAACTAAGGTGCAGTGAGAAGGAGGGGTGTCATCTCTTTGTAGTCAAGATGGAAGAACTTGAGAAACCTGCATAAATCATATATCATTATGGCTATATGTAATTCAATACTAAAACAAAGAAAAAATGAAATAAAAGAGTCTTTTGAAAACTAGTACCCCTACCTAAGGGACTTCAAAGTTGTATTTCTCGAGGAACTACCAGGTTTGCCTCCAAAATAGGTGTTTTGACTTCATAGATTTAGTACCCACAATTGGACCTCTCCAAAGTGCCCTACTGAATGACTATTGTAAAGCTAGTTGAGCTAAAGGCTCAATTACAAGAACTATTGGATAAAGGCCTAATTAGACCAAGTATTTCACCTTGGAGAGAACCAGTTATTTTTGTTAAGAAGGACAAACTCTTAGACTCTACATCGATTACAGGATGTTGAACAAAGTGTCTATCAAAAAGTACCCCTTACCCCGCATTGATGATCTTTTTGATCAAATGTATGGAGCCACAATTGTTTCCGAAATAGATCTACGGTTGAGTTATCATCAACTAAGATTGAAAGATGAGGATATTCATAAGACAACATTCTGAACTTGTTATGGTCAGTACGAGTTTTACAGTTCTTCCATTTGGGTTAACCAATGCTCCTGCCGCTTTCATGAACCTTATGAACATTGTGTTTCACAAGTGTTTGGATAAGTTTGTCCTTGTTGTTCCTTGATGATATATTGATATATTCAAAAAAATAAGGAGGAATATCTTCAACACCTCCATTTTGTACTACGACTTTAGGAACATCAATAAATTTGGGAATCTATCCAAATGTGCTTTCTTCTAGAAAGAGATTCAATATCTAGGTCACATAATTTCCAAGAAAGGAATAGTAGTGGATCAATAAAAAATTATGGCAATAGCAGAATGGCCTGTCCTAGGAATGTTCAAGAGGTCAATGTTTTATGGGGTTAGCTGGTTATTATAAAAAGTTTGTTCTTAATTTCTTACATATTGCTTATCCTATTACTTCCTTACAACGTAAAGGGAAAAGATTTGGATGGTCTAGCAAATGTCAACAAGCTTTTGATCTCTTAAGGAGAAATTGACCACAACACCAATTTTGAAAGTGTTAGATCCTGAAGGGCAATTTCTTTTAGTGACTAATGCGCCTGGGAAAGGGTTAGGAGCCATATTAATGCAGGATGGTAGAGTGATTGTGTATTTGTTGTGGAAACTCAAGAAGTACAAATTGAACTAAGCTCCTCACGAATCTTGAGTTAGCTGTTATAGTGCACACTCTGCAGAAATGGCGACATTATTTGATGGGGAAAACATTTGAGCTTAGATCAGACCACCAAGGGTTAAAATATATCTTCACCTAACCTAGCCTAAATGTTCTTCAGAGAAGATGGTTAGAATCGCTATCTGACTATGACTCTGAAATCAACTACAGAAGAGGAAAAGAAAATTGGGTAGCGGATGCTCTAAGTTGCAAGCGTCATATATCAGCAATAGCATCAATCCAAACAAAGTTTAGACAATAGGTTCTTTTGAATTTTGTGAATGACAAGTATAATAACCAGGTTAAGGAAGCATTACGAGTGAATCCTCAAGACCACAGATATGACAGGTTCTGCTTGAAGTTAGATGGATTGCTCATATTTGAAGGGCAAATGTATATTCCAGATTTTATTAAATTAAGGAACTTGATCTAGAAGGATATTCATTCGGCTCCTTATTCCGAACATACAAGGGATACTAAACTCTTAGTTGATGTCAAACCCTTATACTTTTGGAAGGCGTGAAAAGAGATGCAACAAAATCCTTTCCCAGTTGCTTGGAATGTCAAAAGTAAGTGAGTTCCCACAAGGAAAGAATAAAAGGGCATGAGAGGCTCTTTTCTTATCATCCAATTATTGTCATTTACATTTGATGAGTTGTGTGGAGCCAAGGGTTTTGACATTTGCCACTAGAGAACATAGTTCTTTTGTTTGGCTCCATTTGAGCTAGTGAAATACCCAATGAATTTGGTATTGGGAGGACATCATACAGGTGTTCTATTCGAGCATATTGCTGAAAGATCCTTCAAGGGGCTGCTATTGTTGGAGAAGACAGATCAATCTTTTTACTGTGTCAAATTTGTGGCCTAGGGCCAAATTCGTGGAGTAAAATTGAAGGAATAAGTTGGATATTGCTACAGTAACGCTGCTATAGTAACACTGCTACAGTGATCTGCTATAGTAATTCACTACAGTGTCGTTGCTAGAGGAACTCACTATAGTAAAATCCAGATTTCCTTGAGTAGTTTTCTAGGTTCCTATCTATTTCATTTGTATTGCATGGAGGATAGATTTGAATATTTTAAGGCATGTGTAAGAATTTAGAAATCATTTGTAATCTCATTTATATCAGAGTTTTACATTAGAATTTGTTGCCCTAATGTCATATTGATGTAGATGCATATTTTCTCATTTATAGTCAATGCTCTATGTTTCAAAAAATACCAAAACATTTGTTGTTGGTTGTTTGAAGTTTTGCAAGCGTATGAATTAAAGTTTGGCATATATATATATATATATAGCGAAGTGTTTGACAAAATTCTCAGGTTAACAGTTTGGAAATAAAAATCAGAGCTTGCTTGCAAAGTGTTCGATGAAATACAATTGAATTAGAGAAGAATTTGGCATTTGATGAAGTTATAACTAGTTGGGGTTATTACAGTGGTATCAGAGCTTGCTTGCAAAATGTTTGACAAAATTTCAAACAACTGAACTAGAGAAAAAAATTGGTGTTTGAGGAAGTTATAATTGGTTGGGGTTACTATAGTGGTATTAGAGCTTGAAAATCAAAATTGCACAGGTTATTACAATGGTATCAAAGCTTGCTTGCAAAGTGTTTGATGAAATGTCAAACAATTGCACCAGCGAAAAAATTGGTGTTTGACGAAGTTATAACTGGTTGGGGTTACTACAACTACTTACTGTTATTAGAATTTCCTTATAACAATACCTATCAGTCTTCCATTAAAAAAGCTCCTTTTAAAGCATTATACGGCAGGACGTGTAGAACTCCTATCACTTGGGACAAGCTGGAAGATAGGATAGTGCTAAGCCCGAAAATGTTATTAAAATGGAGCAACAGATCCAATTGATCCGACAGAGAATGTTCAAGGCTACTAATCGGCAAAAATGTTATGTTGATGCTAAACAAATACCCTGACATTTTGTAGTGGGAGAGAAAGTGCTCCTAAGGGTGAAGCCTTAAAAGAGTGTCATTACATTTGCAAAATCTTCTAAACTTGCGCCTAGATATGAAATTTTAAGGATTGTTAACCCAAACGCTTACAAAATTGCTCAACCCCCAGCTATGTTTGGGATGCCCAATGTATTTAATGTGTATTATCTTAAAAAGTATATGTCAGCTTTCTCCAATATGATTGATTGGAAATCCTTGTAGATACAAAACCCAAGGGTGGTCATGGTCGAGCCCATCAAGGCGCTCAAGGCACGTAGGCTTCACATATGCAATAAGGAAGTAAAGCAATACAAGGTCCAATGGGACCAGTATTTAGAAGAAAGTGCAACATGGGAAGATTATGACAAAATCCATCGGCAATTTTGCTTTCTTTTCAATATCTATAGTCAATTAGATTAGAATGAACCTTAATGTTGAGATAATGTAAATATTCAATCAAATTTGTTTTTCTTGTTCATTGAGGATGATGACTCATAAGGGAAAGGTATGTCACACCCCTTTTTGAACTACTATATTAACTTTCACATGATTTTTCTGTCCTAAGTGGTTTTACTTATTTGCTTCAACAATTGTTTTGAAGCCCTAAGTGGTTTTACTTATTTGTTTAAACAATGGTTTTGACGCCCTAAGTGGTTTTGTAAATAAAAACTAGTGGTATTGTTCGAATTGTGCCTAGATAGTTTTTAATCGCAAAGAATGGTTTCATTTCATGCCCCAAATGGTTCACATAGAAACAATGGATTTCATCATATGAAATGCTTAGAGAGAAAAAATGATTATTTCTTATAAATTATGAAATTGCATGATCTTATGATGTAATACATGTTGAAACTATGTAAGTCAAAAGTTATTAATGCTTTGTTAAAATAGTGAATTGGTCTAACTACTTGTTTTGAAATTGGACGTAGGAGTATCGTGGCCATTACAAAGGGGAGAAGGTACCACCACGAAAAAGGGGATGTTGAATGGTCATGTCTGAAGACAAAATCCAAAGGGTTGGGCTCTGACATCATAGAGTTAATGCAACCTAGGCGACCAAGGTCATTATGTCTTAGGATAAGCATTTATTGTTTCCTATTACTAGGTTTAACTGGAACTTGAGGTTCAGCATTATATTTCCTTGAAGGGAATTTTTACTTCTCCCCTTTTCAACTTTAATAAGTTAAATTTTATTTAAATTGCTATAGCAAATAAATGATTTTAAATAAAATACAGGATTATTATATTATATTAATAATATCATTTATAAATATCAACTCTTATCATCATTGTAATCTCCTAATTTATTCAATTCTAACTTCTACTTAAGCTATCTCCTAATCTTCTACGTGTTGAGAAATCTGAATATTAAAACTCGTAACCATAGTTCTTTTTTTATTAAGGTTGAGAATTCTTATTTAGTCAACTTCCTCTCTTTTGAAGGCGTCATAAACTTCATCAGATATTACCTTTGGGAATCTTTTGGCCAACATGATACCATAACTATGGGAATTGAATCAAAAATTTATCATTGGCCTTGGTTTGAAATCAACATAATAATTTTTTCCTAAATTGGAAATGCCATGTTTATTTTCTACACCCTTCGACAAATGCTTTAGATAATGAGCAGGCTCGTATGCAAGATGTAGCTAGTGGGTTTCACACTATAGTTGTTTACGCTTCAAATGAACTAAGTGATGACAGTAATACTCTCATTGAAGAGCTAAATAACAATTATTAATTGTATTTTGTACTGATTAGACATTAACTTGTATATTAATTAAATTAACCATACCAACAATCCAAGGAAACAATCGCCATATGAACAAACCCATACCATCCACTTGGACAACTAGTATAAAACAAAATACAAAAATATATCAATAATTTTTTTGCAAGGCACAACACTTGGTGAAGGTTTTGCAAATGGGGTTGCAAGCTTTGGATTTAACTATGGAGGAAACTCTGTAGTTAAGTGCGCTCAGGCTGGAGTAGTACTGGGATGGGTGACCTCCCGGGAAGTCTCGGTGCTTCACCCTTGTGAGCATCACCTAGATCCAATGAGTGCTAAATGTTCCATTTATTCTCATAAGAGATGGATTCATGTTGAATCACTACTCATGAAACACGGGTCATCGAGTTTGACTCAAAATCACATAGTTAAATCCTGATATTCACATCACAATTTTTTTGCAGTTATGTTATATATCCTAATATGTGCTATGAATTTATTAATGATTGAGCATATGCATATTTGTGGACTTGTTGAATCTACAGGGGATCTTTGTAATGTCCCCTTCTATTTAGGGTTTGATTTGGGACAATAATACCTACAAAATCAATAGAATTAAAACAATAACATGTCTTATTATACTATTCTTCCCTCTAACTTAATCCAAACCTTAAAGACGTCACTAGATCAGGTTTCCTAACCCTTGGTTATCTAACCATCTTCTCTAGAGTACACCCTTTAAGATTCACATATGCATATGTTGACATCATCAGAATATTCTAACACATCAATCTCGAGCGTGTTGGTCAGATGGAGATTATGTGAATCTCACATACCAACATTATAGAGATGATGAAATCTCAAGCATGTTGGTCAGACAGAGATTATTTATCTCATTTACCAATATTATGGAGATTCCTTAATTCTCAGGCATGTTAGGCGGATGGAGATCCTCAATCTCACATACCAACATTATAGAGATTCCTTAATTCTCAAGCATGTTAGTCAGATGGAGATCCTCAATCTCACATACCAACATTATAGAGATCCCTTAATTCTCAAGAATGTTGGTCAGATGGAGATCATTAATCTCACATACCAACATTATAGAGACCATATGGATGTATCGTTCAGATGGAGATTATTTCCCCCTCATGCTAACACTATTAGCATTTGAGTCAATCTCTCCCAATAAAATATTATATTGATTTCTTATAACAAATTCAATTAACTCTACATGTATCATGATTTCATTCTTTAATAATATCCATGTATTATTCTTTAATATATGTTTATACATATCCTTAAATAATGTAAAAAGGAAATTTAATAATAACCCTTTAATAAATCTAATTTTTCTAATTAATAAAATTCATTAATTTCAACATCACATACCTCAAATCTCTTACCTCCTATAATTTCGGGTTTATTAGGCCTTCCTTTGTATTTGGTGGTCCCACTTTATATGTGCCTTCTTGTACTTTCTAATTTATAATGAATGTTATGTTGTAATTAATCTCATAACTAACTTGACTTAGTCCTTGTTTGAAGGGAATGGCTATATGGAGATGATAGTGTATAATTATCTTCCTTCCTCTTTATTTTGTTTTGTTCACGCTATTCACGTTGAATGTTTTTTGGCTTCTTTGTTAGTGGTGAGTTCCTGTTATATTCAAGGTGAATGGCTTCGATCTTTTCTGCTGCCCCCTATCTTGTTATTGTTTTTCTTTATATATATATATATATGTGTGTGTGTGGGGAAAGGTCTTGTCACGTCGCAACCCTTTATCCTATCATGTTTTGCCTTTATAAATGTCATTCATGTATTATATATTTTTTATTAAATAATTTTATTTCATTACTTGATTATTTAATATTATTGTAATTCACTAGTTTATATGTAGTTATTAATTAATAAATTGATTTTATTTTAAATTATAAGTAATTACCACACAATATAATATAGCTCAAGACATTAATTTATTGATTAACTAATATCAATATGATTGATATAATTGATAAAGTCTTACATTTTTATCTTATTTGAGGCTCACTGCAATCTTGAAAAAAAAATCCGTATCTGTAACTGATACCATGTCCATGTAAACAATTTTATCCACTTCCAAGCAACTTTGGTTCCAAGGCTCAAAAACTATTAACTTTTAGGATCACTCAAATTGAGCCATTCTAAATCAACAATGAAAATGATAAGTAAATATAACTTCCTGACTGCTAACTATCACAGGAACAAGAAGGATTAAATTTTGAGTCATAAAATCACTAAAAATAAATAATGTCATGCAAAATAGATCAATTGTTCTCAACAAAATATGCTTCTCAATTTTTATCAAAAATAAATAAACATTTCTAGATATATAATATTGAGTAGGCCAAGAAAACTATAAACAACATTTACAAGAACAAAAAAATAACACTTCATTTTTTAAAATTATTTTGGAAGAACAATAGATTTCACAGTTGAGAATCATTTGTACTTTATCATTATTTAAGAAAATTTATGCTTTCCATTCAATATGCAATAGGAACATAAGCGCAGCTTCTAATGATGAAAAGACTAGAAATATTACTAAAATAGAAGTTAATAATTGGACTCAACCTAGGATTGCCTAGCATATCATGCAAGCCAAGGTAAAAAGTAACACACCATTGCATCTTTATATGTCTGGCCAACAATCTCAGAGCTCAACTGGAAAGGGCAATCAAAGTAATGTTCTTGTGGAGATGTAGCAAATATTACCTGGCCTGCAAAATCCTAACATCTATTATATGCAGAAGAATATCAACAATGGTTGAGCTCTCTTAAGTATTTCCAAATAGCTATTAAGCAAATTCTTGAAATAACATTTTTGTTTCCAAATTCAATACCTTTTCGAAAGATCCGCAGTCCACAATCTCCAACATTTGCAATTTTAAGTGTCCCATGTTTCTCCATCATTGCAACAATTCTAGCATTGCGGGCAAAATCATAAGAAAACCACAAAATGACACAAAATTGGAATGAAACCTTCAGCAGTTAAATTGAGAAAGAAACAGGATACAAATAAAAGTCATAACAATCCTAGAGCATGAATCACATTTCCTGTAACAGTCGTAAAGTTGGAAAATAATCTGCCTTGGGATGAAACAATTCTTGGGAGTGAAACAAACATGTTATGACATATATAACCCATCAACAACACAATAACCTACCTAATAGAGATGGCATCAGTTGGAGTGCTTCAAAATTTCAGATCTTCTTAAAGTGTGCATGGAAGATATCAGAAGATTATATCATCATGAAAGTCTATAGGTGGCTACAGCAATATAAACTTGAAGCGCTAAGAAGCTTGTAAGTTTTCAATGAAAATGTTGGCTCAATGAAATCCTATAATTTGAAACAAGGAGATTTTATGCTCAAACACAATATCATAGTTTGCAACATAGAATTTAAACCACCCATAAACTCCAGAGTTCATGCCTATTATTTATATTCCAGATAAACTCAAAAGGTCCACACACGTTGCTGTAATGTTGTCAAAATTCCTTTCTCTGTATGTTTCACTATAATACTAAGTTGACAGTTTGGATTCCAGTACGGGTGCAGGTTCAAGATTTGTTTTGGGTTCATCCATACAAAAACTTATATTTTTTTAAAAATATGTATGTCTGTGTATATATATGCAACAACAAATAAGTCTATACAGCACTATGCTAGTAGTAAAGCAACATAGCAAAATACACCGCCATATCTATGTTTCAGTTCAATAGGATATTAATTGCATCATTTAGCCATACATACAATATGATACACTTGCTTGGTCATGTGCATGGAACATATTTCCATATGAAGGGGACAGTTTGAGAATGAAAGAAATTGTCAAAAGATAAGTGCAGTTATCTGAATTTTTATTTTGTATCAATTAGAGAATTTCTAAGTTCTAACCAAGTTAGATCAAAAGTTGACATTCAAATTTTAAGCCCTGGATTCAAAGACATCATATCATTTTTAAAGAGATTCCTCTACGATCGTCAGTTTGGATGTCACCTATTGTCAATTTGGATTTCCTCTATAAAAAAGCACATTGAAAAAGTCTAAGAAAATGTTTTGAGACCAAATTTAGCCCAGGTTTGGCAATTGGGCTAATTCTTCAAAATCTGCTGCAAATTCTGCCCACGTTCCTCTGACAAAACTTGCAGCAAATTTGTGGCTCTGCAGGAGAATTTGACAAGGACCAGACATTGGACAGAATCGAACCAGACTTTGAGGATTGCTGGAGATAATCTGGTAACTTAGCTATAATATATAAGAATTTTGACTGCATTTGAGTGTAAATAAAATTGTGCTCAAGGAATATCATATTACACAAAAGGATTCATTCAAATTTTGATGGTTTCCACATTAACATACAAAATCTAGAGTTGCATCAAACATCTTTTGATTCCCAAAATTTATGTAATTGGTAGATGAATACTATAGATAAATAGATAAAGCACTCCGTTCTGATTTCCCTAATTGTTTGTTTCCTTGAAAGCTTACCAAAAGGAGACCAACATGAACTGTAGCTTAAAAAAGAGAACTAAGGTGGACTTCCTGGTGTAGAAAACTGATTGGTATCTCACTGACCTGATACCAACATTTTACTCTTTTTTTCTCAAGCACCATAGACTTGTCTTCTAAATTTTGGAAGTGTTCTAGGTTAATGCAATATTAATATGCCATTGTTATGCACTTAAAATTGACATGAATGTTAGCTAAGATGAAGAAATTATACATGTAGGCAAAACAGATTACAGAACTGGCAAAACTTACACTGTAGCTGAACCAGTCGAACAGGTTTTTGCATGTGCCTTTTGCAGTAGAGATTGGGGATCGCCATTCACCTGTTTAATGAACTTTTTAAAACTTGCTAATAAGTAAATAACAGATTCAAGCTCTCCTATATAACTTAAATCTCCAAAGTTTTATTAAAAAGAAAACACATAAATGAAGCAGCAACAATGACCTTTTCAGGTATCTAAAAAACAAAAGGGTTCGTAGAGTTACAAAGCACAAGCTAGCCATGTTGAAGAAGAAATAAAATATACCAACATCTACGAAAACAAACATATCAATGGCGCTTGAAAACATAGTTCACATTCTTGGGCTCAACTCAAACTCAGTGGACCAGAAAGTAATAACCCTGTTTGGTTATAGCTAAATCAAGCATCAATTTCTTTCACATTTCAATGGTTTGACATTTTGTCAAACACTTGGCAAACAAACTCTGACAAATTAGATATGTGGTTTCTCAGTGGTTTGTGCTCAATTCAAGAGTTTTTTGCAAATAAACATGAAATGAAAGAACTGATACGGAAGCAACAATTGCAATTAATTTCCTAACTCTGAGATAAAGATCAATTACAATTTAGGATGTATCAAATTTGAGTGCTGCATTATGTTGATGCGAGTTTTGTATCACTTACATAACATATTAGCAATTGAATATTCAATATGGGATATCAAACATGCAACTCCTCTCTTGAAAAGTTATTACTCATGAGACATGAGTATAACTCCAATGTTCCTTACACCGTTGGATACTCGCTCAGTTTTATCGATGTGATTTGCTGGTAATCATGTAGGCGGCCTTACGTAAATTGTTGAGGATGACTTGGACTTTGGTGGGATGAAGGTGATGGTGGCTCAGTTTGTGAAACGTGCGGAGGCAGATAATGTTGATGGTGACGATGGTGGAGGATGTGTCTGCCAATGGTGATGTTGACAGAAAGCGGTGGTGGTGGAAGGTGAATGGATGTGTTATGATATTTGACTAACTTCCCTAACTTCCTTCTCTAAACTTCGACTATCCGGCTACTCACTATTCTACTCCTATGAATGGAAGGTTAGCAAATGGACGGAGATCGAACCTAATGAGAGCTGACCAGCGGCCTCACTTCCACAGGTGCAATGATTCGAAGGAATAATAAACTAGTTTACCACACAAAGCTTCCCAACCAGCCGCTAGGATGCTAGTGGCCTAGTATTGATCCCTATCAAACATTTACCAATGCTACCATACAACTATCCATCTACTTTAACTTCACTTAAACAACTTCAAATGCAACCAACTTTAACAACTTGAAAGGAAATCTAACTAAGTGAAAGTAGAAAACATGCAATAACACCCAATGTTCTTAATCAACATGCAAATCGCAACAATGAAAAAGAGAGCAATTTTGGTATTATCTTCGCAACAATTTGTCCAACACTTTACAAATGAGAGAAAATGGCCTTTTATAGGGCCAAAAATACAACGAACGGTGGAGATCAAAACAAGATCAACGATCCAGATTGGATCCTCAAAACCCCAATTAGGGTTGCCACCCCATCGGCCAATGAGAAGACGCCACCTCATCAATGGACCAATGAAAAAAGTGCAAAAAGTGGCGACCAACGAGAAGGCACCAAAATGGTGGCCAATCAGAAATAGACACTTGTCCTATTCTAGAAGAAAGGGGAAATTTGCCACTTGGGCTTACATCAAATGATCTTCTAATATAAATCTTCCCTTTTCTTTCATTTTCTTAGCTAAGGCAATGAACTTAGCTAGCCTTTCGTTAACTTCTTCCATAGGAGGACAAGGTGTGTGCTTCACCTTGAGTTTCATTGACTTCGCCACATTGTTCGCTGCTTGTAGTATCTTTTCGTGATCCTTCTCATATTCCTTTGCAAATTCAATAAAAGCGCTAAGAGAGGAAAGGGTGCCCAAATGTTTTTTCTTAATAGCAACCTTTCCTAACTCATCCAATCTTGATCCAAAATCTGTCTCATTGATATCTTCTTCTCGAATATCCTCAAAATCAAGTGCCACCCCAACGTCGCTCATCATGGTTGAAATAAAAGTGTCGACGCTTGGACTGTGTCGTGCAATCTCATTATGTATCTCCTCAAGTGTTCTAAATCTGGTAGTCAATGCAACAAACCAAGATTCAACTATACTCAATCCTCTCTCATCAACCAATTTGGCCCTTTGCAAATATGCCTCTGGTAGCCCAATGAACGCTTGTAGCCTAGGAATAGCCAAATCTTTGATGGGAAGGAAACCTTTCCACTCCTCTTCGAATAACCTGAACTTGTCTCTAATGGCCACTAATGACTGGAATGTCGAGATGAAGGAAGGCAAGAAATTTCGCCCATCTTGGATTGTATCATGGATCCAATCCCTGACTTCATGTAGCTGAGCTGATATCTCTCTTGAATTGCTCCCGCTGTCTTCAGGAAGGGCTGCCTGGTGCAGCTGTTGGATGGGCTGGCTATCTCTCCAATATTTGTTCTCAGCCTCCAACTTTACTATCCTTTCATTTGCCTTCCTTAACCTTTCTCTGATTGATGCTATACCTTCCTGGACCTCCTCACACTCCATATCATCTGTATTCCTTCCCAAGTTATGTCCACTATCTCATATTCTTGGGCCACAATCTCATTCATTGCCTTGTTGACTGTTGGAATAGCAATCTGAACCTTTCGGTGATCATCATTATCGCTCCTGATTACCCTTGCCACTGTTCTTTCCATTTGTTTTTGGTTCTCGCTATCACCCTTTTCCATTAACCCTTGGATGTCCTCAGCTGTATGGGTCGTTATCACCACGCCTCTTGGCATAAGCATTTGTCTTAACCATAGTAGTGCAGTGCATCTCCCCAAATCTGGATTTGGTTCGACTAACAAAGCATCACCAACGGCCTCGGGTTCCTGACTTATTGCCTCGATGTCGATTGGTCCATCTTCTTCTCTACTAGTTTCTTCCATTCATTTCCTTGCTGGTTCTCCAAGAGAGGGGAGTACTCGGTGCTTTCACTATAGCCACTTGATTCCGAATCAGAGCTCACCTCCACCATGACCCCTTTATCATTTGAATTGACCTCTTGGCCTCTAGCCTCAATTATACTCTCTCTTGATGGCGCTGCATGCTGTCTCTTGGCTGGAGGCGCTGGATGTTCTTTGCCCTTCTCTATCTCCAAAACTTTCTTCTTGCTATTTCTAATCATTTCCTGTTGTCGGCTATTTCCTTCATTCTTTTGTCCGACTAATTCTGCTCGTCTCTCTTTTGGTTTCATCATCTCATAGGTAAGGGGAATCCTTTGTCTTTGTAGCTTCCTTAGTCCTTCATTATACCACAACTCGGTATGTAAATCCACTACCCTTGTGACTGCTTCCAAGGAAGGATCCTGATGGTCATCCCAATCCACTAGATTCAATTTTGTTCCTTCTACTGTATCATAGTCTTCTCTCAACACATTTCCATCATCCTCCAGTGGATCCGGAATATTGAGGCGTCTCCATCTAATAGCCCTCATCATGTTCACCGTCAGCCTTGAGAAAGCTAGCTTTCTCACATGAAAGTCATCTCCCAAAAGTCTTCTATGGTGGGAACATGCTCAAATTCGTTTCCATGAGATGCCTTGATACGACCATTAGGGTCAAACCCTTGCCTTGCTCTGTACCATCCTAGATGATACCATTCCAATTCCTTCTCTGCGGCTTCAAAGGAGGCCTGATTTGGGCAACTATCATTGCCAATTACGATTGAGAATGAAATGCCTGTTTTCTCTTCGTTTCTCATTATTCTATCATAGTGCTCAAGTTGCCTAGCCAATTCTAACAAAACTACCTTGTCGGGTGGGTACCTTGGAAGCCTCTTGGGACAAACTATACTTCCTGCCACTCTAATGTATGTAAACTGCAGAAATTGGATGAACCAACTCCCAAACTTCTTAATTCTTGCTTCTGCTTCCGATGAAAGTCTCTTAGCAGGTGTCCCTTGTAATACCCTTACTGTCTTCATGGCGAAGGCATTGCAAAATATCTTGTTATCCTTGTTATTGTGCAAATGGAGCTGCAAATAGCATTCATGTACCAAATATTGTCCCGGTCCACTGCCAACTTTTCCTAAGGCCTTAAGTCCCGGACTCTTGTACAATCTAGCAATTAGGTAGAACAGATAGGAGCCCATGTAGAATTGCCTTTGGTTTTGCACGGTTTCGAGTTGCAATTCTAAGTTCTCGCTTATGATCTTGGCCCAATCAAACCTTCTTTTCCCTTTCTCAATCTCATCAATGAAGAAGTACATCCAGTTTTCAAATTTCATCCCTCGAGCTAGGCCCATGATCCGACTGAGCAGAACAACGAGATCACCATATTCTGGTTTGAGATCTGCCATTGTGAGCCTCGATGATCTGTTAACTCCTTTCCTTCCCTCGCGTATCCAATTCTGCTTTAGATGCGTGTAATAGGCCTCTTGGTTATCTTGAAATAATTTAGTTGCTTGGTCCATCATCACAATCGTCATGCCCTTGTACTGGGGAATGTTGAATGTTTCTTCGATTGCTTGTTCGCCAATGCTGGCCAACACTCTCTTCCCTTCATCAAAAATGATGGAATTACTGTTTAGATCAAATCTGGATGCACATTCCACAATCAATTCTGGACAGGGCAATGTGGGAGGAAAAGCCGCTGCGTGTACAATTCCGCTCTTGTATATCCTTTTTGCCAAGGGGGATTGTCCTTCCTTCAGTCTGTCCCTCATCCGTATCATGTCCATTGTACCGATATTGGTGTCGGTTATTCTCTTCATTTTCAAGAAGAAGGAAGTTTTGGGCATCATATCCTCTTTGTCTTTCTTAGTGTTTGCTCGCTTGGGATTCCTACTTGCACTACCATCCTCCATGCTCGTCGCCCTATTACGGGATGGTAGAGTGGTGGACCAGAAGGCAAGAAGAACCAAGCGGAGCAATCCTTAGACTAGAACGAAAGATGGATGTCAGCTTAAGCACCCCTTGCAACTCTAGATGATGAAAATTCACCTTAACCAATAATCTTACAACGACTTTTCGGAACCTAGGATATGACTTTCAAGAATTTCAAATCCCTTTGCAAATTAGAAATTTAAACTTCTAAAACTATCCAACACTTGCTCAACAAACAAAATTCAAACTTCCATATGCATCCCTTGTCTCAACAAAATCGCCAAGAAAATGCAGTCCTTAATTCGCCCAAGCATGGAAATGGCTAAATGCAAGCAAAATCGTCCAAGAATGGAGAGGAATCTGCTTTCGAACAAAATCGCCTAAGCATCAAATTTGCTCCTAAGGAAATTTGCCCAACAAATGCAAGAAAACTGCCTTCCACAAACTCACCAAGTCTGGAAAAATCTGCTCCCAAGGAAATTTGCCCAAGGATAGAGAGGAAGAAATGAATTGTGAAGAAGAAATGGGAGTTGGGGTCTCCTTTATACCTAATTTCCTTTCCCTCTAAGCTGGTCGACCTGGTCCTGGAGGAGGAAAAAAAACAAAAATTAAATCCAAGTTAAGGCCCCCAATTAAATACTTAGCTCAAAAAAAATTAATTTTGCCAAAAGAAAATTGCACTTTTAAATTTGCCAATTAGCTCCAAATTGCAAAACGAAATTAAATGGCCTTGAGGGAGTTAAATATTTCCGTTTAATGAGGATTTAGTAATTAATACGTCATTAAATTTGGATTTTGGCTAATCAAAAGCCATTTTTTCAATATTAAATTACCAAATTCATTAAAAATTGAAAGCTTTCAAGGCAAATTAATCCAATTAAAGCCAATTTTTTGCAATTTTCTACCAAATCGATTTTGCCAAGCTAAAATAAAAATAAAATAAAATTGCATCTAGAACCAAAAATTGATTTTTTGCAATTTAGCCTCATTTCAACAAATTAAAATTTTCACCAAAGAAAAATTTGAGATTTTCCAAAAACTTAAGTCTAATTAAAATTTCCCTTTTGAAAATCATCCAAATTTACACAATTAAAACCAAATTTTCAAAAGAAAACGTCTAAGTACAAAATTCACAATTTTATCCTGCCAAGTTGAAATTAACTTAGAAAATTATTTGGCCTAGGGATAAAATTGATAGCTCTGGAAAATCAAGTTGAAACCAGGTGAAAATAAGCTAAGCCTCCCCATATTTGTCCTGAAGGTGCCAAGGCGTGAAATTTTCAAAACTCAAATTTTTTTAGTGCAATCCAAAAATTTGCTAAGGTGATTAAAAAAAGGGGGAGTCCCCAAGATTTGGGGCAATGTGTGAAAATCTCACAACACATTAATAATAATCTTTTTTTTTAACAAATGAAAATGAACCTGGTATATTCTCATCTCATGGACGACTTGCAGCAGCAGATTGCTTGAAAATCTGGGCAGCGATATGCAGATGAAAGACGCCTGTTAGCAGCACACAGGCCTGCCCTAATTTGCTAGTCCAAATCCAAACCAGGTTGTTTGTCAAATGCAGCCCGATAAGGGAAATTGAACCCTTCAAAACCACTGATAATCTTACGCCAATAGCAGATGATAAGGGCATTAAAGTGCCAACAAGCTAGGCACCAAAACAAAGCCCAAACACTGGAAAGCTGGGCATCAAAAGGCAGCAGCAGGTGCCTTAGTGGCAAATGATATCAAAGCCCAAACAGTATGAAATAACTGGGTGTCCAAACAGAGAAAGAAATGAGCATTCTGAAATCAAACTTCTTCACCAAATTCTTCAGCAACTGAATACCTCTCAGCCACAGTAGTTACAGTAAGAGAGTTACATTAATTCAGATTTGCAAATCAACCAATTCCACTATACCTCAGTAGTGGAAAACCGCAATAAGCTTCAAACCCTTATACTTCAGCAAGGGCAAAGGAAATAACCTTAGAGAACATCACAAAGACGACAAAACAAAATAAGATAATCAAACAATCGGATGCTTTACTCATCAAATGGGCTCATATTTATAATTTCCAAATGGCACAAAGTTTCCCAAATGCAACTTCACAAGCTTCCTCAATACAATATTAAAATATAACAAAGTGCCATATAATATAATTATTAATTACTTTTGGCTCCCAAAAATGACCTTTTCCACCATAACTCAATATTTTGACACTCGAGGCCACTGTTTCTTGCGCCCATGATTTAAAACATTTCATCCCGGTTCTAACGAGCTATGAGATTGAGGTGACCAATATTAAACACCAACAAAAATAGCAACCTTAGTGTATTTAGATGAATAATAATAATAATTCACCGATCTTGCGAAAAGAATTGAAGAAGCATCAGAATCGAAATCTAACAACACCAAAGTGATCTTAATGATGAAAGAAGATGAATGAACTTGATGGGGTGACTTACTAAAAATAGACGTTCCCTCCAAGATTCTTGGAGCCCAAACTAGAAGCTTGAAATAAAAACTGAGAGCATCACTCAACTCTTCTAACTCAACTGAGCACATCGGAACCAACAAATTGACTTACTATAAATAGTAAGTCCGTCAGACGGAACCAAAACACCATAGGCTGTTGGAAAGCCTATAACCACATAACTGAGACCCTCAAATCCTACTACCAGCTCACGAGGGTCGCGATGGTGAACTAACCTAGCCAATTGCAAAAACTTGCTAAACACGACGACATTACAAGAGATTTCTGACTTGACAAAAAACTCAGCAAAACTAGTCAGCATAAAAAATTACTTAAATTTCTTTTAAAACACAAAATTTGTGCAATCGTTATTTACCAAATGAATCCAACAAGTCTATAAAACATTGGGGAAGTTCTATTAGATTTGAATACAAATAGAATACAAAATCACATCATCATGCAGATATAGTAGCTAGTTGATAACTATTATGAATTTATTTACGATGATTTTCTTTGAAAAATATTATCTTAAATTGCATTTCTAGACAAGTTACAAATTACAAGATTTTACAATTTCCTCTTCCTTGTTTAGTGGAAAATTGGGGGAGTACTTTGTACTTAGTTGTCCTGGTTGTAGCTCCTTGTTTGGCCTAGAAGGTGACACTTATGGCTCCACCCTACTACTAGATGATGATGTCTCCAATTCTACAACATTGATGTCATCCACTCCAAACTCTCTTGCTACTACTGTAGCCATATTCTCCATAGACTACCTCTAATTATCAGTGCTCTTGTCCTCTATATTCAAGACTCCTCATCTTGCACAATCCAATCACTAAGTTCCTCTAGATTATCCACACTTTTTGACTGAAACTAAAGGTTGTATTGCACAAAAATTAGGTCATTGGAGCATCAGAGTCAACTTATTATATTTTTTAATGTAAATGACATTGAGAAAACTCCAATTGCACCTGTAGCTAGAAGCACTGCAAGGTTTGAGAAAAATTCTTGAAAAATTGGAAGAATACCACCTCCATATTCTCATCAAACACCTATATTCAAAAGTTTGTAAGAAAGCAATATTTTATTAATAATTGTATTTTGTAACTTATGAGATATCTATAGACCCCAATTTTTATGACCTATGTTTAGATGGATGTCCCTCAAATACCTAGTATTGAAGAAAAGGGATTTCCCCTAGCTTGCTTGTAATTCTACAACTCTATAATAATCAGGTCTCTCAACTCAAACTCAATTTCCACCCTCTTAATGCATGCTGGAAGGCCCTCCATAACATGGATTGGAATTATACCACACTACATGAATGGGCTGGACGAGTAGATTGTTCCATTTAGATCAATGATCAACTCCACCTTTAGTAATGTCTACAAAATAAGATCAAATCTATCTTTATCCCCTCGATAATTGTTTGGGTGGCTTCTTTGGCCCTATTCATCGCCTCATAAATGCACCCAATTGGGTTTCAATGTCCATAAGCCAAGCACAATCCTACCAAGGGCTCACACCTCAAAGCACACACAAATTCAAGATACAGATTTATAATTAAAGTACATACATATTAAATTTAGAAATAGAGGACTCAGTTTGAAATTTAAATTAAGGTTTAAGGTTACGTTAACAATCTCTACAACTCTCTTTGCAAAGACAATGTCAAAATTGTCTTGGTAATCTTCTCTCCATCAACCTTCCTTGAATATCGTGAGTCTATCCATAATTGCCACACAAATATCAACTTCAAACAATGTCAACAAACTATTTATGCTTTGCAACATTAGGAAGTTTGTTGAAAGTGTTATGTCTCTCCTTCATGAACTTTTTATATTACTATTGAACTTTCATGATTAGAGATGTGATGTCGTTATTTGAAATATATTGTACATATTTGTTGATAGATTAATGGAATTTATGATGGAAATGCTAGCATCTAATGTTTTGCTACATAAATGCCTTGTATGGTTAAAAGATTATGTCTAACTTTGTGTGTCTAAGTGGATGAAGGAGGTTGGATCATTGTGCAAAAGAGAAGGGAGAGTATCATCAAGGAGAGAGGCGCACACATGGAAAGGCCGAAGTTGCCACCTTTGTTAAGAGCCAAGAGATAAGTTTACCTTAAGTGTTTGGTTACTCTAGAGCCATATAGCCAAGTCAATCGTCGTAAATTGTCAATCATCCAATTGGTCTAGTTAACGCGATCCTTATCTTGTTTAATCCTATTATTTAGATATCTAATCAAACATTTGAAGAGAAATTTTACTAAAAATATATAAAGGATTGGATATACAACTTAATCTTATAATGAAAAAAACTTAACTATTCAATCAACAATATAATGATAATTTCATGGTTATATAAATATATATGGATATATATACAAGCAAGGAGCATAAAATATACATGTACACATAAATATGTATATATACATATATGCGTATACATACTAATATATACATATACATATACATACATGCATACATATAATATATATATTTGCATTCCCATTATATTACTGATCAAAGTTCGGATTTGAATTCCTTGACCAACAATTTCAAGCTAAGTTGGCACCTTCGAACTTGCACGGAGGGAGATAATGGGTGGTGGCATACCATTGCCCACCCTCACCGCAATGGACTTACAAATATTGCAACTCTCTTCTTTACCACTTTGTCTTAAAAAGATTGTCAGTTTCGTCAAAGCATCGACGGTACCATTGATATTTAGGACCATGGGTCAAGAGGCTCTTCTTTATGCATTATTCTTTGTTCGAGAATATATCTATCTACATATTATACTACAGAGCTTGGGTAGATCACTTAGTGATTGCTTAATAAATAGTAATCAGTATTTCTTGGAGGAACACATTGAGGAAGTTTCCTTGTTATTATCTCACCGGCTGTTCGAGCATGTTTATCCTCTATCAATCTCTCATTAGAATCATATTTTGTTATTGTTGTAAATAGTTTTGAGTCTTGTTTTTGCCTTACGATCATAGCCCTTGTAATCCTGCTTGAAACAAATGGAGTTGTCCAACTTAAGTAATAAAGGAAAAGGTGGGGTTTTCAGGCCAACAACACATCGTCATTAAAAACCACTTCCAAAAGTGAGCATTTTTTTGGTAATTGCATGAAATAAAATTGTATTTAATATTTAAAGTGGATTTTGACACCCATTTAAAATTTTTTGCTTGCTCGAGTTGATTTGACCATAGTTTTTAATGTTTTATGAAAAATAGCCTTTTTAAGTCTATTTTCATGTTACTTTATCAAAAACTATAGTTTTTATTAAATTCAATTACATGAGACACTAAAATGCATGAAGGTGGGGTTTTTATCACTCAAAGCATATATCAACATGCTAAACACCTATTAAAACCCCACACGCCAATAAATATATGTCCCAAAATCATTTAAGTGGACCTTTTTAAGGCAATAGCATGTTTTTTTAATTTTAGTGTTTATAAGTGGGGAATTTGAATCCAAACCCACGTGGTATTGCATTTGTAAAGTTTATTGATGTGTCTATTAACTTGAGTTAGTGTTAAAATGCATATAGGTGGGGAGTTTAAACCCAACAAAACATGCAATTGCAAATGCATGTGTTATTCCTCCTTAAAAACATGTCATTAATTCTTCTACAAGAGCTTTGGTAGATTCAGCCTTGCATGCTGCCATGGACACTTTTCCTTCTAGGCACCATTCCACGAAGATCCAATGAGCAGGCACCATTCCATGAAGATCCAACTCTGATCACACCGGCTAAGCCTATCTCTTCGGTTGCTCTTGTAGTCCTAACCGTGGAGCAATATCATAGATTTTAGAGTGTGTTTAATGCATACGCCAAGTCTATCCCCAATGTTGTGGTTCTCTCCAAGGCATTGATGGGTACTTCATCGACACAATTCAAGCAATTCATCACAGAGCTCACACATAGCAACCCAACTCCTGTAGTGATTATGGTTGAGACCCCACCTATTGTAGCTACAGTTTCATAGGTTGATTCAGTGTCCATTCTAATTACCACTGCTGCCAAGGGATAGAAGTAGTTGAGCCTCTGGTTGAAAAGCCAACAGAATTGATGCAAACAAGTGATTACAAGTTCACCGCCATTGAACTTGAAAAACAATCTCACTAGGCTTGTCAGCAAGTACAAGTTCACCACCATTGAACTTGAAAAACAATCTCACTAGGCTTGTCAGCAAGATGCAATGATGCTCTTAGTATGCTCACACAAAAGAATTGTAAGCTGTGGAAAAGGAAGAGCAAGCTTGAGATGGAGAATGTCAGACTACAGGACATTGTTGAAAAGATGAAGGCTTCTTCTTTGAAAGTTGAATCTTCAGAACATGCAGTGCAAATTGCAAAGAAAGCCAACGCCATCAACAACTAGCGTGATCATCTAGTGACCCAAGAGGATGATGTGATCAAAGATTGCTTTTGAATACTCAAATATGGAAGAGACATTTCAGCTAGGTTGAAGGACCTTCTTAGTTCATTTTATCACCTTAGGTCTCTTGATGTGGACCTGAATGAGTGGAGGCCTATGAGTGAAGTTGAATCAGATGTTTTGCATAATTGCGGTATTTTCTCTTCAGTAGAGATGTACTACAACACCTTGCATCTGATGGACAACAGGGAGAAAATGTTGCAAAGCCTAGTGGTTGAAGGTGAAGCAACAGTGAAATGTTTACAAGACCAAGAGCACGTGATCAGCAATGGTTTTCAGCAGCTCACATGTGCAATGACCACTGAAGATGGAGAATTTGTTGATGAGGGAGTTCTCAGAACAGAGTTTGAGGAAGTTATTCGCTTACAGCTTGGGGCGGAGGACTTTGATTTTGGAGAGATTGATACCCTCACAAGCTATAGATTCTCACTTCATGATCTCCAAAGCAAGATTAAGGAGTGTATCAATGTTACTGCAAAGAACCCAAATGTCATCCGCAAGTTGTCAATTGTTGCACGAAGCACAGGAGAACTAGATGCGACAGCTTGCAAGAATCGTTGCACAAATTCAATGAGTTCATGGCTACGTTGTGATGAATTTTCTAAGTGCCTTGAGCACTTCTTTCTTATGTTTTGTAGAGACAGAAATAGGTTTGACAAATTACATGTAGAAGCAATGTACTTTGTAAATACAGGAAACATGCACATGTATACATGCTTCATGTAATCAAGTTGCAACAACATTAGACGTGCAACTTAGAATAAGTCAGTTAGCTATAAGTTTGTTAGTAGAATAAGTCAAGGTGATTAAGGGTTTCCCCTTTCCTATCCACCTTTCTCTCTCTTCTTTTTTTATATAAAGGAGAGAGCTCATCTAAATAATCATCTTTTGCTTTATACAAGAAGGCTATGCTGATGTTTGTAACTCAAAAACTTTGTGTTTCTAGATACAAAACTTTTTGAATTGAATAAATAAGCAGTTTTCTCAAACTTTGGTTGTGAGGCTTGAAATTGGTCAATGTTTTCTTAAGCTGCATTGATCAATTTATCTTTGTTCCAATTTATAATCTGCATCTGTGAAGCATTTGAGTGTTCGGTTTTGCAACCTGGAGACTTTGAGCTTATGGAAATGGGATTGTTATAGTTTATTAGTGGCTACAAGTACTAGGGACTAAAACCTTTGTGCTTTAGTTTCTAGTATATTATTTCAATTTGGATAGCTAGCAAGAGACTTTGCACCTTGTTAGTTATTCACTCTATTCTTCAAAAGGATTGATCGTAAGATACTTTGCATTCTTATTTTCAACCAAACAAATTAAGTTATAACTACTGTCTTAAATGTTGTTCTTACGTCAACTACTAAGCCAATGGTATTACTGTAGCAGTAGATTCCTTTTGTTAATTTGGAAGTAGTTGTTGTTACCATGAAATCATTCCTGGAAAAAGAGGAAATGATTCAGAGAACCGTCCATTTGTCAATTTCAGTCAGGTTTTTGTTGTAGCCTCTTACAGTAAGAAGGGAATCTCCCCTATTGCTGAGAGGAGAGATTTATCTCACTACATCATTGCCTAAAGTTACCATTTTGTTAATTGTAGTCCTAGTGACTTATAAAAAAATTAGCCAACAAATAGTAAGAATCAGTTGAACTCAAGTCAAAGAACTCAAATGCCCTAATCCATATATGCTTGGAAACTAATTACATATACTACACTTGTCCCATTTTACCATCTTAACATAAAAAATCAGTTTTAATCAGTATGTGACAGCAGCAACCTAGGATATCTTGCAAAATAGCAGCAATTGCATGTAATTCAGAATTAAGCTTGACTATGACAATTCAAATTTGAACAACCTCCATTTTGGTGCCTTAATTCTGCCTTCCAAAACCCACAAAAACAATGCTATAGGATTGTCCTCTGCTCTTAACAACTGAAGCAAAGGTCTCTTAGTGATTAAAACGAGAGGACATTTCACATATAGGCTTGATATGCTTCAAATTTTGTTTTATTTTAGGATAAGGGCACCATGGAACTTTATGTGCTTTCTTGCTTTCGAAAAGGGAAATGGGCATTTAGATTTATCATTGGCCAACTTAACTCCTTATCATGTTCTCAAGATATTGTCAAGTGATTCGCCATTTACAAAAGCATTACCACTAGGAAAGCACCATTTAAACTTTAATTTTATTTCCTTTCATGGTTTCAAGTTCTGATTGCAACTTAGTGACCATTTTAGAGTGGCATTGCCACAAAAGAAACACAACATAGCTTGTGCTTTTATAATCTCACTACCAACTGGTTTGCAATTATGAATGGCAATATGTCAAACTTACATTTGTTAGTCACAAATTTTCCAACCACTTAAATCATGATTTTGCATTGGCTTTGACACAAGTGAAATTTGGTTCCAACTTCTTGTGTTTTCTTCTCCAATCCAGTCACTTATAGTGCCACTACATGTTGGTACAACCACAAGAAAATTATACAACTTCATTCTTGAAAAAAATGCAATTCATTGACTCATTGCACATCTACAATCCCATCTTAAAAAAGAATGTCATTCCTTGAGTCATTGTACTTTTACAATTCCTTATTCAATTAATTCACTATGTTATGCCAATTATGATACTTGAAAACTTGAAAAGCACAGCACACTTATCCTTGCTTCATCTTCAACTTTTTGCCTCAAACCTCTTAAGCTTCACCGCTTTGGAATGACATCTATTAATATTTTTTGCTGGTTGCAGTTTTCTGAAGCCATTGCCACCTTAGTTGCCATTTTCGACCAAAATTTCCATTTGAATAATTTTCCCTTGTGGCATTGTCATTCACATTCTACCCTTTCTCACGTATGTCCTTTTTTTCCTTGAATGTAGTGTTAAAGAAACCTTGTAAATAATTTTCTCACATTGTCCTCACCTTTCAGTCTTTGTCAATGTATCATCTAATGTTTTGTGGTGGACTTTTTGACCTTAGAAAGTTTGGCTAAACATACTTTTACATTCCCTATTCAAGAATGATCTGCAAACACTCTTAGTACTAAGTAGACAAACTAGATCATCACTTATAACAGATTGAATGAGAGGATAACCTGACTAGCATAACAGCAATACTGTCTACAAATCTGACATGAGAAAAAAAATTTCATAGAGGTACTGATATTGGTACTAACAAGACCACAGAGATGAATGTGGGATTGTACCTCATCATCAAGGCTATATGATATGTTAGCCATTAGCTCCTTAGGAAAGACAGCTGGATCTACATTTTCATCAGCCCAACTGCCATGAAAAATCATCGACGACTGGTCAATATTCTGAAAAAATAAACTAAAAAGTAAATTTTGAACAACAGACAGAGAACAAAAATGTATATTAAATATTACAGATCTGTTTAAACAGTAAATCTCACCCAGAAACACCATCAGCAACGGCAAGAACGCCCCCATTATAGCTACTAACAAATAGTGCATCCTCTCCACCTTTATCAGCCTGGTTCGTGGACAATTTGAAAATAAGTAAATGTTGGTCCCTCGAGGACGATATCATGCAAGCAATGAGTGATGGCATTATCTAAACAAACTCCTATATAGTCTGTCCAAATCAGAGATACGTGATAACTTTTTTCTAATAAGTCTTCATAGATCAACATAGTAGCACTTAAATCATTTAACAGCTACACAGGAAATTTTACATGTAAAGAAAAGTACATGGCACCTTATCAGGATGTGGAATGAGCTGCGTGCCAACAACAAATGAAAGCTCCAACCTGTGATCAGTATATCCATTAGTTCTTAAATTCCGTTGTATAACTCTAAATGTTTTAATAGGACATTGTAAACCATAAGTGAAATATACAGTTGGCAGTTAAGTTCAATTGATTGTCTTATTTCGAAAAATAAACCACATTAACATCTGAGAAACCTCAGGTGTAATTGTTGTTCAATCAAGTCGACATCCACATTTTGGAAAACTCAGGTGTAATTTCTTTAAACTTCAATTAAGTTGACATTATCAACATACTACTATGTGTTGTGAGGTTTTCACACCATCACCCCATTGCAAATGGGAAGCCCCTTTTTTTGCTTTAGCAGCCAGAAGCTTAGTAGTCTTGATGGCAGTATGGCATCCTTTCGAGGTCATAGTGGCATGTCAAGGTCTTAGAGTGGTCTTAGGTGCAAGGACGAAGGAAAGCGTTTGTCGTGGGTGAGAGTCGAAACCTTGTTGGAGCTAAGAGTTTACAATTGAAGATCAAATGCCAAATCCTTAGTTAAGGCTCTTGAATTGGAGAAAGCACGAATATGAAGTGTTTGGAAAATCTAAGAGGTCTTGAATTGATCACACCACCATAAGGGATGTCGAGTTTCCAATCAATACCACATGGCAACCAAAGCAAGGTTAGAGATTGATTAGGGGGATTTACGAAGCGAGGGGACTTGCTGGTAAAGTTAGCAAGTTGGAACCAAATCTGATATAAACCAGCCTTCATTATGCTTTTCAACACTTAGATGAACTTCAAACCAACTTCAAAATCAGGAGGGTCGAGCCCAAACACAAGACAATTTCCGATAAGATGATGTATGAGCCCAACTCCTATGCGAATACAGAAATTCGTGAGGCCCGCAGCTGGGCATTTACCTGCTTGTCATCAAGCCCCAAGAAATAGCAATGTCCACTCAAGTTTGAGCATTGAGCCCAAGACTAGTGCAATATTCACTCAAACAGTTGCGCCCAACAACATCACATTTACCGCTTAAGCACTTGGGAGTGCTTGCCCAAGAAGGTGATATTGTTCGAATTGTCAAAATCAGGAGCTCAACAACATGAACAATTTCCACTCAACTCCATGTTGATAGAGCCCAACAAGTGGGCAATTTCTGCCCAAGGTTGGAAGGAGCCCAAGAACTCATCAATTACCACCTTGGTTTATGAACAAGCCCCACAATCAAGCAATCTCGGCCTGAGTATTTTGATCCCAAGAGAAGAGCAATTTCCACCCAAGCATTTCGATCCCAACACATGGACATATTCTGCCCAGCCTATACATGTGCCCCACAGCTATGCAGTTTCTGAAAATGATGATGCACAAGCCCAAGAATTTTCTTGAGAATTTGATTGTGCATTAACATCTCTATGTGAACAACAAAGATTTGCAGTATTTTGAAGGTTAGAGATGTTGGAATTTTTGTTTCTTTGCAAAGGTAGTGACTACAATATATTGGAATAGTTAGCTTGCTCCCAATCTTTGTGCTGCTTACTTGGGTGGGATGTAGAGCCAGTCATTGGTGCATCGAGATAGGAATCAATTATCGCAAGCATACATTTCAAGCCCCCCATTTACAATGCATATTTTCCTATTGAAGCCCAAACATCTCTAGGGTTTGTGAAGTCTATCTAGGGGAAATAAGCATTGGTGAATGGTCACTACTCAAAGGCAGCAGTTTGTGGAAATTTTATCTCCAATCTGGCTCGCTATGTTCCAAATGCAGAAGTGTGTTTCAGGCTTCTTCAAATGTTCCTACCTAACCAAACCTCTAGCATGTCAACATAGTATTTAACCATGCAAGCAAAGCTAGAAGTGGAAGTTGTATATTCACGGCGTTGTCAAAGTATTCCCCTTCTTAAAGATGAATTGCAATCTAAGATAAGGATCCTATGTGCATATTGAGAAGATGTTGGTCGTTCTCTATCTACATTGCGTATTCACCAGTATTGGAGTTGTTCAAACATAGGACATAGGCAATGATTACATGATTATTTTCATTTGTGGGTCATCTATTCCTTATTCTCAGTGGTGATCAATGATATGTTGTAGTGTACACTTTCCTTCTCTTATTAGTCATTTAAGAGGGATGAATAGGGATGTCAATATGCCCTTGGTTGAAGAAATGGTTAACACAAGACATGTATTTCCTAGTTAAAGGGACTAATATAGAGTAGTGTAGTAAATTTTATATTGTCTCTCTTGGTTGTAATTTGCTTGTGTTGCTTCTGTGTATCAATCAGGCTAGGAGGGTTATTTTGGGCTTTTGGCAAATCATAGTAGCATTTGTTTTGCTTCTATAGGTTTGGGTAGGCCCAATATTCTCAAAGGTGTGTTATGTAGCTTTGATGTATTATGATTTGTTTGTAGTAATTTCTATTTCATAGACAGGCGTTGCTATACAACCCCCACCATAAATCTTTAAAAACGATTGTTTAATCAAGGAGACATTTTTCCGTCTACATCTCCATATGGTTCTCTTCACTTAATTGTGCCAAAGAAACATGGGACATAAGGATGTGTATTGTCATAGACCCTTGAACAAATCAGAATCAAGAGTAGATGCCGTCTTCCAAGGATTATCGTCTTTTTGAATCAGCTTCAACGTGTTCAGCACTGCATGCCTCCAATCCTCAAGATTAAATGGCCGATTTGGATTCTAATAAAAATAAAATTAGTAACACAATTCGGAATTGAATAAAAGTTTTGACCAGACAAATTCATATAGGTAACACCATTTAAAGGAGATAGAATGCTCTTTTTAATGGAGTTTGAATCTCAAGACATAGATTTTACACATAAGTTTTGACTTTACTGTGGACTCGAGTTTAATTCAAATTCAGATAAGTTGCGCTACAGCTTTAATTTAGTGACGAGGAGCCTGTCCCCGGCTATCTACCTGTAACAGGATCTCCAGGTGACTAATTTTATATACAATATAGCAATAGGCGTAATCATTTACTTCCATGCTCTGATTTGGAAGGCATCACAGTTCCTGTCGCCCTATCCGATATCTTACGTCACTAAATTAAATTTCTGAGTATTTTGTACGGAACTATTTCTTTAGATTTAATAGACAGTTTAGGGAAAAAATTGCTTATTAAGAATTTACATAGAAACTGATCGAGCAATGGCCAATTAATTATCAAATATAATTCTAATAATAACAAAGCAAAAACAGCTGCTCCTAATTTCCTTTCAGGAAAACTAGGAGATTTCATAAATTTCGGTAATTTAATAATTTTATCTTGTAGAACTTGTCACAATTTGAACAACGCGTTAAATTTTTTCTAAAATTTCTAAAAGCGGAAAATGAAAAGTAACAAGAATTACGAGAAAATGTGCATAGCAATGGAAACAAATTCGCACGACAAAGAAACCCTGAAAAGATAATTGCAGACCAAAAAATAAGGCAATTATGGACTGTGGAAATATCATGCCTCTTAAAGAGTAAGATTCTATCAAAGGCGGGATACCTTTCATTGGCACAATTCTCCTGTGAAGCAGAAGCAGAAGCAGCAGGAAAAGTACTGCAAATTTTCCCGTTGCATTGTGTCCTTTTTTGGACCATAGGACAAATGGACGGGAAAAAGAATGAACTCGCACGAGAAAAGTGTGTCAATTGACGTGAATTTAGATTCCTGAGGTTCCCCAAGGCCATCGGCATTGTCATCGCCATGGCCATTAGAAATTACTGCTTCAAACGCAAAAGGTCTGGAAACATGATTCCGAATTATAAAGAAGAAGATGATGTATTTTGGGTTTTAAGATTATGCGAATGTCGAATCGTAATTCAGAAGATGATGTATTTTGGGTTTTAAGAATATGCGAATGTCGAATTGCAGTTCGAAATCAGATAAGAAGATTTTGCTGTTGGAAATGAGCTCTCTTATGCAACAATCTAACGTGTAAACTGTTGTTATTCAAAATCAGATTAGAAGATCAAATTTGCTGTTGGCAATGAGCTCTCTTATGCAACTATTTTAAGTCGGCTCACTTTTCAACAATCTTATATATAAAAATTTAAACTTTTCATAGATTTAAAAATATTGTAGGTTCTTGCTTGCATACAAATTATATTCCTATGGTGTAGTGGCAAAATTCACAATATAAGGATAGGAATCATAGTGTGTTCTAATATTTAGGGCTAAGATGGGTCAGACTTTTAAATTTTAAAAAAATTGGTGTTTTATCTAGTTAGCAACTCCAAATCAAAATTTATGTCGATGATTCATCTATGTCTAGTCAGTGAGCTCATTTTTTAGAAATGTTGAAAAAGATTGATGCTTTAAATGGGATATGTACATGACCACCAAACCCACTATCACCATCACTATAAATTATCGTCAGCACCTTACACTACAACGTCCTACCACAATTAATAGACATCGCCTCTCGTAACTCTACCACCCTACTTTCTCTTATGAATGCATATACCATTTACTATGTGTACCTCCTCACAATTGTGTCATCTTTCATCCCTTTATATCTTGTATTTTTTGGAATCTTCTATCTATTTGGGACTAAAACTTGAGCGCAACACCATCCTACAACTTCGCCATGAATGCAATTGGTTCTATTTTTGACACTTGTATTTATCACATTTTTTAACATATATTGTTGGCTTCCTTTCACATTTTTTGGATTTTTTGTGTTTTCTCCATTTCTATTGTTGTGAGGCCTCACCCCGATTCATCATAGCACATCTGATACATTTTATTTTGACACATTATGACTCGATATGTTTGAGACATTATTTGATAAACTGGACATGATCTATATTATTTATGTTGTGTGATGTTTTGCTTTAAAATGCTTAATTATGTTATTTGATGTTTTATGTATATGCATGAATTATGATGGTGTATTTCAGTAAATGATTCAGGCTTATAAATATGTCAATATTTTAACTATGCAACTAGTGATGTTAAATCTATATGCAGAAATGAGGAAAGTTATTTAAATGAAAGTTTTAATATTTTGATCAAATGTGATTATGCAAAATCGGTTTAAATATATGAATGTGATTTTATCGAACTACTAATATTCACATTAAGTGTGCAGGAAATTTAACCATGGAATTAATCAGAGAAACAATAATTGACCCTATGTGCAAACTGTGAGACCAAGCTTGAATCCAATAAAGTGATTTGAACCTCGTTGTCAAGTGTTTAATGTGTATCGTAATCTGAATGTATGTGTATCATTTTGTATTTTGTGACGTGTCAAATGTTATGTTAAAGTAAATCTTATGGTGTCATTTGACACTCGTTATATGCATGTGTACTAACATGTCAATTAGGGTTAGCAATGTAACCCGTTAACCTAAGACTGATTTAATTAGGGTTTAGTGGAAAGCTTGCGTCCTTAGGATTTTGGAGATCAAATATTTCAAGCCACTTGTATATGTCATAAATTGATCCTAGAAGCCAAATTTAATGTTATTCAAGTCCCCAAGTGGTATGTGTATGGTTTGGGAATCTTTTCCACCCTTCTAGAACTTCTTACCAACATTTGTTATCCTTAAAATATCTCAATTTCTCTTTTGTGCAAAAATAAACCATCTCCATGAAGTTACCCAAGTTTACACTCTTGCAAAAGAGTTGTCTTGATGGAAGGGGCAAGTGGGAAGACCATAGGAGGCTTAAAGTCAAGATTAGAGTTATTGTTATTTTGGGTAGATAAGTTTAGAAGATATTCAGTGGCCATTTTGAAGAATGGAGGGTTGTTCACCCATTATCTACATTTAGAGAAGTCAAGTTTGGAATTGCAAAAAGGAGAGGATTTAGCTCACCTCAATACTCATTATTGACATAACCTTTGTGAATGTAGGTTCTCTGTTGCCATGGTTAGGTTCGTTTGTTCATTACTTGTATGTGTAAATTTCTTGCATATTGTAGCATGTTTGTATTTTGTATCATGTGAGGGATGGGTATTGTGGGTTTTACTTACTTCATTTCATGTTTTTTTCTCTTTATTTTGTTGGGAAAACCGTAAAGGGAATGTTGGCATTACTCACCCTTGGATAGGGGAGAAGTGGTCATGTACTGGGGAAGGGTTTAGTTGGACTCCAAGTCAGTGTAAAGTATCTTCTCATGTTGAGAAGAGGGAGGAAGCAAGGTGTTATGGGCCCTTGCTTGTCAATGCAAAACTGAGTTTGTTTTGGTGAAATAAGGAGAGAAAGAAATTGAAGTTTATGTGATTTGGTAGCCTTGGAAGAGGCATATGATTTGCATTTTTCATTGACTTCTCCTACCTGGAAAAATCCACCTTCTCCCTAATCATAGGTTCACTGTGAAACTTGTTGTGCATACCTTTGATGGGAATTGTATGTTGAGTTATGTCATTGTGTTTGGATTCTAAATGTCATCTGGTCGGTTACTAGTTCTTCTAGCTTGGTGGGTGGCCTATCAGGGCCTAAGATGGGAGGTGAAATCTCCATGGTTGCCCTTGTATAATTGTAGATTTTTTGGATAGTTCCTTATGATGGAGCATCTCAAAAATTGGAGCCTTGGTAGTGTTCCTTCAATCTTGTTAGAGACTTCTTCTTGTGATGATTTTCAATGTATCTTGTTACCTTTGTAAATAAAAAAATTGTATCTCTATTGAGACCTATTGGATTTCAATTGCATGATGTAGATGTTATTGTAATATGAAGAATTATGATGCTTATATATACATTGGATAGTAGAAAAGAGAAGATGGCAAATAGATTTCATTGCACATCTCTTGTAATTGCTTGGAATAGTATGAATATAGAACTCTGGTTGTTTCGCAATTCAACCTTTGGTAACCCTAGATTTCAATTCTGAATGCAAGATGATTGATTTTATTATAGGTATGTTGATGCATGAAGAAGTTCAAATTAGATTATGGATATATTTCCTCAAGTTATTGAAATCAAATTTGATGATCAAATGATATGGTTTCTATAGTTGCATTTAAATTTGTCAAATAAATATAATGGATTTATCAAAATATAGTTAAATAATACTAAAAAGACTTCAGCTAACACACTTTAAACACATCAATAAAACCTCTAACATCACCTACCTAAGTTGAAACATTACCCATTAAACCATTGGAATTCCCCCTTAAAGTTTCTTACAAAAAACTAAGTTTCAAAAAAAAAAATCCCAAAAGAGCATCTATAACAGTAAAATGAAACATTTAAATTTCAAAATGATAATAGAGAATATTCTCTAGATACCTTCACCATTTGCACATTTAACTTTATTCAACAAATTATAATATCTACAAAATAAATTAAATTTATAAATACTAATGCTTTTAATTCCCTAAGTTCATCTACTTTACTTTACCCATAACTACCGACCCTCCTAAGTTGGCGCTATTTCTTGACACAAAAAGTGACATGGATAGTATAAATTTGACATAGAAAATGATATGTATGATCACACAATATAACATGCGTTCATGGAATGTGACCCACGATAATGCTGACGAATGAAACAAAAGAAACTTTAACTAGGCTCACAAACAAAGTGCTATTAGCCACCAACGTGAAAACTTTAAAACTTAAAATTTAAAGATCTAGATGCGGGAAAGTTTGATTGCAGTTTTACTTTTTCAGTTTATTATTAGTCCCCGCCTTTTAAAGGCAGGCAACTAATATTTTTTTTTTACCCCCTCTTTTTATTTTCCCTTTGCAGCGTGCTCCATTTTCAAAGGTTATTGCTATGTGATTAAAAAAATGTGATTATAAACTGCAAATTCAAAATTTCTGATTGGTGAAGTGCATTTTCCTGGGGATTTTCATCTTTTACCAAAAATTAATATTGAACATAAATAAAGAAGCTGTCAGCTGCCCGAGTAGAAGAAAGTCTTTAGAATGATCTAGAATTCTTAAAAACTTTATTGGCATCCTTTTCCAAATAATATTTTTCTAAACATTCACTCCCACTGTCTTGAACATTCCCTGCCTTTGCCTTGAAAGAATCTAACCATTTGTCTGCTTAGTGTCCATTTTTTTACAGATCTGAGAGCGCTGAAGAACAAGAGTGCGAGATTCTAAAAGCAGGGCTTATAGGGTTTCCTCCCACATCATTGCAAATGCTCTAGTTTTCTTTCCCTTCATGTTAATCATTATGTTTCTCTTCTCTATTCCTGTTTATTTCTTGGTCGATCTGAATTTTTGTGCCTCTACATTTTTCTACTTTGTCTTGGTCATTTGGCTAGCCACTTATGGTGCAAATTGTCTGGTTATGTCTGCTCCTGCTCGGCTTCATCTGGTGTTCATGCTCATCTAGCTGTGCTCATTTTACATATTTAGAGTAGGTAGTGTCTTACTATGGCTTCCACAAATGATTGTAAGTTGCACAAGGGTTACAGGGCTTAATTGCCATTAGTTTAAGTTGTCAAGTTCAAGTTCTTATATTAAATGTAATAATACAAGTTGGCCAAACACTATATCACATGTAGAGCATGAGCTTGGAAAATTCTTCACAAGCGAGCAAATTTTCATCATTGAAATCAAGACCAGGGCGGCTATAAAACCCAAAACAGGGACTTCCTCCTATAAGACTAAACTTGTAGTAGCTCTGTTTGGTTCTTGTTTGCCTTGTGTTTCTTCCCTTTTCATTTTCTCTCGAGGTGAAGATGAGAAACGATGTAGTATTTGTTGCAGTGGGTATGATGTGTTTGGCAATGAACATGGGTTCTTTAGCAAAAGCACGCCATTACCAGTCATCTCCCTCTTCTCCTTCTTCATCATCTTCACCAAGCTATCCTTTGAATGCACTAAAATTAGGAGCATGTGTAGATGTGTTGGGAGGACTTGTACACGTTCTCATTGGAGATCATGCTATCAACACTTGTTGCCCTGTTTTGCAAGGCATCTTGGAGATTGAGGCAAGTATGTGCTTTTGTCAACATGAAGAGGAGAAATATATAAGCTCATGGTCCAATATAATGCTCATGCCCGGCTTCATCTCCCTCTAGCCCTTAGGTTTAGGTGCTCCCATATGATCCTCTTCTAGACAACTTCAAACATCTTTTCTATAGAAATTCTCTACCTAGTAGAGACTCTTTTCAGAGTAGTTTTTATAAATTTTAATCTCTATAACAAATTGATATATATTATAATTCTCAACAAAGGCACAAAGTCATCTGTAAAAGTCTTGGAACACTAAAATTTCACATAAATGTTCGAAGATGATATCCCAAAAGGCAGGGACTAAAGTTTGCAAAGAGCTCTTGTTAATGTATATGTTTTTATTATTAATGTTTCTTGTTTTACTCGTATTTATTATTATTTATTATTTTATTTTATATATAGTCTTTAGAAATAATATTTAATATTTTTATATTATAATATTATAGTTTATTATTTATATGTATTATAATATAATATTATTTATTTCAAAATTAATAATTTTTCTTTTCTATTACTATATATATATATATATATATATATAATATTAAAATAAATATAGTAAATAATTTAGATACATATTATTACAATATAGATATTAAACATTAAATTGTATTATATCCAAATAAATCAAAACTAATATAACTTAGTTTTTAATTTTCAATTGTTTTTTAAAATAGAAAATAAAATTTGACATTTGATGCTTAAAAAGTTAAAATAATTTTTACCATAACTATAAATTAAAACTAAAAGTAATCAATGTACATATAATTAATTAAAATAATATTTCAATAATTAAAAAAATTATAGTAAACAAATAAAAATAACATTTTTAATTAGATGACATCACTTGTGAACGAATTAAATAACTAATAAAAATATAGATAATAATGAAATAACTATATTGATATTTAAATATCTTTATTATAAAATAAACAATAAATACAATTAAAATATAATTATATTGCTATAAATAAATATTATTTATTATTAATATTGATATTATATTTAAATTACTATAACAAACTTTGTAGTTCTTCAAATAAATATGAATAGCAAATTTTATAGTTCTTCAAAAAAAAATGAATGAAGGAAAACACTAAAAATAAAATAAAATAGTTCTTTGTTAATTTAATAAAAAAAATATAACAATGATTGATTGAATTCATATAATTTAAAATCATTCGAAATTAACAAAAGATATTTTTCCAAAATCATGTAATGTAGTGTTGATTTTATTTGTAGTATTCTATTATATGTTTTTGTTTTTGAAATTAAAAGCGACCAAAAACAAGGGGGTCAGCCCTTACAACCAAAAGACTGGTAGCCAACACATCACCAGTAGATACCAACAAAGAACATTACTGAAGCAAAAACAGAGAAAAGAGTAACTTAACCACAATATTTCTACCCAAACTACTAACCAACATACTACTATGAACAGAAACAACTAATCTATAGTAGAAGTCTAAAAAGTTTACCATACTATTGAAGTTCATAAAAAAAAATGGTTGGAAACATCAGGCCAACCAAAGTCTGAGTAATAGCTGGATACCAACAAACCAAGTAACAACATAAAAACATAAAACAACTAGGATCCAATGATCCCTTAAAACTATAGACTTATTTCTCATTTTTTTCTTTTCCCTTCCCAGCCAATAAAACCCGAGCCCAATCATTGGCAAGAAACTTAGAGAGGAGCTTATGATCCTCCATATCCATCCCTATTTCTTTTTTTTTTCCTGTGCCAGTGATTGGAGGGTGGTTGCAGCAACATGAGTGACCTTTAGGGAAAATTTAGAGAAGGTGGAGAATCCTTCCTTTAAAATTTTAACCCTTTGATCCAATTGGGCAATCAACTCCTTTTGCTCCTCGACCTTCTCTTTGTTTTCAGTTCCCACCTTTTAAACTTCCTCTTTAGCTTTTTCCGCCTGGGTATCATCCTGCAGAAGCTTTGGGTTAGTAAAAACCTTGAGTTTTTCCTTAACTGGGGAGGAAATGGTAATGGGGGAGGTATCCATTTTGCTACTATCTTCACAAAAGGTAATGGGTTGCAAGGTGAAGCTAGCCGAAACATGGGTAGTCTCAGTGGTGATGGCATTTCCAGCCGACACCTAATTATTTCCAATAGACATCTGGGCATTATCAACAGAATTGTTTGCAAAATTCTCACTTTTTTCTACCTCCTCTCTCCCTTTTTCTCTCTTGGATTCAAAGTTATTCTCCTCCTCCCTCTCCCTTTCATTGTTCTTAGAGCTCTCCTCTACCTCTTCAACCTTGAATCTATTAGACTTTTGCTTATGCCTTGCTTGGGATTTGGCAAGTCTTCTTGAACTTCTCCTACCCTTTCCACCTCCCTCCTCCTCTAAGTTCTCCTCTTCCACCTCCACCAATTTTTCAAATTTAATCTTTTTACTACCCTTTTTTTCCACTACCACTTTGGCTTTCTTCTTTTTCTTATTTTCACAATTGGGGGAAGGCCGTAGGGTATGAATTTTGGTACTAGTACTAGTACTCAGGTGGGAACTTTGGTGGTGGCGCTAGTTGTCAACCACCACCACCCTAGGGGGGCAAAGGGAAAAATGAAATTGGTATAGGCAAAAAATCAGGCCTTGGTGGATAATGGTGAAGTTTTTCCCTTTCTTCCTCTTCTCCCTAACATCATTGACCATATCCTCTAGAGAATGTAGCAGAAAAAATAGGATAGAAATAAAATCCCTAATTCTAAAATGATTCAAGAGGGGAAAATGGTAATAGTAGTAAATGCCAAACCTACCCTCCAACGTCAAATATCTCATGAGCACAAGGTAGACATTGTCCCATAGAGCTAGTAGCCTATCCCTCTTAAATCCTCCTCTATAGCACACAAGTTCTTTGCCTTCCACCAAAAAGCTGCTCATACTGGCCTCATTAGCCATTTTTGTGACCTTTCTCCATTTTTTTCCTTTCATAGATAGCCCAATGGCCATGGAAAATACTTCCTCATTAACTTGAAAAGTAATGCCATTAATGGTTACCTTGCGATCATTCCACCCATTAACGAATTGGAGGGCACAATTCTCGTCATACCCTACCATTGCCTACACGTAAGGCAGAAATCCCCCTTCCTTTGACAAGAACCGGGTAGCCATCCTGTCTTTGAAGTTCTCAATTTTTGTGGGCTCCAGCCTATTCAAGTCACCACCCATATCTCCCCTACCTTCTTTCAATTCCTCCACCTCAGTGATACACATCTAAACCTCCTTGTCTCCAATATCACTGCTAATACTATTAACCCTAGACCTCTCTGCAAAGAGTGAAATAGTTTTACAAGCCCATTTTCGAGACACTTCAAAATCCCATGCAAATTCACTATGAGAATCTTGCATGTTTAACATCATAATTTTTACACCACTAAAATCTCTGACAATCTAAATAATGATATTATTTGTACTTTCAAAGGGGAAGTAATTTGAATTCCGCAATATGTTACCATAATGGTGAAATGACACTCTCCTTAATCTACATTCATTCATTTTTCCATTTGTATGGCCACATCTTCTCCTCATATCCCTGGAACTTTTATTAAATTTAGTAAATTTCAACTTTCTAAGGAAGAAATTACTGAATTTGGCCCCGACTTTAAATTTTGTAGGCATACTTAGTTGATACTCCCCCCTCTTTCCTTTTGAATCAAGGACATAATATCCTCATTAAGATTTTCCATATTTCTCCAGCACGTGACTGTCGTTAATTCAAAACCCATGGTAGCTACCGCATCGGCCACCTTATTTCCTTCTCTGTAGATGTGCTGTAGGTGGACCTTCTCCATTGCTTCTAAAATATACCTAATGTCCGTGATGATGGTTCGAATATTCCATCCCGGTTGGGACACTCCATTAACCATATCAATAATTAATTTGGAGTCCCCTTCTATAGTTATTTCCTTAACTTGCATTTCACTAATCAACTGAAGACCCCAAAGTAGAGCCACAACTTCAACTAAGTTATTACTTCCACCCCCCACCTTCCTAGAGTAGACTAACAATGCATCGCCATTCCCATTTCTTAGCATTCCATCCACCACTCCTATACCCCCTCTAGTAGCACCATCGAAGTTTAGTTTGAATTGTGTTAGGGTTGGTGGTTTCCATCTCATTTTTTGTCTCTTTAACACTTTTGAGTTATCAAAAAAATAAAAATCCTCTTGAAAACCCCATTTTTCAGCAATCTGCCCTTCTTGTCTACTTGGCTCTTCCTTCGGTAACTTACATTTGGCTACCCTTATATTTTCCTTCAGAAATTTCTCCATGATTCCCATAACTATCTCCACAAGTTTTTCCACCTCTCAGAATATTTTGTTGTTTCTTTCTTTCCATATATGATAGCAAATATATGGTGGAACAATTCTCCACAGAAGAACCAATTTTGGGTGGTAGAAGGGAGAACTCCAATTCTCCACAAATTGACATAAGTTGTCCTTCAGAACCCAATTCAGACCAAATTTCTCCCGCACCATAGCCCAAATCTTTAAGGCGTAGTGACATTCAAGGAATAGGTGAGAGATACCCTCCTCCTTTTCTTTGCAGAGATAGCATCGGTTCGTGATAAAAAAGCCCCTTCTTTTCAGATTGTCTAGAGTTAGAATTTTACTATGCTGAACAGTCCACCAGAAAAAAAATAAAATTTAGGGAGTAGATTACTAATCCAAACTTTAATCCATGATGGTAGGAAGAAGTCCTTACTAAAGAGGTGTTTGTATGCTGATTTGACTATAAATTGGCCACTAGAAGTTAAGTCCCAAACTCTAGTATCCTCCTGGATAAGGATTGGGGGTCTTTGTGCTGCTAACAACATTTCCAACTCCTTAAGAAGTTGCATATCTTCTTGGGAGTAAGTGTCTTTACATAGTTTCTTCCACTTCTTCCCCTGGTCAATATAGTCGTCCACCTTCCTTCCCATGTCTTCCTTTAGTAACTCCATTAATCTTTTGAATTTGCTATAGACCAGCGATTCCCCCCCATCCAATTATCCTCCTAGAATCTGATATTACACCCATTCCCCACAATCCACCTTGTCCCTTCCCTTAGTAAGCTTCTACTTTTGACAATATTCATCCAGATTTTAGAGCCTCTCGGAAGATCATTATTGAAGAGATTCCAAGTGAAATGGGAATTTGACAAATATTTAGCTTTCATTATATTAACCCAGTTCGTATTATCTTCTCCCAATCTCTAGCCTATCTTCGTAAGGAGGACTTTATTCATATCACAAAGTCTTCTTACTCCCACCCTCCCTTTCTCCTTTGGCTTAAAAAGCTCATCCCAATTAACTAGGCTCAATTTGTTCTTTACCTTCATCCCTGACCAAAGGAAATTCCTCTGTATTCTCTCAATTCTATCTGCCATATTTTGGTTAATTTTTAAAAAGGACAGGAAGTAAATTAGAATGCCCTGTAGAGCCACCGAGAGCAATTGTAATTTACCAGCATTGCTTAATATTTTCCCTTTCCATCCTACCAACTTCTTTTGAATTCTTTCCACTATTGTATTTGAGAAGTCATTAGTTACCTCCTTAATGGTTAAGGGTAGGCCAAGATAAGTATCCGGGAGGTTGGCAGACTGACAACCTAAAATGTTTCTTATCTTCCTCTGTAATGAGGCATCAGTATTAAAGAAATAGATCTTACTTGTATAGTAATTAACTTCCTGGCCTGAACTTTCTTCATAATTACTGAGAATAGTCTTCCAAGCTTCAACATCCATAACCGAGGATTCTCTAAAAAGGAAAGTATCATCAACAAATTGTTGCAGCACTTTAGTATCAGTAGTGGTAGTAGGCTTGATCCCTTTTACTCATCCTATATTAACTAGTTTAGAGAAAGACCTCCCCAAGAACTCCGCAACCATAATAAAAAGGTAGGGCGATAGTGGTTCACCTTGTCTTAGTCCTTTCTTCGCTCCAAAATTGCCCCAGGGAGAGCCATTTAAAAGAATAGAAAACTGAACCGAGTCTACCATCATCTTAATTAGATTTATGACTTTGTCATTGAATCCCACTCTTTCGAGCACATCATAGAAGAATTCCCACTTTGAACCTTATCATAAGCCTTGGAGATATCTAACTTGAAGGCCATTCTAGGTCTTTTATTTTTTTTCCATTGAATGAATAATCTCATGTGTGGTTATCACAGCATCCAGGATTTGTCTTCCTAGAACAAATCCCTTTTGTGGAGTACCAAAATATTTTCTATAAATGGCTTTATCTTGTTGACCAGAACTTTGGCAAAGATCTTATAAACTGTATTGCATAGACTGGGCTCATGGGTGTCGAGGTTTTGGGGACTAAAGCAATAAAAGTCTTATTAATCCTTTTTAGCATCTTCCTAGTTTTAAGGAAATCTCTAGTAGCCTAAACTAGTTCACATTTAACAATCTCCTAGAAGTGCTAGAAAAAAGTTGGAGGGAAACCATCTGGTCCTAGGGCCTTATATGCTTTCATAGAAAATACAACACATTTCACTTCCTCCTCTGTGATGTTTCCCAGAATGTGGTTGTTTTCCACTGCACCCAGCACCTGTGGGATCACACTAATCAAACTTCTTTTGATAACTTGATTTTCTGTATTGTTATCCTTAATACAATCCTTGTTAAAGTATTCCACTGCATGTCTTCCCATCTACTTCTGGTCCTTATAAACCCTTCCTCCTTCTTCTTCCAATTTGCTTAGTGTGTTTCTTCTTTTATGATTGGAGGCTGACCTATGAAAGAAAGTAGTGTTTTTGTCACCCTTAGTTAACCATTGGACTCTTGATCTTTGTTTCCAAAAAAATTCCTCCCTCAAAATAACATCCTTCCATTTTTTTCTATATTCCTCTTCTTCCTGAGTTGCACTTTCCATGTTATTTCCTTCAACAATTTCCCCTTGGAGCTTTTTAAGTTTTTCCTCCACTTCTCCTTTGCTTTTGAACAAGTCTCCAAAGGAACTCTTAGCCCAACGCTTAATGTTTCTTCTTATATTATCTAGCTTTTGGGTCAGTCTATACATTGTAGTGCCATCTAACCTTATATTCCACCATTCTTGAATTCTATCTTTGAATTCTAGGTGAGATTGTCACATTACTTCATACTTGAAAGGTTTTGGTCCCCTTTTTAAACCATCCTCCCTAATAAAGATTAAAGGGGAATGATTTGAAGTGGTTCTAGTAAGGTTCTCCAATAGGGAATTGCCCAGTCGATTCTAGTTCCTTGTCACCATCAGCTTATCTAGTCTAACCTAGATAAGATCGCTCCCTTTTCTATTATTGGTCCAAGTGAATGGGTTCCCTCTCAATTCCACATCAATAAAATCCATTCTGCTCATAAAGTCATTAAGATCTTGCAAACTTTCAGGGCAGTCCCTGTTTCCTCCTAATTTCTTTGAGTGATAAAGGGGGGTATTAAAATCTCCCATACACATTGATTGTTTATCTTTCATATTTTCTAGAATCCTTACTAGTTTGTCATATGTTTCCTTTCTCCCCACCCTACTATTAGAAGCATAAATATATATAAGCCCCCAATGTTGGATAATAGTTTGGAAATTAGTTATTATGAAATTTCTATCCTTCCATACTTCAAACCCCATCATAGAGCACGAGTTCCACCTAGTAGCAATGCCCCCCAAGGCTCCTTCAACATCCATATGCATGTAAGCAGCACCCAACCAAACATGACTAGCAATTCTATCAAAATTAGCACTAGACATTTTAGTTTCTTGTATTAACACACAATCAACCTTTTCCTGAACTATACACTATTTTAGAGCATATTGTTTCAGGGGATTATTCAACCCCCTTAGATTCCAAGAGACGAATTTCATTTCTTACCTCTAGTTACAGTCTCTAGTGTAAGTTGCTTACCATTGGCCACGTCCCTTGCTGCTTATTTGTTCCTAGTTGCTCTACTAGTTAGTCTTCCAACTATCCCACATGCCCCTACATCTGGTTCCCCCCCCCCCCCCCCTTTTCTTCCTTTTTTGAACCTCTCATTCCCCATTAGCCCCCTCCCGTGGTGAAGTTGGGCTTAGTTCTTTTTCAACCTTTTCAATGCTTGCCATCACTTTAGCTACTATCTCTGCTGAAGAGGCTTTTATCATCCTTATGGGGGTGCATACCCTCTCTTGGCTAGCACCTACTGTGGCCATTAGTTCTTGGAGGCCCTCACCTCCCTATTTTAACGGAGAGCTAGGAAGAAGGTGGTTAACCACTATTTCACCTTCCTCCATCATTTCACCTTCCTTAAGTTCCCCCATTTTTGAACTCAATAGTTCCTCTAGCTCACGTCTAAAGGGATATTCATCCATTTTCTTCTTATCCTCAAAGGTTTCCCCCTCCCCAGGATCAATATGCCCCCTTGGTCCTTTTCCTGGGGTGGTCTGCACTAGGTCCTCCATTTTTTGTGCATCAACAATCTTCTCCTCCAATCTTGGGGCTTCTAAGGGTTCCCCCATAACATCCATTATAATTCTCAGGGAGCCTTCCTTTTGTTTATCCTTTTGCACTTGGGCCTTATAGTCCACAATAAGGTGTCCAAATTGACCACATTTCTGATAGAATAGGCCCGCATTCTCATATTCAATGGGTTGAACTTTCTCTCCCCATTTGGATTTGAGAGTGACCACAGTCCAGAGGGCCCGATTTAAAGCTACATTCACACATAATCTAGCGTAAACTAGTCATGATTTTTGCATAGTTACTTTGTCCACAGTAATAAAGTGTCCAAAATAATTCCCCCACCCTCCTTAGGATCTTCTCATCCCAAAATTCAAGGGGTAGTCCAGGTAGGCTTACCTAGACTGGAGCTAGCTTATTTAGCTCTGCACTAGCATCAAAGCCCAGGTGCCACCTTGTTAGGGCAAGACAATGCTTCCCATAGTACCAAGTTCCTGAGAGTATGAGGTTAATATCTTCTTCCAATGTGAATTTAAAATAGAAGAGGCCACTTGCCATTGCTAAAACATCCACACTACCCCTAATTTTCCATTTTTGAATCACCCATTTATGAACCATCTTGATTGTAGTTCTAAAGGCAACAAATCTGCCCACAGCACAAAGTTTAAGGCTAGTGGTAACACTGTCCACCAAAGTATCGGGGAGGGAGATCACTGGCCCATCTATGCCATGAGCAATCTTGGGATCCTCTATTGAGACATTAGCCACCGAGGAACCCACTAGTGCATTCCTCCAACCTCTCAGGGTCCCATTTGTCAACTTCTAACCACCTTCTAGTGGACAACCAGCAAGTCCCCCACTACCCAAAACCACAGTGTCAGAAAAAGTCTTCCCCACTTCACCCAAGGACCCACCTCCATCTATCGTGTCCTCCAAATCCCTATGCAATGCTAGCACCATTTGTATATCCAAGCAAGATTGAGGATCTGGAAGCCTAGGGCCCACCATGAACAAATTCAAAATTCTAATTTGAGTGGTAATAGGTTGCAGAGCAGTAATTATATGTTTTTGTTTCTAATAATGTGGTTAGTAATATATTTTTTCTCCTTATTTGAGGTAATTCAAATAAATACTTAGATTTCATACTTTTCATTTTAGGAATAAAAAGGCAAAAGCATTTCTCTAACTATCCATTTTTGTAGGATTGTAGTATGATTTCATTGTATATATGAAAGTGTAGGTTGAACTATACATTGTGTTGCTCATCTAAACAAGCTTAGTTTAGGGTTTGTTATATGCATTTTCACAAATTTGAAAAAACACCATAAAAAAATGAGTATTCTTAACTTTATGTTTTTCTAGGTTTGTGATAATATTTCATTCATGGGGTTATAGTTTGAGCTTCTACATTATGTTTTTCAACTTGCACAAGTTTAGATATTATATCAAATGAATGATTGAAGTTCACAAAGTTTCTCTTCATGTATTAGAGACATGTGGACCCCAACTAAAATGTATTTGTCATTTTTGTTGTTATAGGGTTATGATAGGATTTTAATTTCAATAATTCATTTCTAGAAAAATTACACATTATGTTTTGAAAATTCTAAAAGATATCTCATGGTTTGTAAGATTTTTTTAATGCTCATTTTATGTTATCTCAAATGCATGGTTGAATATCACAACTTTCCTCTTACGGTTACAAAGGTACATGCACCCCAACAAAATTGTATTAGTTTATAAGATATAAGAGAAGATAGGTATATATCTAGACAATGATAGAGATGTGAGATGGAGGTTCAAGGAGGAAGTGAAAGACATAGAGTGACATAAGAAGAAAGAGAAGAAGATACCTGGATAAGTCTCTCTCCATCTCCCCCCCCTCTCTCTCTCATTATTTCTATCATATCCACTAATCTCCTCTCATATCTCCCCTCTCTCTCTTTACTATCCAATTCTCTCTCTCTCTCTCTCTCTCTCTCTCTCTCTCTCTATATATATATATATATATATATATATATATATATATATATATATATATATATATATATATATATATATATATATATATATATATATATACCTCCCTCTCTTTCTCCTATCCCCTTCTCTCTCTCTCTCCCATTCTCTCCATCTCTCTCTGTCACTCATTCTATCATATCCCTTGATCCCTCTCTCTCTCATTATTTCTATCAGATCCCCTAATCTCTCTCTCATATTCCCTCTCTTTCTCCTATCCCCTTCTCTCTCACTCATTCTCTCCACCTCTCTCTTGCTCTTTCTATCATATCCCCTAATCTCTCTCTCTCTCTCTCTCTCTCTCTCTCTATATATATATATATATATATATATATATATATATATATATATATATATATATATATTTATCCTATCCCCTTCTCTCTCACTCATTCTCTCCACCTCTCTCTCTCTCTCTCTCTCTCTCTCTCTCTCTCTCTCCCTCCCTCCCTCCCTCCCTCCCTCCCTCCTATCCCCCTCTCTCTTTCACTACTCCCCTTATCTCTCTCACTCTTTCTATATACCCTCCCCCTCTCTCTCTCACACACACACACACACACACTCTTTCTATCATATCCCTTAATCTCTATCTCTCTCTCTCTGTGACACACACACACACACATTATTTCTATCATATCCCCTAATCTTGCATAATCTCTCTCTCTCTCCCTCCCCCTCCCTCCTATCCCCTTCTCTCTCACTCATTCTCTCCACCTCTTTCTCACTCTTTCTATCATATCTCCTAATCTCTCATAATATCTCTCTCTTTCTCCCTCCTATCCCATAATCTCTCTCTCTCTATCCTCTCTCTCTC